>OX578142.1:14582752-15140826 GCA_951213105.1 Amaurobius ferox | reverse complement strand
ATATTATATATATATATATATATATATTATATATATATATATATATATATATATATATTATATATATATATATATATATATTATATATATTATATATATATATATATATATATATATATATATATACATATATATATATATATATATATATATATATATATATACATATATATACATATATATATATATATATACATATATATATATATATATATACATATATATATATATATATAATATATATATATATATACATATATATACATATATATATATATATATACATATATATATATATATATATATATATACATATATATATATATATATATATATATATACATATATATATATATATATATATATATATACATATATATATATATATATATATATATATACATATATACATATATATATATATATACATATATATATATATATATATATACATATATATATATATATATATATATATATACATATATATATATATATATATATATATACATATATAAAAATTAAATGATTTTAATCGAAAATTTTGCATAAACTACTGTATGTACAAAAAAACCCATCTCTAGCATATCTGTTACAAATGAGTAACTATAAGCCAAGTCTAAGGATAAAGATAGAAGGTTACATATCACTACATTTGAAAGGGGGATGAGAAGAATATTAGGAATCAAAAATCACAATTAAAAGTATATAAAAGTAAATAAAAATAAAACTCTGCAAAAATGAGAATAGGCAATAATAATCAGCTCAAGACAAGAGATCAAGAATAGAGAACAATCAATCGAAACCACACAAAAAATGGCGGTCAGTTCGAAATTGCATTCTCATCAGGACAGCCATACAATTCGAATTAAAACCGATAGAATAGCCAGTTTCTGACAATGGCGATAGTATTTAACTATAGACACCATTGGAACTGTCTACTGGCTAGTGGAAGGAGAAAAATAAATCAATTGAATTATACAAAGCTGAAAAACAATACCTCCACGAACTGTAATGTGAAATCAAAAGCATAGCACCACGTGTAAGATAAACTAGTGACAGAGCATTTCACCTCACTTCGTCAATGCGAGTGGGCGAGCATTTCACCTCACTTCGTCAATGCGAGTGGGAATGAATACAATTGAACGATACATAATAAGTATGGAGACTTTCGAAAATAGTAAACAGTATAGGACTCAGGACAAGTGGAAAATAGACATTCGAAAATAGTAAACAGTATTAGACTCAGGCCAAGTGGTAAGTGAGGTGATAAGAATGGGTGAATTTTCAAAAATGAGTTAACCAATCAAAGATAAATAATGCATGTGTAAAATTATTACGTGGTATATTTGAAATTATTAATAATATTATTTACAAATACTTCCGGATATAGGTAGTTTTGACAAATGCGTTTAAGTTTATTGATGTGGAGAAAGTGAAACTGAGGATCAGAAAGTCGATGTATTCGAAATAGCTGGTTTAAAATGATGTTTCTAAACAATTGAATAGAATTACAAGATTGATATGATAGCAGCTTTATGATAGTGAAGTTGTAAGAATCTTTTTTATCATATAGATTGGTGATTACATGATTATTGAGGGTATCTAAATTTAGGTCTAAAAAATTAACAGTTTGACTAACGCAAGGCTCATTAGGAATTAATACTAGGTTAGACGGGTAAAAATCAATATTAATGGCATAGGAATCATCAATGATAATACAAATTAAGTCGTCAACATATCTATATATAATATATGAATTAGAGTTAAAATGACATTCATAATAATAAAGATATAAGTTAGCGAGTATACTACTACTACAGCCACCTTGTGGTACACCAGATGTTTGTAAATAAATGTTATCACCTTGGAAAATATAATTGTTGTATAACACAAAGTGCAAGAGCATAGGAAAATTTTTTACATTAAAAGCATCATGATTGGAAGATATATAGTCATGATAAAGAGAGATAATAACTTTATGTAAATCTTTAATGACAATATTATTAAATAGGTCTTTAAAATCAAAGGTTTGGAAACCAAGAATTTGTGGTAACTTGTTAAGGTGATTAACTAAATCAAAACTATTGTTCAAAATGAAATATCCTGAATTCCTGAATTTAAGAGATTCATTAATTCGATTTAAACAGTTAAGCAAGTACTTACTAGCTGTAGTGGTAAAGGTATTATGTCCAGAAGTGACTGTTCTAAAACTGAGAGGTGATTTGTGGAATTTAGGAACCAAAGTAACATAAGGAAATTCAAAAAACTTACAATTAATATTTAATTGTGTATATAATTTTAGCATTTTAGTTTTGATTTGGATAGACTGATTATTAATGGGTTTAAAAATTTGATTATCTTTGAAGTAATTCTGTAACAGAGAAACATAATATTTTTTACAAATGATGGCATAATTATTAGAAGCTTTATCTACATAAGTTATGACAAAATGTTGTTGTAGTTCTTTGATAGCAGATAAGAGTTGTTTATAAGGATACTTAGGCTTCGTTAATTTAGTGTTTATAATAACATTTTTAAGTAGATGTAAGGTCGTATACTTCCATAGATTGAATGCTTCAATAGGAATAGAATGTGAACAAGCAAGTTGATATATGAATTTATCAAAATCAAATGATAGAGACTGAAGAAGTTGTTTAGGGTGATGGCAGAATGGAATGCGAAATTTAGACCCTTTATTCATAATATCCCTAAGTATATCATCCTGAAGTATACTGAGATCCCCAGTAATAATGTGACCATGAGTGGAGTTGACAAAAGGGGCAAGATTTTGATTGCTGCATACACATGATGTAAGATCATCGGAGTTTAATGTCCTAGAAACTTCATTGTCATTGTAAATAGTTCTACCAATTGGTAAATTATATTTGAATGTTTTTTGTATTTTGATATCATTTACTGGTAACAAGTGCTTATGTTTTGCAAATAAATTATTGAAGTTAAGAGAATTAAGTATAGGGTGTTTAAAAGAGATTACACAGTAAGCTATTTTAGTATGTGGATTTGGTGAATGGAGTAGGTGGTAATTTAAGAAATGTGTACGTGAAAGAAGCAAATCAAAAAATAAATGTTTAAAATGCTCATGAGTTAATTTTAATTTTAAAAAATTAGTATAAACAATACTTAATTTGCTTTTTCTGACTTTATATAACCATGTTCTAACAGGTAGAAAATTGAAAGTTTGAGAATAATTATATTGTAATTTCAAAATGTCTGCTTTGTAATCAATAGTTTTACTTAAGGAACTTTGCCACGCTTATATCGCTTTTTACTAGGAGATGATGACTTTGAATAATGAAAAAGATGTTTATGTACTGAAGATTTATGAGAATTGTATTCAAAACTATTGTTAACAACATTATTATTATTATAAATTTGATTTAAGCCATAGGGGAAGAGAGTTTTATATTTTTTAATGTAATAATTTTCAAATACTAATCTATCCGTGAGTGAAATTTTAATATCTAAAATATGAAGGGATACATTTTTAAATCCGTGTGTAGCAAAGTGCTGATATTCAAATTGATTTTTGGTAGGGAGATCATTAAAGACTTTATGGTCAAATTTTTTAATATGATCCCTGTGGACATTCATTCTCAGATGTAAAGGGTTGCTGGTTTGGCCAATATAGGATAAGTTACAAATAGTACAATTAAGTTTGTATATGCAATTAAAAACTTTGCAGAATTTTTGTGAAGTGGAATTATTATTAATTTGTAATGGGTCAGCATAAGGACAAGTTTTGCACCTAAGATTGTTGCATCTATTGAAGGAATATGATTTAGATTGAGAGAAGGTATGGTATTCTTCCAAATCGTCTATAACGCTTAATTGGTCAATGTTTGTCGATCTATAATTATCCCAATTCATAATAATTATAGACCGGACACTAGGTAATGAAGAATTATATATATATATATATATTATATATATATATATATATATATATATTATATATATATATATATTATATATATATATATATATATATATATATATATATATATATATATATATATTATATATATTATATATATATATATATATATATTATATATATATATATATATATATATATATATATTATATATATATATATATATTATATATATATATATATAGTATATATAAATTAAAATAACAAAAACTAAAGTGCAAGAGTGTGAATCAGTAACCACAGTATCTAACCGCGAGCAAAATAAAAGCGTGTGTGAAAAGCAAAAAGCAACGAGGAAGGGCCGAAAAAGCAGAGCACGGAGAGGCCAGGACAAGGAAAATATATTAAAAAATAGTATATCTGCCAGAAACGTCTTCAGGGGCACATTCTAGACAGATATACTAAAATCCGTTGTTTCTATGATTGCATAAAAACACGTGGTTAAAATATTATGCAATCTGTGCCCAACAACGGAATAACAGAAAAAAACCAAATAGGATAAATTCAATTATATAACATAAAATACCACATAAACATGAAATATAAAATACCACATAGACATGAACATGAAAAATATAGCGCACAAATATACGAATTTGCAAAAAAGAGCAACTCACATTTCGAAAGGTCGTCACCGTGAATAATCTTCAAATGATTCCCCCACATGCTACAATCTGTATGCTTACCTCGCTGAATCCCACGTGGGAATAATCCAGACCAGAAGAAGTGGAAGTAGCAGTACATAGTTTCGGAGAGATAAACCCAAGAGTTTAGAAACTGACCGAGATGTGACCACGATTATCGAAAACTTTGAAAGAATGGATAACACTGTTTTTTGGAGCCGTAGCCTGTTTTTTGTTTTATTAGTTTTTTAGATATCCGCCTTAACGGTTTTATGAGTGTTTTAAACTTTTTTCTTTACCCGCCGAGGCGGTTTTTTAAAAAAAATTTTTCGTTTTTAGTGTAATCGAAATTACTGTTTTTTAATATTTTTACATTTTTATGTTTGCCCGCCGGGGCGGTGTTTATTTTATGGTGTTTCCACGACTTTAGAATACTGTACTTATACTGCGATCTACAAATAAGGGGGGGAAGTTGTACATATAGCAAAGATTTTTGAGACTATTAATGTGTGATAGTGTACACTTATTACTATCCAGGCGTTTAATGCGGAGCAAATAGCTAGTATAGTATATATATATATAGTATATATATATAGCATATATATATAGTATATATATATATATATATAGTGAACTCCATTTTAAACGGGAGCCGTTTTAACGAGAGTTCTCGTTATTACCCACAAATACGAATTCTCGGTTAAGGTCTGTGGACGTCACATGTTATAAATATCGCGTAATACGTTCATTCATTCGCTCGTTAAGATTGATAAAATTAAATAAATTTTGTCTATCAATAAAAGATGTTCCAGAACATACTTTTGAGCAATTAACTAAAATTGAGAGTGACATAAAAAAAGATCGTTTACCCAGAATAAACAAATAACGATTACTTCATTTTTTAAAAGAGTAATACGTACAACTACATTTCGTTTATTCTTTGTATGTTAACGTTTTTTCATTTTTACCTTATTATACATATTGAAATGTTTTTGATTAAAATCTTCTGTCTTTTTTGTTGCAAGGTTGTATTTTCCAATGTATGTTACGTAACAATGAGTATAACAAACTTTCATTACCATTTTACGTCAGATTTATGGACTCTCTGTAACACGTACATTAAATGTTGGCCTTTGACTGTTCGTCTTAACGAGGACTTTAGGCGCAGAAAATCCACTACTGCTTATTTGAGGCATTTCTTAAATTGGAACCAAGCGTTCAAGAGATATTTAGTTGTGAAATTATTTTAAACACACGTTATATGTAGCTTGATTTATATTCTTCTTCTCCAGATTCCATATTATAAATTATAGTAATTAACACGAAAATATTTAGCATAGATCCAAATACTGCGGTTAAAACCTGTAAATGAAAATGCATTTTTACAACATACTTAATATAATATAGCAATGCATTAATAAACATTAATAATTTAATTGACACATGAGCAAGGTAATTTTAAGTTGAAATCTCTCTTTCGCCGTGCTTGATTGTCAAACCATCATGACAGATCGAATCCAGCTACTTCCAATTTGACGATTCTTAAATTACGAAAGGATTTACAGATTCCATTTCAAATTGATCACAATAGAAATTAGATTTTTAAAGAATCAAACAAAACAAGTTTGTCTTTCTCACTATCGGTTATCTACAACATGAATACAGTCGGCAATAAGCGTACATGAATAGAGTCGGAAATAAGTGTACATGAATACAGGCGGTAAAAGTGCAACTTCCAATTGGATTTGCTTTTTCGAAACAAGGTGGAGTTTTATCATAAAATCAAGAGTTCACAATTTGAAAAACAATTATCAATTTGACGATCCTTAATTTGCGAAAGGATTTCCAGATTCCATTTCAAATTGATCACAATACAGTTTAGATATTTAAAGAATAAAAAAAAACCAGTTTTCTTTCTCACTATCGGTTATCTACAACATGATTACAGGCGGTAATAAGCGTACATGAATACAGGCGGTAAAAGTGCAACTTTCAATTCAAATCTTTTCAATCAAACAAAACCAGTTTGTCTTCCTCACTATCGATTATGTACAACGAAAGCGTACAGGCGGTAAAAGTGCAGGCGATAAAAGTGCAACTTTCAATTGGATTTGCTTTTTCGAAACAAGTTTATCATAAAATCAAGAGATAGCAATTTGAAAAACTGTTATCAATTTGACATTCCTTAAATTGAGAAAGGATTTCCAGATTCCATTTCAAATTTATCACAATACAGTTTAGATTTTTAAACAATCAAACAAAACCACTTTGTATTTTTCACTATCGGTTATCTACAACATGAATACAGTCGGTTATAAGGGTACATGAATACAGGCGGTAAAAGTGCAACTCTCAATTGGATTTGCTTTTCCGGAACAAGTTGGATATTTATCATAAAATCAAGAGATCACAATTTGAAAAACAGTTATCAATTTGACGATCCTCAAATTGCGAAAGGATTTCCAAATTCCATTTCAAATTGATCACAATACAGTTCAGACACTTAAAGAATCAAACAATATCAGTTTGTCTTTCTCACTATCGGTTATCTACAACGTGAATACAGGCGGTAATAAGCGTATATGAATACAGGCGGTAAAAGTGCAACTTTCAATTGTATTTGCTTTTTCGAAACAAGTTGGAGTTTTATCATAAAATCAAGAGATCACAATTTGAAAAACTGTTATCAATTTGACGATCCTTAAATTGCGAAAGGATTTCCAGATTCCATTTCAAATTGATCACAATAGAGTTTAGATTTTTAAAGAATCAAATAAAACCAGTTTGTATTTCTCACTATCGGTTATCTACAACATGAATACAGGCGGTAATAAGCGTACATGAATACAGGCGGTAAAAGTGCAACTTTCAATTAGATTTGCTTTTTCCAAACAAGTTGGAGTTTTATCATAAAATCAAGAGATCACAATTTGAAAAACTCTTATCAATTTGACGATCCTTAAATTGCGAAAGGATTTCCAGATTCCATTTCAAATTGATCACAATAGAGTTTAGATTTTTAAAGAATCAAACAAAACCAGTTTGTATTTCTCACTATCGTTTATCTACAACATGAATACAGGCGGTAATAAGCGTACATGAATACAGGCGGTAAAAGTGCAACTTTCTATTGGATTTGCTTTTTCGAAACAAGTTTATCATAAAATCAAGAGATCGCAATTTGAAAAACAGTTATTAATGTGACATTTCTTAAATTGAGAAAGGATTTCCAGATTTCATTTCAAATTGATCACAATACTGTTTAGATTTTTGAAGAATCAAACAAAACCAGTTTGTCTTCCTCACTATCGATTATGTACAACGAAAGCGTACAGGCGGTAAAAGTGCAGGCGATAAAAGTGCAACTTACAATTGGATTTGCTTTTTCGAAGCAATTTGGAGATTTATCATAAAATCAAAAGATCACAATTTGAAAAACATTTATCAAACCGTGTTTACAATTTAATGCACTTTATTTTCAAGTCATTCGATTTAACCAGACTACTTCGATTTAGCCAGACTAGTTGCTCACTACCTTAGTCATGACCATAGATTTCAGAATGTTTTAAATTTAAAACAATGCTTCATTCACTACGAAGATATTTTAAGTACATTAGAAATCGGATCATTTTAAAAAGGGTTATCAATAAGCTTTATAGACAGATCTTTAACATAACGTACAGTAAGGATATTTTAGAAAACAGGGGCCATATTGCCAAGGGGTATGCTTACGAAAAGCCATTTATTGAAAATTCACTGGATTTATTTTACACGTTAAAAACCACTGAAAAATTTAGCACGTGGATCTAGGAAAACCAAAGACGATGCGAACTTTTATAACAGACAAGGAATGCGTTTCAAAAGTGAGCAGATAAAGAGCATGCCTTCCTCGATGAGCTTGGAGAGAAAGTAATTTGCATATCATTTTACTCTTAATAGTCATACTATCAACAAATTTCTAAATATTTTCCCGTCTTTGAAATTGCAAACATAAAAGAAATGACACTAGATAATTTTAATTTCCCGAAAATCAGATGTAATATATACTCACATATACAGAGACAGGCTAGAAAACGTATCGCTGGATCTGGTGGGTCGCAGTCGGGAAACATCGGACGCAAGACGTAGAATGAAAAGGTCAGAGCCACTATCGCCTGGGAGCATGGACGGACAATCATGCATTCCACCCAAAGCCGTAAAAATGCAACAAAAGGACCAAAAGACTCCATGATATAGGCATAATCTGCCCCTGTCTTGGTAATCATGCAGCCCAACTCGGCATAGCAGTATGCACCGACCATTGAAAAGATCCCCGAAGAGACCCATACAACTAGAGATAAACCAACGCTGCCGGTACCTTCGGAGACACCTTTCGGACTGACGAATATCCCCGATCCTATAATACTGCCAACAATCACCGTGATTCCATTTAAAAGGCTCATTTTCGGCTTCAAACAAATGACATCGGAAGCCTCTGCTTTTTCACCGGGGGAAGAACTCTCCTTTGAACTCTCCTTTAAACTCTCCTTCGCGGAGGATTTCGTATCGTCAGCCATAACGGTGCCTTCCTTCTCTCAATGAGAAATACTCTCCTCTGGATGCTTTTCGCCCATGCGCTTTCGCATTTGGCGCGAAGCTTAACGAGATTACGCCAAGGGAAGCCAAAAACTTTGCGCTTTCGAAAAGTTACAGGGACCTATTGAAAAATGCAATTACTAAATAAAGAATCCTACAGACCATACCTCATTTTATATGTTTGACTATACAAATACTCATTTTTTATGTTTCATTATGTTCGGCTTCAAAGAACAAAATCCGCTCGCTTTAGGAGGCTTCAAAGGATTGATTTCAGAACAATACAGCTATGTAAATCGAAATTTTAAATAGTAGTTATAGCATTTAATCTTATCAAAGGCATGGACACTAACTCTTTAAAAGAAAGTTGAAAATTTTTTAATAAATTTAATTTGTTTTAACAATATATGTCAAAGCTCGGCTTACATACGTTCTATCCCTTAATCGATCCTGGATCACTGGGGGTCTTCTGGAAAGTATTTTCGTCTCGCCCATTTTATCCGACTCCAGGAGAGAAGTCGAACTTTTCCGTTAGGCTCTGTCTCGTGCTTGATATTAGATGTCTCCAAAGATTCAGTCTTTTACATCATCGAGGGGCTTCTGGAGCATCTATATAAACTGACACACCCCACCCCATATTTCTCCACCCCTAAAAGAGGGAACCATTCCAACTCTTGTTCTAACACGCTAACGATACGTGAAAGACTCAAAGATTCAGCCATCTAGGTCACAGCGTAGCTTCTGAATGATATAGATAGAAAACACCGTCCCCCCTCTTTGTCTTAATTGTAGGGATCGAGTAACGGGTTTGAATCTAGGAGGATAGAATGCAGAGTGATACCGCGTCCCTCTTATTGTATGCTGCACTGCTGGGGAATGAGAACGGCAGCCATATGTGAACCATATTGGGGTCCCATCCCTTGCGTACACTTTCTAATGAAAATGAATATTTTTAAAGAGAAATAAGATGTAGCTGGCTCCAAATTTCGAAAGATTACTGTTTGCTGTGCATTTACAATTATTTATTGGTCTAATACAAAAATAGATGGCGGATGCAAGTTTTATTCATATATGAAAACAGTATGTTACTTTCGAATGTTTGAACTCAGGTTATTATAAAATAAATATTTCAATTTTTAAAACAAAAAAATATAGTTTAGTTATTAGAAATATTTTAACATTCAGGGTTAGGAGTAATAACCGATGCAATAATTCTCGAAATTTAGCCCTTTCCGAGTTCCAAAAATACAATTGGAACTTGGGATTTTAATACATACATTCAAAATATCCATAATCATGTATGTAAATGTCCCCTTTGGATAAAACGTATTTGCATATTTTCCAGAAGTCCCTCATTTGACCTAAAAGGCTGAATATCTGCATTCTTATGGTATCGACTACGGTACAGAACCTAACGAAGCCGGACTTTTAATTTTCCCCCCCCCCCCCAGAAGTGGAGACAATGGGGGGGGGGATAAAAAGTACTTTCAGATTTTCCAAAAGCCCCTCCTTTAACCTAGAGGGATTAATCTTAGCAAACTTATAGTATCGACTACAGTACAGAAGCTAACGTAGCCGAACTCTCGATTTACCCCCGGCTGTGAGGTTAAATGCGTTTTTTAACACTTTACAACAAAGTTGAAAAGTGTTTATGACTTTGTTCATTCTGTCTGTCTGTCCGTTAGCACGATAACTGCCGTAAAAATGACTTAATCAAAATGAAATTTTAGTATGTTGTTCAGACGGTCTATAGGACCTATGGGAATATAAATGAATAATATCACCCAATTAGTTTTGGATTGAACCCGGGTTGAAAAAATGGAATACATTGAGCCCTATGGGACCTTATTTTTCAAGCATTTTTTAAGCGGATTTAAAATTCACAAATTGCTTCGAAAATTTTAGGCAATATTCAAATTGTTCCATAAAATATATAAAAAAAAATTCAGCGAAATATATTCAGTTGTTTTTTAAATAAAAATTAAAATAATAATAACACCTCTTATATTAAGCGATCACGTGTCCATGATATGAAACGATCACATGACCCACTTCAAAATGATATATGGCATCCATCTTGTGTCAAAATCGTGATTTTTAAAGTTCTTTTTAATTCATATTGAGTGTTGTATCCGTCCTAAAATTACTTTATTTTTGCCTAAATTCTGTGCATCTACATACTGAAACAACGCAATGACAATATATTTCAGTTTAAATGCTCTTCCAAATTTGATTATTTCTACTATTAAGCCTATTTTTCACCTATGTAAAATGTAAACAGCAAAATATGTAGAATGAGTTGTATTAGAATCGCTGTAATTCTTTAACACAAAATCATTTAGTCCATGGAGTCTGCTTAGCTGATATGAATTCATTGATTTTAGAAAGAGAAGGACGATATTTTTCGATGAAGTTTTACGCATAGAGTACTTGCAGCTCAATGGTCTTAATTTTTAAATAAAATAAATTATTATAGTATTGTGATGAATGACATGAATGGGGGAATTATTTATGAATGAAATGTTGCTTTTATAGAGAAAGCCAGGCGTGTTATTTTTTTATGACGTCATTTGAATGGATTTCAGTTGTTTTCGATGAAGTTTTCAAATATAATAAATTATCGTAGTATTATGATAATTCTAAAATTTTTACCGAGGAATGTATAACATTTTAGAGATGTTTAAACCAGGCAATTTATACTTTAATGCCGTCATTTGAATGAAGTTAATTTTTTTCGATGAAGGTTTAAGGTTTCAAATATAATAAATTAATGTAGTATTGTGATAAGTTTTAAAATATTATCGAGGAATGTATTGCATTTTAGACATGTTTAAATAAAGTTGCATTGAAGTTGGAAAGTGTTTCATAATCAATGCTTTAAGCATGATTGATCTTTCTTGTTAAAGTATGTTTAGATCCTCTAGTGACCTAGAAACCCCCTGGTGACCTAGAAAGTTGCATTTTTGCACGCTTATAACACTAAGGAGATGGAATACCTTCTATCATCTTTGTTATGAAGTATCGACGATCTGAAAGAACTTAACATAGTCAGATTTTCAAATCCCCCCCCCACACACACACACGCGCGGGTTTTAAGATTGTGAGTTTTTTGTTCGTAAATCCCTAAGCAGTTCTTCCCAAAAGTATTTCCAGATCCTCCAGAAGACCCGTCCTAATCTATAAGGCTGAATCATTGCACCTTTGTAGTATCGAGAATGAGATAGAACCTAACAGAGTTGGGTTTAGGATTTCTCCCACGGAGCGAACAAAAAATTTAGAGATCAAAAATTCTTTCCAAATCCTTCACACACACACACACACACAGTGACCTAGAAGGCGGAAACTTTGTACATTTATGATGTGACCACGGGGCATAACCGAACTGAAGCAATTTTCGGGTAAGATGACTATTAAAACTTATTAAAAAAACAGTTGCAACTTAACTTTGGAAGAGTGTTAGTTTTCCCGTTTTTAAAGTATTTTTAAAAACCGGAAACAACATTAGTTTCAATATAAATATTATGTATACAATTGCACAGCTGTATAAACTTATAAATGTACTCTCTTACTGTTTTATATACGGCATTTTAAATATGTCATGTGATAATACCTTGGACTGCAGACAATTATTAAATACTAGAACAAATTACCCGATCCTAAATGAGCGCCCGCTACTTGAATAATGCAGAAACGCCTTTGATACGCCCTAAATAAGCTCGTTTGATACGCCCTAAACAAGCGCAGTTAAGAATAAGTTCTTAGTAGTTATTAAGGGAGCAAACTATTTTATCTTTTCTTTTAGCCTGAAGAAGAATCTTATAACGCCTTCAAAATAATTCACGTCACATGTGCCTTCTTTCTTTAAGAAACTTTCGTAAGTCACTGTCTTTACAAACATTGTAATTTTACAACCCTGTTAACTTTCCAATAAATATAATGTATGCATTTTGTATTTTCACTTACATTTGATTTCGAAAGTACGTATTTTATATTATTTAAAAAATGTATTTCCTTCCCAGCCTTGCAACAGTGATTAAATATAGTTCTGTTTTTCTCTTTTGATGTGTGAGGAAATTACGTCCTTATGTCTTTCTGACAACGCATAATATATACTATCTTTTTGTAAAAGTATAGTACAAATAACAATTTTGTAATTTTAATATGATAATTTCAGAAATATGGAAAGTAATTTGGATTGCGAAATGCTTCGTAATTACTCAACTGATGCCTGTAAATAAGTATTTTAAAATTCATGATCTAAACTACTTTTACATATTTATTAGCATTTGTAACATATTTGAAAATGGTTTTACATATTTTAGTCATATTTAAACTTTAATAAATGAATCACAAAGTATTATACAGATAAAATGTCGTAAGCATACGATCGTTTCAAAAACACATGATGGGTTTTCTTTATCAGGAGTAGGTAAAAAATAAGTGTTCTGGGTTACATCGTGCCGGCGGTACAGCGGTATAAATGACGTATGAGGAGGGAGAATGACTCATTGAGGAGGAAGTGTTGGGAAATGAGGAATGAGATAACCTTATCATATTAACTTTGGACCGATAACGTAATGAAGGAATCTTTGGACAACTTGAACATTAGACCGATGACGTAATGAGGTAACCTTGAACTTTGGTCCGATAAGGCAACTTGACCTTTGAACCGATGACACGAGCTATGTGAACTCCGACCGTATCACTCGGCGATTTGTGCGTACTGACAATATTTATCAGTCGTGATATACTTAAAGTGACTTTTCGGAGGTGCCGCCCCCTAGCGGATTTTGGAGGATACTGAAGATTTGGATGGTGCCATCTATCGGGATTTTTTAAAGTTCTGAATTTAAAAGGATATATTGACTGGGAATGAGCTGGATTCGATCCGAAGACCAGTAGATGGGTAGCAGGACACGGTATCTAATACGCCACGAAGAGTTGATGAGATAGTAACAATGAAGGATATCTTTAGTAGGAATTTGAATGGAGGGATGTTTTCGGTGGAATAAATAGGAATACATATAAATATGAAAGAATGTTATTAAAATGTAAAGTATTTTGTAAAAATGATTTTTAAGCCTTTAATTTTAGAGAATGTTTAGCGAACTAGGAGTGGATATTCCAAGGGGTCTAAAATTTAATTATATGAGTGAATTGATTGATTCTGAGCGAATTTTCGGAGATGTTAATTGTTTTAATGAAACAGTTATGACTGAATGGGGAAATATAAATATTAAAACGTGTTATTATAATGATAAATATTTTGTAAAAATGATTATTAATATTTTAATTTTAGCGAATGTTTGGGGAACTATGGGATATTTTTTTGTTACAGGGGGGGGGGGTCTAAAATTTTATTATTTTTGTATGGCATTGAGTGAATGTTAGGCGAACTAGGGGCAACAGTTTAAACGAGGGTCGCTAATTTTTTTATAATTTTGAGTGAGAATTTAATTTTAAAATGTATTTTTAATTGTATTAATTGAAATGTAATGAAGCATTTACATTTAGTAAACGACTTGAGGAATGTTTGGAGCGCAGAGAATGCAAGATTCCATTTTGTTCAATGTTTTTTAATGAATTAGTTAAAATTATATTTTAATTAAATAATCTGCATAAAGAAATATTTAATAAACCACAACGACTCTGTTTAAACTTGCCACAATTTCCCACTAGATATTCCATAGGGCCTCTAAAATTTCATTCTTTTACTGAAATGCACGATATTTTCTGAATGAATGGGAAATCAAAGGTACATTTTTAATGTTACAAAGGGTTTAAGACCCTACAATTTTATTATTGTAGTGGATTGTATAGTATTGTGCGAATGTTCGAAGCGTAGAAAATGCAAGACTCTAGTTTGTTTAATGTTTTTTAATGAAACAATTATTTTTTTAATTGTTTAACAAAAGAATTTCATTAACAAAAAATATATAATAAATTTACCACACCTGACCATTCGATATTCCAAGGCGAATCCTCCAAGGGTTCAGTGTATTGCACGATATCTACTGAACAAATCTTTGGCAAAACTATTCAATATTTAAATGCATTTAGCAAATTACATGAGTATTTTCTCCATTAGGAATGGCATGTTACACATTAGAAATTGTATTGTTAGCCATTAGACAGAGTCATCGGAAGTCATTTTGCACTGTGGGTGCAAGATTGCTAATAATAATTATATATATAATCTATTGACTTGAATTTATTGAAGTAACAATGTACTATATTATCGTATGTATGCACAGGAATTAAGAAGAACAGATGGCATTTTAATCTGACTTTCTGTATACATCAGTACACTGTAGTACACTTAATTTGCTAATATTTCCAGCTCCAACGTGATAATATCCATTTAGCAAGTTTTGCCTCGAATTCCTAATTGCATAGTAATATGAAGAAACTGTTGATCGAACGTGTGATAAACAAGCATTATCCAGTTGAACTAAAGATATCTGTAGGTCAAAGAATTTTATATTTTTCACAAATCTTGAACTATTATACTAATATATTGAACTCTTTTACCGTTGACTCTAATAAATTATTCTACGTTTTTGCAGTAAGAACGAAGGAACACACAACAGAATTTGTAGAAAAACATATTATGAGGGAACATATACAGTGTGATCGAAAAGTTACGCACATCATATTTTAAAATCATATAATGTACCAAGAAATTGAAATAGAACATAACTCTTTTCTGTTAAATCACACTATTAAATCCACAAAAATATATAAAAAACATCATCTGTTGTTTTTAATACGTCAAACGATATTTACATATCACTATTTTTATCAATCGAAGAGCATAGCGTTTTCAAATGAGTGACAGAATTTTAGAGAAATATTTTTTTAAGCATTCTTATGCGAGTGTCACTGAATAGATTCAAAAGAAATGCTAATGTTCAAAAAACCCCAATTATCCAACAATTACGTACTAAGTAAAGTGTTTTCAAGAAACTGGATCTGTTGCAGATTAAGCGAGAAGAGGCAGGCCTTGCAATTTAACTCAGAATAAACTGTTTTAAATAAAGACTAGAACCTCGCGGTTTTTTTTAAAGTGTGCTAATGTTCCGAGCACTTTTCCAAAACTTTCGAAAAAGATCTCTAAAGATGAAATTTATGTCATGGTTATCACCAATCTAATACTTAGCCTAAAACCTGTAAAGAAACCTGCTGCCCCAACTGGGATTTGAACACAGATCTTTGTACTGACCAGCCGGACTTCTACCGTTGAGCTACTGGGACGAAATTGCAGGCTTTTATCATTGAAGTGGACTCTGCATTCTCCTCCCTCTAATGCCAAAGTGTCAGGTATCTTAACAATCTGGTTAACTCCCTCCTGCTAGATTGACCTCATATTAGCCTTCTCTCTTGCAGCTCTTTGGATCCCCAGGTTAGCTTCTTGCGTGGTCGCTGACCTCACGATTGGAAATCGGTCCTTAATACCAGAGTCCACTCAATTTCTACCAATCGTACTAGGGCCACTTTCAGACCCCCAGACATCATTGCACTAACATGAAGGGTTGATTTGTATGAAACCTTGCTTCTTCAATTGCAAGCAGGACCACCGATGTTTTGACTGGTCAGACGATGCTCGGTCGTTGAGCTACCGAGACTCAAATGTTATTACCTTTGAAGTGGACTTTTCTTTGAGAATCTACAGAAAACTTTCGAAAATTTGAAAAAAATATTATTTTTTAATTATTTACAAAATATCTCTAAATATCCCTCCAAAATAACATTTTCTCAAACGTTTTCTCTTCCGTTAATTTTTATGCTGAAATCTTCCTCTCCCCCTTTTTTTATTGAAAGCTATAAATGTGAAATATTTGCGAATATCAAAAATTAAACAAATTTCAATAAATTTTTATACAGATTTTTAAAAATAGACAAAATATTGAAAATCTGTGTCTCCTTTATTACGAAGCTAATGAGTAGCCAAGAACTCTGGGTTTTTTAAAAATGAGTTAATGATAAGTGTTTTTACAGAACACTTTCAATTACTCGAAAAGTTAAATATTTGAGAATTATTAATTATATGGAAAATAATTCTCAAACTAATAAAGCATTCCTGGACTTCTACCACGTAACCTACAAAGAAAGAAAGGTTCCGGCGTAGTGTCCCTACCTTTTACCCTTATAAAACGGTTTAAAGCCATTATTAGAGTAGATAAACTAGTACATTGATCACATGCCACCCCTATCACATTACAGACTTTCTTAAGATTTCCAAGCATATGTGTTACCTGACATTTCCTTCAGGGAGGCTCTCCAGAGTTCCATAAAAATAAATCCGTTAGAGCCCTGTATTGTGAGTAATCAATCACTACGTTTACCCTATTATTTCTCTATAAATGTACCAAATTTCATATTTTTGAATGCTATAGTTTTTACGGTACGAGACAGAGAAATCGCTGGACGTGCCGATACGAAAAAAAAGTTCACTTGAGAAGTGCATAAAAAGTAAAATATCTTAAAAGTTACATCGAAATAAAAAAAGGGACTCCGTCCTGCAAAAATTCACCCACGTAGGTACCTGCCTGCAAAAAATCGTGGTCTTGCAATTGTTAGTCTATCTAGGACACGAACTCGCAGCTCCAATATTTTGTCTTTGACATTAAAAATTTCTTAAACAACAATATATATAAAAAAACGGTTTATTTCAGCGTATTCCTCAAAGCTTTTTCTACAAAGGTATCAAATTTCATATTGTTATATGCAATAATTTTTGCAATATGAAGCAAAGAATCTCGAGAAACGAAAAATTCGTCAAACAGCGGCGGCGACGTCAGCTACTTTTTTTTAATATAGAGAGATATCATACAAATATTTAGCCCGTGCATTTTGAATTTTGTCTATAAATAGTTTGACCTTTTCTATCAATATTATTTTTGCACCCATTGAAACGGAGTAGTATAATTTTCTTCAACAATAAAAGATATTTGTGCAGAATTTTTCAGTGGATGTAATCTTTGCCACCGAGAAGGGTAACGGTGCAACGCACACATAGCAGATTTATTTGGTAATTTTAAGTCCTTTTAGCACCAATACCCTAGAATTTATTACAAATTATTTAAACAGAATTGTCCTAGATATGATAATGCACCCACAGTGAAGCAAACAATACTGCAATTGTCCGAACAGTTTATCCCGAGGCTGTGGAAGCTAATTTTTCAACAACTCTGTTTTTCAACACGACCACCAAGTCCACAGAACATTTTAGGCTCTTCATGGGCTAAACACACAAGATTCAAAGTCAAAGAGAGGTAGGGTGCGTAAGTAATTGCTTCAGCCTAAATAATTCCCACCTGTTTTCTGAACTGTGAAGTTGGATTGTTCATTCACTCCATTTTCACTTCAATATTTTTTCGGAAAAATCTCATTCCAACAGGATTTAAAGATGATTAGCAACAAAAATATTGAATTTTTTTCAAATAACTCTGGGTGCGCTGCACCCATAGACAAACATCTGTGGGTGCAAATTGTACCCATGCACCCATGGGTTCCGGCGCCACTGCCATTAGAAATTGAATTTTAGATTGAATTACTTCCAGAATGACTTTTTTTTCTAAATAGGTTCATAGTAATATTAATTTTCATTAGGAATTTTAAAGTGAAATGTATTTTTGAAAAAAAACATTAAGGACGTGTTTAATATCTCATAGAATACAAATAGACATATTGTGGCTGTAGATACATGATAGAAACCAAGACACTACAAGAAATATTAAGGGCGTGTTTAATATCTCATTGAACACGAATAGAAATATTGTCGCTGTAGATACATCTCATTGGAACCAAGACACTACTAAAAACATTAAGGGCGTGTTTAATATCTCATTGAATACAAATAGAAATATTGTGGCTGTAGATACATCATAGAAACCAAGACCCTACTAAAAACATTAAGGATGTGTTTAACATCTCAATGAATCCAAATAGAAATATTTTGGCTGTAGATACATCATAGAAATCAAGACACTACTAAAAGGTGTGATATTTAGTAACTTTCAATACACTATATACTCAAAGGTTTTATGAAAGAATAATTAAATAATATTATTTAACCTAAAATATTTCTTTTTTCTGATAAATTCTACATGATTTTCACGACATTTAAATGAATGGCTGACCCTCTAATGAGAAGTACAGTACATTCTAATAACATTAAAATTCGAAAAATACGCAATTACTTCTTTAAAAAGAACGATATCACATTGCAGGGAGCTATCGTTGACGTACAAATAGAGATTTCATGGCTGTGGGTATATCATCGCTGTAGGTACATTTTTTTTAAAATCTTTTCTGAAAAAGTATATATTTAGTATGATATAAATCCAAACGCCCAATATCTTATACAATGCATCTTATTGTACATAATTTTAAACAGCCGAATCCTGTTCTCGCTCCCCTCTTTATCACATGACTGACAAGTTAATTATTCAGGCATTATTTGTCTAGGCCAAAGTAAAAACTCGCGAAAAAGGAATCGATACATATTGAATACTGTTATGCGTTAGAAATACATTGTTTGTTACTTACACGACATATATCTTATACAATGTATCTTATTATACATAATTTTAAACAGCCGAATCCTGTTCTCGCTCCCCTCTTTATCACATGACTGACAAGTTATTTATTCAGGCATTATTTGTCTAGGCCAAAGTAAAAACTCGCGAAAAAGGAATCCATACATATTGAATACTGTTATGCGTTAGAAATACATTGTTTGTTACTTACACGACATATATCTTATACAATGTATCTTATTGTACATAATTTTAAACAGCCGAATCCTGTTCTCGCTCCCCTCTTTATCACATGACTGACAAGTTAATTATTCAGGCATTATTTGTCTAGGCCAAAGTAAAAACTCGCGAAAAAGGAATCCATACATATTGAATACTGTTATGCGTTAGCAATACATTGTTTGTTACTTACACGACATATATCTTATACAATGTATCTTATTGTACATAATTTTAAACAGCCGAATCCTGTTCTCGCTCCCCTCTTTATCACATGACTGACAAGTTAATTATTCAGGCATTATTTGTCTAGGCCAAAGTAAAAACTCGCGAAAAAGGAATCCATACATATTGAATACTGTTATGCGTTAGAAATACATTGTTTGTTACTTACACGACATATATCTTATACAATGTATCTTATTGTACATAATTTTAAACAGCCGAATCCTGTTCTCGCTCCCCTCATTATCACATGACTGGCAAGTTAATTATTCAGGCATCATTTGTCTAGGCCAAAGTAAAAACTCGCGAAAAAGGAATCCATACATATTGAATACTGTTATGCGTTAGAAAGACATTGTTTGTTACTTACACGACATAGCTTTAATTACATCTTAAGGGGAAAAAATAGTGTTTTGTAAATGAAAAAAGTAAGAAGCTATATTTAAACCACATAAATTCATAGAAATACACCAAATGATCTTCTGACGATCCCATTTTAAATCATGAATGCCGCTAAACGTGTAAATGATTAAGGTATATAGGTTTCAATAAACATTCTTTTTTTCTTTTATTTAGGAATTAAGACCACTCTTCAGGAACTAGAGTATTTTTCCAAGAAGACTAAGACCGTAAAATTATAATATTTGAATGAAATTTACCAAATTGTAGGATACGTAACGAATTTTCGGGAAACTATTCAATATTTAAATGGAATTTAGCAAATTACTCCACACTTGGTGCAGGTGGCCAACGGCCCTACCGTGCTGAAAACACCGTTTCTCGTTAGATCACCGAAGTCAAGCAGCATCGGGCGCGGTTAGTACATGGGTGGTTGACCACCTGGGAACACCGCGTACTTTTGGCACATTTTGGGCGCCGTAGCCCGGTGGTTTGCGGACTCGATTTGCACGCTGCCACAACTACCGCCGTGTTCATGCGGAGTACGATCACGTTAAATATGTGGGTCCGTAAGTCTATCTGAGAGGTTGGTGATAGGGGAAGGAGGGTACGGTCCCTGTGGATGCCTCCCCCACTGGGTTCTGGTCTGAATTAGGTGGCACTTCCCGGTTTTGCAAACGGTTAGCTTACACCTTTCTGGTAGGTCGGACGGTCTGGGTCTCAACAACAAAACTTGGTTCATGTTTGAGGACTAACAGGTGCGATTTTAATGTTACATGAATCCTAAGATGCTTTTATCGTTTAAAATTATGATATTTGAATGAAATTTAGCAAATTGCGCTACACTTAGTGGATAATTGATGAATTAGAGGTACATTTTTTTTAGTGTTGCAGGGGATCTAAGACTTGCTTTTATTTTAAAATTATGAAATTTGAATGAAATTTACCAAATTGCGAAATTCTTAGCGATTGTTTGGTGAACTAGGGATATGTTTTTTAATGTTACAATGGGTCTAAGACTTTAAATATCATTATTTTAGTATAGAACTTTTAACTTTGTACTTAAATGAAAGTATGGCAAATGCTAACTATCGTAGAGAGGGAAGGATGAGCGCATTTGAATGTGCCTATTTAAACAAAATGTAGAAAATGACAGGACGAAACAGATCTTTGACAAAATTTTACGCTTCTTACAGAAGGAATCCCAACTTTGTAGATTTTTAGGAAACTAGAGTCGAATTTTCGGTGATACTTAGAGTTTCAAACCAAACATTCTTTATGAATCTTCATACTTTTTAGAGAATAGAACATAACTTCATATATTTTTAATGAATAAGGGTATGCAATTTCAGAATTATAACATTGAACATAAATTTTATGAATTGAACTCTGTAAAGTGTAAATATCTTTCACTACGAAACTCAAACTGTAGACATTTGATATGATTAGAATAAATTTATTTTTAAAAAAATTTTATATTTTATTTGAAAAGCGAAATTACTAAATCCAATACATTTGAATGCATAGATACGTAACCCACAAGCACATAGCAATTTTAAATAGCACAAGTTAAAAATGAGTCGATAAATGAAATAAGGAGTTCAGTTTGAAAGATAGAAACATTTAATGAATCTATTCTTCATAAAATACGCATTAACCATTATTTGTTGTACATCTAAGCAAATAACTTAAAATAATTTTCTTATCGCTCATTCATAGTCCTCTAATTTGAAAGACTTAAAAAAATTTCTATCAGAACAGTAAAAGACTCCTTCCCCAAACTTGCTTTGCTATGTTATTAATGTCAAGATTTAGAAGTACTTGTTCATACACACTGTTGTATATTTCTAATGGAGTACTGTGAAGACATTCATGATAAATTTGATTTTTAATTTAGGCAACACAACCAACACATTTGAAAAGTTTTCTTACATGACACACTGTTATGAATACAAGAGATTAGATGATCGAATGCAAATCTTTTGTCACAGATAGCTGATGGTAAAAAGGTTATACTGTCTTTTATTTTTAATATTTGATTAGAAAGCCAGTCTATAAATATGCTTTCTCGAAGTTTATTATTAATGTTGTGAACACAATTTTTTAATTTAATTTTCATTCTATTTGATTTGATTTTTTTAGCTATTTCCTTTTCATCTAACATAATATGAAACTGCGTCAGGCAAAATTTTTAATCATATAATTGAATTATCTTCTGTAAATGAAGTTTACCATTCTCATTAAAACAGAACATCTCATTGCGACTAATGAAAGATGTATCTGCATAAAGAGCATTGGAAGACCACAATTTTTGTGAAAATTCACTTCAAGTAGCAGGTGATAATGTAACACCTTCAGGGGTAGGCAATAGTAGTTGATTATGTTCATTAGGGAGATATTTCCATACATCCACTTTCAGCTTCCCATGGCGAAGTTTCAAGTATGCATACACACCAGAACCTAAAGGCCATGTACGAAGTATATCTTGCACAGAATCTGAAGAAGTAGATTCGATCGAAACAGATTCTGTAGTGGAGGATAAAACTCCGCTGTGTGCTAGGGCACAAGAAACCAAATCTTTAGTTGAGTTCCCTACCTCGGTGAGGACTTGTGAATTAGCAGTGGCATGTGTTTCTGCTGGAGCTATGGAAGAAATAAAATAGGTGGCTAACCAATCCACCGCAAACTTTGGTGAGGATAGATTTAAAACATCTGAGACAATATCCATGGATTTTATCTCGTCTAGAACAGGAACTGACAAATCCACAACATTTCCACTAGAAATTAGCTGTTCGAGTGATGGCATACTTTGTATTTTAGACATTATATGTGAATAGTAGCATACAAGGATCACATTTGCAGTATAAGATTTATTTCTAAAAGACTAAAGTCATAAAACACTATAAATATGCCAAAGCTATGAATAAAACAAATCTATCAAAGCAACAGATAAGGTCGTATTGTCTTAGCGGTTCACATCATAAATATAATCATATGTCCTAAATCGAGTGTCATGTGCAAACAGATTACATAAGATAAAATACGAAATGGTTAGAGCTTGTAATTTTCATTGAATAGTACAGCATTGGATTGTGCTAAACGCAATTTTTATCCACATGGGAGAATCTCTATGTTATTTTATCCATCTTTGAAATTATAATGTGAAAATATGTACCAAACGTAGTTAAACTTCATAATTTTTAAGCACAGCGACATTATATACTTAAAATGTTGTATATTTTTATAACATTAGAGAATATGTTTGTCACACCACGCATAATATAAAAAATAGATGGGAAAACATGAAAATAACTTACAGAATGGGGTCCTCATCAACAGCCATCCAAACTAGAAATGAACGGTATACACACTAATTAGAGTACTAAATTGACAACTTATCAGTTCTTATCTTATATAAGATCTAATCTAAGATGACGTCATAGGTCCAAAGTTCACACGATGACGTCATGGTCCAAAGCAGATCTTATTTCTTAATTACTTATTTTTAGTTACTTATTAATTACTATAAGTAATTTAAAATAAATGATCTAGAAATATTTATTAATCTAGAAAAATTTATTAATTCATGTTTTTGCTATTTATTTTTGTATATTCTGCGTGATGTGGCAAGCATATCCTCTAAAGTTATAAAAATATAAAAAAATTTCCTAAGTATTTAATGTTGCTGTGATTAAAAATTAGGAAGTTTAACTAAGTTTGGTACATATTTTCACTTTATGATTTCAAAAATGAATAAAATAAAGTAGAAATTCTGCCATGTGAATAAAAATTACGTTCATCACTGTTGTACAATTCTCTGAAAATTACAAGCTCTAACCACTTCGATCTTATCTTATGTAATATGTTTGCAAATGACACTTGATTTAGTTCATGTGATTATACTTATGACGTGAACGGATAAGACATTACGACCTTGTCTGTTACGTTGATAGGTTTGGTTTATTCATAGCTGTGACAAATTTATAGTGTTTTAAGACTTTAGTGTCATAGAAATATATCTTGTACTGCAAATGTGATACTTGGATGTTACTATCCGCAAATAATGTCTAAAATTCAAAGTATGCCATCCCTCGAAGAGCTAATTTCTAGTGGAAATGCTGTGGATTTCTCAGTTTCTGTCCTAGAAGAGATAAAATCCATGAATACTGTCTCAGATATTTTAAATCCACCCTCACCAAAGTTTACGGTGGATTGGTAAGACGCCTACCTTATGTCTTCCATAGCCTCAACAGAAACACATGACACTGCTAATTCACAAGTCCTCACCGAGGTCGTAAACTCAACTAAAAATCTAGTTTCTTGTGCTCCAGCACACAGCTGAGTTTTATCCTCCACTACAGACTCTGTTTCGATCGAGATTCTGCCATGTGGATAAAAATTACGTTTATCACTATCCACTGTTGTACAATTCTCTGAAAATTGCAAGCTCTAACCACTTCGATCTTATCTTATGTAATCTGTTTGCAAATAACACTCGATTTAAGTCATGTGATTATACTTATGACGTGAACCGATAAGACATTACGATCTTATCTGTTGCGTTGATAGGTTTGGTTTATTCATAGCTGTGACAAATTTATAGTGTTTAAAGAATTTAGTGTTTTAGAAATAAATTTTATACTGCAAATGTGATACTTGGATGTTACTATCCACAAATGATGTCTAAAATTCAAAGTATGCCATCACTCGAACAGCTAATTTCTAGTGGAAATGCAGTGGATTTGTCACTTCCTGTCCTAGAAGAGATAAAATCCATGAATTTCGTTTCAGATGTTTTGAATTTACCCTCACCAAGTTTGCTGTGGATTGGTTAGACCTTATGTCTCCCATAGCCCCAGCAGAAACGCATGCCACTGCTAATTCACAAGTCCTCACGGAGGTGAAAAACTCAACGAAAGATCTGGTTTCTTGTGCTCAAGAACACAGTGGAATTTTATCCTCCACTACAGAATCTGTTTCGATCGAATCTATTTCTTCAGATTCTGTGCAAGATGCACTTCGTAGGTGGCATTTAGGTTCTGGTGTGTATGCATATTTGAAACTTCGCCATGGGAAGCTGAAAGTGCATATATGGAAATATTTCCCTAATAAGCAAAATGAACTATTGTCTTCCCATGAAAGTGTTAGAATGTCACCTGCTACTTGAAATGAATTTTCCCAAAGATTGTGGTCGTTCAATGTTCTATATGCAAATACCCCTTTCGTCAGTCGCAGTGAGATGTTCTGTTTTAATGACTATGGTAAACTTCATTTAGAGAAGATAATTCAATTACATGATCCAAAATTTTGCCTAACGCAGTTTCATATTGTGTTAGATATAAATCAAATAGCTGAAAAAATCAAATTAAATAGATGAAAATCAAGTAGATGAAAATCAAATTAAAAAATTGTGTTCACAACATTAGTAATAAACTTCAAGAAAGCATATTTATAGACTGGTTTCCTACTCAAATATTAAAAATAAAAGACAGTATAACCTTTCTGCCATCAGCTATCTGTGACAAAAAGTTTGCATTCGATTATCTAATCTCTTGTATTCATGACAGTAAGAAAACCTTTTAAATGTGTGGGTTGTGATGCCCAAATTAAAGATCAAAGTTACCATGAATGTCTTCACAGTACTCCATTAGAAATGTACAACACTGTGCATGAACAATTACTTCTAAATCTTGACATTAATAACACAGCAAAGAAAATTTTGCTGCATGGGGAAGAAGTCTTTTACTGGTATTATCGAATTATTTTCTTTCAAATTATAGGACTATGAATGTGCAATAAGAAAATTATTTTAAATTATTTGTTTAAATGTACATCAAATAATGGTTAATGTGTATTTTATATAGAATAGATTCATTAAATGTTTTCTATCATTCAAACTGAACTCCTTATTAAATTTAACGACTCATTTTTAACTTGTACTATATAAAAATGCTATGTGCTCGTGGGTTACGTATATATGCATTCAAATGTATTGGATTCAGTAATCTCGCTTCTTAAAATAGAATATAAAAAAAATTTAAAATAAATTTATTCGAATCATATCAAATGTCTACAGTGTGAGTTTCGTAATGAAAGATATTTACACTTTAGAGAATTCAATTCATAAAATTTATATTCAATGTTAAAATTCTGAAATTATATACCCTTATTCATTAAAAATATATGCTAAGTTATGTCCCATTCTCTAAAAAGTATGAAGATTCCTAAAGAATGTCGGGTTTGAAACTCTAAGAATCACTGAAAATTCGACCTTAGTTTCCTAAAAATCTACAAAGATGGGATTCATTCTGTAAGAAGCGTAAAATTTTGTCGTAGATCTCAGTTTCATCCTGTCATTTTCCACACTTTGTTTAAATAGGCACATTCAAATGTGCTCATAATTCCCTCTCTACGATGGGTAGCATTTGCCATACTTTCATTTAAGTACAGTGTTAAAAATTGCATACTAAAATAATGAAATTTAGGGTCTTAGACCCTTTGTAACATTAAAAAACTCATCCCTTGTTCTCCAAACATTCGCTAAGAATCAAGCAATTTGGTAAATTTCATTCAAATATCATAATTTTAAAAGAAAAATGAGTCTTAAATCCCTTGTCACACTAAATAAAAACGTACCTCTAATTCGTCAATTATCCACTAAGTGTCGTGCAATTTGCTAAATTTCATTCAAATATCATAATTTTAAACGATAAAGGAGTCTTAGGATTCATGTAACATTAAAATTACCTCTTATTCCCCAAACATGCACTAAGTGTCGAGCAATTTGCTAAATGCCATTTAAATATTGAATTGTTTCCCGAAAATTCGTTAAGCACCGTACAATTTGGTAAATTTCATTCAAATATTATAATTTGGGGGTCTTAGCCTTCTTGAAAAAATACTCTAGTTCCTTAAGATTGGTCTTGATTCCTAAGCATAAGAAAAAAAATGTTTATTGAAACCCATAAACCTTAATCATTTACACGTTTAGCGGTATTCATGATTTAAAATGAGATCGTCAGAAGATCATTTGGTGTATTTCTATGAATTTATGTGGTTTAAATAAAGCTTCTTACTCCTTTCATTTACAAAACACTATTTTTTCCTTAACATATAATTAAAGCTATGTTGTGTAAGTAACAAACAATGTATTTCTAACGCATAACAGTATTCAATATGTTTGGATTCCTTTTTGGCGAGTTTTTACTTTGGCCTAAACAAATAATGCCTGAAAAATTGGCTTGTTGTCAGTCATGTGATAAAGAGGGGAGTGATAACAAGGTTCGGTCGTTTTAAATTATGTACGATAAGATACATTGCAAGTGAATAAGTTATTGGGGTTTTGGATTTGTAAGGGAATAAGGTATTGGGTGGTAAGTAAATAAGGTATTGGGTGGTAAGTGAATAAGGTATTGGGTGGTAAATGAATAAGGTATTGGGTGGTAAGTGAATAAGGTATTGGGCCTGTTATAATGTATTGTGGGTATTAAAATCTATTGCGGAGAGTGAATAAGGCATTGGGCGGTTGGTTAAATAATATTATATAATTATTTTTTCATAAGATGTTTGAGCATATAACGTATTGAAAGTTTTGGATTTATACCATACTAAACATATTCTTATTCAAAACAAAACAAAAAAGAATCCACACTTTCTGGTAGCGGGGGCGCGGTAGCCTAGTGTTTAGCGCGCGGGAATTGCACTCGGTAAGCCCGGTTTCGATTCCCTCCGCTGCCAAAACTGCCGCCGTGTTCACGCGGTGTACGATCACGTTAAACATGTCCCCTCCCCCTGTAACACAAAAAATAACTTATCCCCTAGCTTCCCAAACATTCACTAAAATTAAAATGTTAATGATCGTTTTTACAAAATATTTATCATTTTAATAACACTCTTTAATACCCATATTTTCCGATTCAGTCATAAGTGGTTCCTTGAAACAATTAACATCTCCGAAAATTCGCTCAGTATCGATCTCACATAATTAAATTTTAGAACCCTTGGAATATTCACCCATAGTTCGTCAAACATTCGCTGAAATTAAAGCATTAAAAACCATTTTTATAAAATACTTATCATTTTAATAACATTCTTTCATATCTATATGTATTCCTATTCATTCCACCGAAAACATCCCTCCATTCAAATTCCTACTAAAGATATCCTTCATTGTTACTATCTCATCAATTCGTCGTGGCGTAGTGGATAGCGCGCTCTGCTACCAACCTACTGGTCTTCGGATTGAATCCAGCTCATTCCCAGTCAATATATCCTTTAAAATTCAGAACTTTAAAAAATCCCGATAGATGGCGCCATCCAAAGCTTCATTACCCTGCAAAATCTCCAAATTTCCGTTGGGGGCGGCACCTTCGAAAATTCATTTTATGTATGTCACGACTGATAAATATTGTCAGTACGTCACTGATCGCTGAGTGATACGGTCGGAGTTCACATCGCTCCTGTCATCGGTTCAAAGGTCAAGTTGCCTCATCGGGCCAAAGTTCAAGGTTACCTCATTACGGAATCGGTCCAAAGTATAAGTTACGTTATCAGTCCAAAGATTCCCTCATTACGTCATCGGTCCAAAGTTCATCATTCCTCATTACCCAACACTTCCTTCTCAATGAGTCATTCTCCCTCCTCCTCATGCGTCATCTGTGCCGCCGATACGATTTGGCTCAGAACCCCATTTCTTACCTACTATCAGGTCAAGAGCTACTATACAGTTGTTAAAAACATATAGAATTTGTAACATATTTTAAAATGATCTTACATGTTTTAGTCATATTTAAATTTTAATAACTGAATCACAAAGTACTATAAAAATAAAATGTCGTAAGCAAACAAACGTTTCAAAAACACCTGATGGTTTTTCTTCATCAGGCCAAGAGCTACAACGCAATTGTAACTCTTTTTATACAGTTGTTAAAAATATATAAAATTTATAACATATAAAATGATCACACATGTTTTAGTCATATTTACACTTTAATAACTGAATCACAAAGTACTATACAAATAAAATGTCATAAGCATACGATCGTTTCAAAAACACATGATGGGTTTCCTTCATCAGGTCAAGAGCTACTACCCAATTGTAACCTTTTTTATACAGTTGTTAAAAATATATAGAATTTGTAACATATTTAAAAATGGTTTATAGTTTTAGTCATATTAAAACTTTAATAAATGAATCCCAAAGTACTATACAAATAAAATGTCGTAAGCATATGGACGTTTGAAAAATAGATGATGGGTTTCTTTCATCGGGTCAAGAGCTACTACCCAATTGTAGCACTTTTTATACAGTTGTTGAAATATATAGAATTTGTAACATATTTAAAACTTAGTTTTAAATATTTTTATCATATTTAAAATTCCATAAAAGTCATAGAATTTCGTATGTGTCAAAAATCAGTGATGGATTTGCGATCAGGTCAAGATGCCATATACTATCACTGATCAAACAAAAAAAATCAATCATGCTTAAAGCATTGATTATGAAACACTTTCCAACTTCAATGCAATTTTATTTAAACAAGTCTAAAATGCAATACATTCCACGGTAATATTTTGAAACTTATCACAATACTGCATTAATTTATTATATTTGAAAACTACCGCTTAATAGTAGAAATAATCAAATTTGGAAGAGCATTTAAACTGAAATATATTGTCATTGCGTTGTTTCAGTATGTAGATGTACAGAATTTAAGCAAAAATAAAGTAGTTTTAGGACGGATACAACACTCAATATGAATTAAAAAGAACTTAAAAAAATCACGATTTTGAAACAAGATGGATGCCATATATCATTTTGAAGTGGGTCATGTGATCGTTTCATATCATTGTCACGTGATCGTTTCATATAAGAGGTGTAATTATTATTTTAATTTTTATTTAAAAAACTACTGAATATATTTCGCTGAATTTTTTTTTTATATATTTTATGGAACAATTTGAATATTACCTAAAATTTTCGAAGCAATTTGTGAATTTTAAATCCGCTTAAAAAATGTTTGAAAAATTAGGTCCCATAGGGCTCAATGTATTTCATTTTTTCGACCCGGGTTCAATCCAAAACTAATTGGGTAATATTATTCATTTATATTCCCATAGGTTCTACAGACCGTCTGAACAACATACTAAAATTTCATTTTGAGTAAGTCATTTTTACGGCAGTTATCGTGCTAACGGACAGACAGACAGACAGACAGACAGAATGAACAAAGTCATAAACACTTTTCAACTTTGTTGTAAAGTGTTAAAAATTCCACATATTTTTAAAACGACATTTTTATTACGCAGCAGTTACGTTATGATCTATTTATTTGTTGTTTGTGTGCAAAATAACGCTCTGAGAATATTAAAACTTGCTTAAAATATTTCAATCATTTAAACATGTCTTAAAATTTTTACGGCAAAATTTGTCATCTATATTTTTAGCAAAAAAAATTTTGGAGCATCTATTTCTCTGGATCTACAAAAGATAAAGCTTCGATGATGACTGATATGGATTTAGCACGAATTTGAAAGAAGGTAGAAGGTTCACTTCCTGTTCTTTACCATTTACGGTTCAAAAATGTTTATTGTTATTGTTATATATTTATTGTTATTGTTATAAATAGAGCTTAGATGATAAGTAATATGAATTCAGGTTTAAATTCTGAAGGAGGTAGTGTTGTTGTTGAAACCCAGACCGTCCGACCTACCAGAAAGGTGTAAGGTAACTGTTTGGACGGTCGGGAAGTGCCACCCAATTTAGACTGGAACCCAGTGGGGGAGGCATCCACAGGGACCGTACCCTCCTTCCCCTACCACCAACCTCTCGGAAGGACTTTCGGACCCACATGTTTAACGTGATCGTACTCCGCATGAACACGGCGGCAGTTTTGGCAGTGGCTGGAATCGAACCCGGGCCTACCGAGTGCAACTCCAGCGCGCTAACCAATGGGCTACCGCACCCGAAGGAGGTAGTGTGACTCACTAAGAATTAAATCTGAAAGACGCAGTGTGGCTCACTAACAATTATTCTGAAGGAGGTAGTGTGGCTCAATAAAAATTAAATTCTGAAGGAGGTAGTGTGGCTCACTAAGAATTAAATTCTGAAAGAGGTAGTGTGGCTCATTAAGAATTAAAATCTGAAGGAGGTAATGCGGCTCACTAAGAATTAAATTCTGAAGGAGGCAGTGTGACTCACTAAGAATTAAATTCTGAAGGAGGCAATGTGGCTCACTAAAAATTAAATTCTGAAGGAAGTAGTGTGGCTCACTAAGAATTTCCATTTTCCACTTCCTCTTCAAATATTTTCCTTGAAACATCTATTTTAAAGAATAAGCTACAGATAGAGCTTAGATAGTGATTGTTATGGATTCAGCAGTACATTCTGGAGGGAACAGAAGGACTCGCTTTCAATTCATACATTTTTTCTTTTAACATTTCTTTTCCAGGTTAGGCAACGTTATGATCTTAAAAAGCTTAGATAACAATGGATATGAATTTAGCAACAAATTTCGGATTTGTTTGGAGTTCACTAAGTTTCCACTTCCGGTTCAAAAACTTTCCTTGAAACATCTATTTCTTAGTATTAGATGAATGATATGGCTTATATGATGACTAATATTGATTCAAAATCAAATTTCAAAAGTGGTAAGGGTTCACTAAGGATTAACACTTCCAGTTCTGAAAATGTCGCTTCTAGTTTTTCCGAAAATTCGCATGATTGCACAAAAAAATCGTCTGTGGCTCCAGTCTGATGGAGTCAAAATGGTTTTGCGTGAATAAGTTTTTGTAAAATAACACTCAAATTCGATTGTCCTATTTTTTCAGACTCATTTGTCTCGTTTACATACTTTCAAAGCGCTACAAATTACTCGCTGTTTATAGCCAGCGGATATAGCTGCTTAATAACTGTTAGAGCTAACTGATATGACTGTTTAATGGCTAATATAGCTCGTCTGATATAAATTTTTATAGCTATCGCTTTTAGTTTTCGCCCCGATTTCACCTGGATACGTCAAAATATCCAATTATTTTACGAACTTACATTGCAGTATAGAAATTAAACATACACGATATATTTGACGAGATTTTACATTCAAGTTAATCTATAAAATTGCCTGGCGGCACATAAATACGTACTTACATGCGTATATTTTCATCTATTCTGTTAAAACCTCATCAATCATTAAAAATCTTTAGAATCCCTACGTTCATTTAGCCTTAAGTTTTTTAAACAAAATAAAATATCTCGTGCTTATGTACCAATATTTCAACAAGGAATAAGTATACACCACAAGTTCACTAGAATTAATTAAGATAGTTTACACTTTCACAGACCTATAAATGGTTTTTCAAACATTATACATGTGTACTCATATTTGCAAGTATACAATGTCTATGCATTATGCTATAAATTATATTTTAATTGAATTTTCATTCAAGAATTCCTTTAATATTCACACATTCTAACTTTATTAGTGAAAATTGAAAAATATGGTCAATTAAATATGCTCATAGCATTTGAAATTTTTATGTGTACACATCAAGGGCGATTGAACAAACATGAGGTAAATCCCTATAATTTTGTTAGAGCGAGAGATTCATACTGTTACTAAAGAATTCAGAATGCAACAAAGGAATTCATACTGTTACGAAATAATTCATACTATTACGAAAGAATTCATACTGTTACGAAAGAATTCTTACTGTTACAAAAGAATTCATACTGCTACGAAAGAATTCATACTGCAACGAAAGAATTCATACTGTTACGAAAGAATTCATACTGTTACGAAATAATTTATACTTTAACGAAAGAATTCATATTGTTGCGAAAAAATTCATATTGTTGCGAAAGACTTCATACTGTTACGAAAAAATTCATACTGCAACGAAAGAATTCATATTATTACGAAAGAATTCATACTATTACGACAGAATTCATACTGTTACGACAGAATTCATACTTTTACGAAATAATTCATACTGTTACGAAATAATTCATACTGTTACGAAAGAATTCATATTGTTACGAAATAATTCATACTATTACGAAAGAATTCATACTGCAAAGAAAGAATTCATATTGTTACGATAGAATTCATACTGTTAAGAAAGAATTCATACTGTTACGAAAGAATTCATACTGTTACGAAAAAATTTATACTGCAACGAAAGAATTCATATTGTTGCGAAAAAATTCATATTGTTACGAAAGACTTCATACTGTTACGAAAAAATTCATACTGTTACGAAAGAATTCATACTGCAACGAAAGAATTCATATTGCTACGAATGAATTCATACTGTTACAAAAGATTTCATACCGTTACGAACGTGTAAAATGCTCTCACTGATATCAATTTTGAAAACAAGGCAGAGAAAGCACCCTTTCCCTATGCCAGATACCGAAGTTCGAAAGAGGGTTGCTAGATTTAGCGATTTATAGCCAATTTAGCGACATTCGGCGACTTTTCGAAGGTTCAAGAAACACTTCGAAATAATCAGTGTTCTACGAGATATGAGATATTTTCAGAAGTTTCTATGGAGAGTCTATAAAAGGAGTCATCACTCAGTTGGAGAGCAGTTGACATGATAGGAACATGTATTGATCTATGATATTCGTTAATGATTTGAGAATAGTAGCTGCTGCTTTGTGAAATGAAATACGTCAATATTTCGAGAATAGTATCGGTTGTTTTAAGAAACGAGTTGGGTATGTAAGTGCTGTTTGACTGTATATTCCTACTGTTTACGCTATGCTTGTGAATAAACATGTTAGTTATCCAGAAATTTAAACTCATTCTTGTATAATGAACGCACACGTACGATTCCATAGGATACGTCGTAAAATATTAGTGCAGGACTCCTTACACTAATTTGTTCCAAGTAATTTGTTCCAACTTCTAAATAATTCCAGAAAGCTCACTCCTGACTCAGGAGTGAGGTTTCTGGAAATTTGACAAGCGGTTACGCCTCCTCTAACTAGGTAAACGATGGAGAAACAGTTAAACGAATTGATGGAATTTATGAAAGCCTGACAAGAAACTATGCAAGCCAGACAAGAAGATATGAAATACGGACATAACGAAATGAAAGAAGCAATGAAAGCCATCAAGACGAGATAAAAGCTGGCCAAAACGAGATGAAAGAAGAGATGAAACAAGAGATTTAAGCCGTACAGGAAGCGATGAAAATTGAGATTAATTTCGCGAAAGAAGATATTAAAGAAGAAATAAAAGCAAGATATGAAAGAAGAAATTACATCCGAGATCAAAAAAGGAATCAAAACTACATACAGCTAAATGAAGGAAGAAACTACATCCGAGTTGAAAAAAGAAATCAAAACTACATCCGAGTTGAAAAAAGAAACTAAAACTACATACAGCGAAATGAAGGAAGAAACTACATCCGATTTGAAAAAAGAAATCAAAACTACATACAGCGAAATGAAGGAAGAAACTACATCCGAGTTGAAAAAAGAAATCAAAACTACATACAGCGAAATGAAGGAAGAAACTACATCCGAGTTGAAAAAAGAAATTAAAACTACATACAGCGAAATGAAGGAAGAAACTACAACCGAGTTGAAAAAAGAAATCAAAACTACATACAACGAAATGAAGGAAGAAACTACATCCGAGTTGAAAAAAGAAATCAAAACTACATACAGCGAAATGAAGGAAGAAACTACATCCGATTTGAAAAGAGAAATCAAAACTATATACAGCGAAGCGAAGGAAGAAACTACGAGTTGAAAAAAGAAATCAAAACTCTAGAGAGCGAAATAAAATTCGAACAAGAAGATATCTAATAAGAGGTGATACAAAACATTAAATCCGCCAAAGAAAAGATGACACAAGACATTATATCCGTACAATAACATAATTGCCAGACATGAAGAGATGAAAATGCTCGAAAAGAGATTACTTGGTGTCGAGCGAAAATCGTCAGTCACCAATAGGGATTTCTGCATGCCGTCAGTATGCAAAGGGAAATCTCGTACGTATGACGGACAAAGCATATGGACAAATTTCCGGGCGCAATTCGACATTATTACAGAATCTAACGAATGGGACGAAAATACAAAAGCTGCTTCCCTTCGAGGTCATGTGGCTCTTATTTTACAGACGCTAGCGACCGACAAAAGCCTGGGCTTCATAGCCTTGGAGAATGCTCTGGAACTCCGCTATGGGGAGAATAATTTGAAAGAAGACACCAGCAGAGTTCAATTAAAGTCCCGTTGCAGAATGCCCTATGGATGTTCGTTCAGACCTTGCAGCGTAGTATTTTATAAATGCCATTCGTAACCCAGAAATCCAGCACGCTGTTCTTGTGGCCAAATGCAATGATCTGGAAGCCGCACTGTCCCTAGTTAGCAAGTTTGAAGCTTCTTAACAAGCATCTCGTGCGCTTCATCAATCAATTGCACGTGGTTCAGCTGTAACTGATAGCATTTCAGAATTTGAAATGCTGTGCACTATGAAAGAAATAAAGAACATGCTGCAGAGGCGAAACAACTATAAATTCAAGCGAACTTCTGGCTCGTTTGCAAAAGGACTAGTGTGCTGGAGCTGCGGAGAAAGAGACCATACAAGGAGAAAGTGTCCATTATTTAAGCAAGAGAATAATAGGGCATTCTCTTCAGAAATGCCACAGGAAAATCAGCAGTCATCCTGAGGGTAGGAAGTTGCCATGTGAAGAAAAAGCCCCGTTAAAGACGTTTCAGATTTCATCCTTGCACGGAAAAGATGATGGACTTTACGTCATGGATCGTATAAACAACACCGAAAGCCAAAAGCTTCTAGACACAGGTGCGAATGTCATCATCATTAAAAGTGAAGTGGCTCGCTGAAATAACGGCCAACTTCTTTATACGACACTCTGCTCTCAGTTACTGGAGAAACTTTATCACTCTGCTCTCAGTTACTGGAGAAACAGCGAATGTGCATGGAAAATGGAACTTACTATTTCTGTTGGGGCGAGCCTTTATCATCATATTGCTTATGTTGCATGTATGACCTATGCTTTCTATGGCCTATGGCTGGTCTTTTTAAGAAAACACGGATTTGACCTAGACTTCAAAAACAACGAATTACGGACAAACACAGAAAATATGGACTGGCGGAAATAGATTTTCCAACTCCGGATTATAAAGTACAGAGAATTCTTGTTGTCCAAAAGATAGAATCAGCCGTCCTGAATATTTAAGCAAAATCTTAAGCAATCTCGGTGAACTAAATCGTGCAGAACAAGAGGCGTGTAAAAGCCTCATTTCTGATTTCAGTGCAATCTTCTCAACTGCTTCAAAAGACAGAGGACGCACCGTATTAACTAAACATTGAATCGACACCGTCCACCAGTTTCCCGAATAAACAAGCTCCCCCAAGACTTCCTCTCGCAAAGAAAGAGAAAATAAATAAGCCTTTAAAAGACATGCAGGAAAGCGACATGATCGAATAATTGTCAAATCCTTGGGCCTCACCAATCATCTCAGTGGAGGAGAAAGATGGTTCTATGAGATTCCGTGTTGACTATAAAAGACTTAACACCGTGACAAATAAATACAGCTATCCACTGCCAGGAATTGGTGACACTTTTGATACCCACTGTAGGAGCAAGTGAGTAGACAAGAAAGGTCGGTTCACCAACAGAGGTTCAGCGATGCTCAGCACTCAGCAAAATCGCCTCGAATTTCGTAATCCTAGACGGGGACATTTTTGTAAAATGGAAATTTTTGGGCGTTTCCATTTTTCAGAAACTTTTTCGCGGGTGGCAACGGTGTCGTGGTCTTGTACGAGGGTATTGTCTATTTCGCTTAATGAGTTTTTTAATGAGGTAAAACTGTATAGAAACTTTTTGAGTGGTGGCAACACCTGGGGTTCACCAACAGGGGCTCAGCAGAACCACCAGCACCACCTAGCGGCCGAAAGTACCTAGCCTTCCCAAAAAGGCCGAAAGTACCTAGCCCCCTACGCCTTCCTGGAAGCTAGCTTAACGTTCTAGTTTATCAGTCAGGGCGGAGTTTAACAGGTGGGCGAGGCTAATACCATGCTTCTTTCAATGAACCGTAAAAGCTAGATGATTTCAGCTTCTAGATATGCGTTTTGATGTGAAAAATGCTTTGAAATGTATCATTTTCAGTAAGGTGTAACTATTTTCTAAAAACAGACATATATATTCGCAAAGTTCTATTAAAAAATATAATAAATAAAAGTATCTTTAACTTCGTTTTAAACAGGGGGGGCTCAGCTTCTGAGCCTCAATGGCGCGAAGTCACTGGTGAGGGATATGTACGGTGTTCATAGCCGGCACTCACAGATGAAATGTAGATCTGATCTGAGGTAGTCTTTTTAGGAGAAGACTTAAAATTTCTCATGTAAATAGAGTGTTTAGAAGCATTAAAAGAGATATAAGCGTATGATGAGGTAATATCCGGAAGCAAATGGAGGTGGAGGATCGACGTGGCGGTGGATGTTTGTACTCTGAAGGAAAGCGTGATTTACAAGTATTCTTTATCGGGTAAAATCTTCTCCTTTTGAGGTTTATTTCTTAAATTATTTTATTTTCGCATCGACAGAAATACCTAAAGCAAGGTAAGATTGTTTTGTTCGTGAGACCAGGTGTCCTTTTTCTTTTACCTTCCCAAATAGGGGAGGCGTCTATGATAATAGACGAAAACTTGATCATTAACTAGGATAGTATTACTGAACCCCTCTACGAAAGCCAAAAATTGAATTAGCTTATGTTAATGGAACTGACCAAATAACGATAATAGTAAGAGGGACTGATTAAAATATAAACAGTGTAAACACGGCTGAAATTAAAAATAGCCTAGAGGATTTAAATTTGGAGAAATATGAGGCTAATATATCCAGAAAAGGAGAGTTGTACAATAAAGTAAACAAACTAGAGGATGAAATAAAAACCGCAGAAATCCAAACTGTTGCCGGTCTAAACTGTACAACTCGCCTAGCGGAACAGGGATCTATCAGCAAGTACATTCTAAAAGGAGTGGCAATAGAGTACTCAGTCCAAGAAATTGCGGAAAAACTTGACTATAAGAACGTCCCCTGTTAGCAAATAATCAGATTCACAAAAGAGAAGGGCAAAATTAAACTACCTGTGGTGCTGATAAAAGAGTACGGCCAAACAATAAGAAAACACCTAGATATTCTATTTAGTAGATTTAGACCAACAATATACTGGGAAAATCCCAAAATATGTAAAACGTGCTTGAAAAACGGACATTTTGCAACAAATTGCCGAGCAAAGCAACACTGCAGCAAATGTGGAGGGACACATGATAGAGATGAATGCCAAGAAGATACAAAAAAATGCCGAAGATGCGGGGAAGAACACGATGCCCTAAACAAAATATGCTCCATATATCAACAAGAAAAAGGAAAACTAAAACAAAAACTCTACATCAAAATAACCTACAAACAGAAGAGTCAAACTCAAACAAAACATACGCTAATAAAGCCAAACCCCCCGAATATATCTAAATACTTTACGAACTTACTTTGCAGTATAGAAATTAAACATACACGATATATTTGACAAGATTTTACATTCAAGTTAATCTATAAAATTGCCTGGCGGCGCATAAATGCGTGCTTACATGCGTATATTTCCATCTATTCTGTTCAAACCTCATCAATCATTAAAATTCTTTAGAATCCCTACGTTCATTTAGCCATAAGTTTTTTAAACAAAATAAAATATCGCGTGCTTATGTACCAATATTTCAACATGGAATAAGTAAGTATACACCATAAGTTCACTAGAAATAATTAAGAAAGTTTACACTTTCACAGATCTATAAATGATTTTTCAAACATTATACATGTATACTCAAATTTGCAAGTATACAATGCCTATGCATTATGCTATAAATTATATTTTAATTGAATTTTCATTCAAGAATTCCTTTAATATGCACACATTCTAACTTTATTAGTAAGAATTGAAAAATATAATCAATTAAATATGCTCATAGCGCTTGAAATTTTTATATGTACACATCAAGGGCGATTGAACAAACATGAGGCACATCCCTATAATTTTGTCAGAGCGGGAGATTCATACTGTTAGAAAAGAATTCAGACTGCAACGAAAGAATTCAGACTGCAAAAAAAGAATTCATACTGTTACGAAAGAATTCATACTGTTATGAAAGAATTCATACTGTTACGAAAGAATTCATACTGTTGCGAAAAAATTCATACTGCAACGAAAGAATTCATATTGTTACGAAAGAATTCATACTGTTACGAAAGCATTCATATTGTTACGAAAGAATTCATACTTCAACGAAAGAATTTATTGTTACGAAAGAATCCATACTGTTACGAAAGAATTCATACTGCAACGAAAGAATTCGTACTGTTACGAAAGAATTCATACAGTTACGAAAGAATTCATACTATTATGAAAAAATTCATACCTTTGCGAAAGAATTCATATTGTTACGAAGCAATTCATACTGTTACGAAAAAATTCATACTGTTACGAAATAATTCATACTGTTACGAAAGAATTCATACTGCGACGAAAGAATTCATGTTGTTACGAAAGAATTCATACTGTTACGAAAGAAATCTTCCTGTTACGAAAGAATTCATATTGTTACGAAATAATTCATACTGTTACGAAAAAATTCACACTGTTACGAAAGAATTCATACTGTTACTAAAGAACTCATACTGTTACTAAAGAATTCATACTGTCACGAAAGAAGTCACACTGTTATGAAAGAATTCATACTGCAACGAAAGAATTCATATTGTTACGAAAGTATTCACACTGTTACGAAAGAATTCATTCTGTTACAAAAGAATTCATACTGCAACGAAGGAATTCATATTGTTACGAAAGTATTCATACTGCAACGAAAGAATTCATGCTGTTACAAAACAATTCATACTTCACTGAAAGAATTCATATTGTTACGAAAGAATTCATACTGTTACGAAAGAATTCATACTGTTACGAAAGAATTCATACTGTTACGAAAACATTCATACTGTTACGAAATAATTCATACTGTTACGAAAAAATTCATACTGCGACGAAAGAATTCATATTGTTACGAAATAATTCATACTGTTACGAAAAAATTCATACTGTTACGAAAGAATTCATACTGTTACTAAAGAATTCATACTGCTACTAAAGAATTCATACTGTCACGAAGGAAGTCACACTGTTATGAAAGAATTCATACTGCAACGAAAGAATTCATACTGTTACGAAAGTATTCATACTGTTACGAAAGAATTCATACTGTTACAAAAGAATTCATACTGCAACGAAAGAATTCACATTGTTACGAAAGTATTCATACTGCAACGAAAGAATTCATGCTGTTACAAAACATTTCATACTGCACCGAAAGAATTCATATTGAAACGAAAGAATTCATACTGTTACGAAAGAATTCATACTGTTACGAAAGAATTCATACTGTTACGAAAAAATTCATACTGTTACGAACGTGTAAAATGCTCTCACTGAAGTCACTTTTGAAAACAAGACAGAGAAAACACACTTTCCCTATGCTAGATGCCAAAGTTCGAAAGAGGGTTGCCAGATTTAGCGATTTATCGTCAATTTGGCGACATGTGGCGGCTTTACGAGGGTTCAAGAAACACTTCGAAATAATCAGTATTCTACGATATATGAGAGATTTCCAGAAGTTTCTATAGAGAGTCAATAAAAGGAGTCATCATTCAGTTGGAGAGCAGTTGACGTGATAGGAACTGCATTGAACTATAATATTCTGCAATGATTTGAGAATAGTGGCTGCTGCTTTGTGAAATGAAATTCGTCAATGTTTCGGAAATAGCATCCGTTGTTTTGAGAAATGAGTGGAATATTCAAGTGCTGTTTGACTGTATATTGCTACTGTTTACGCTGTGCTTGTGAATAAACATGTTAGTTTTCCAGAAATTTAAACTGATTCTTGTATAATGAACACACACGCACGATTTCAGGGTATATGTCGTAACAAATTAGTGTCAGGACTCCTGACACTAATTTATTCCAACTAATTTGTTCCAACTTCTAAATAATTCCAGAAACCTCACTCCTGACTCAGGAGTGAGGTTTCTGGAAATTTGACAAGCGGTTATGCCTCCTCCAACTAGATAAACGATGGAGGAACAGTTAAACGAAATGGTGGAATTTATGAAAGCCTGACAAGAAACTATGCAAGCCATACAAGAAGATATGAAATACGGACAAAACGAAATGAAAGAAGCAATGAAAGCCATCAAGACGAGATAAAAGCCGGACAAGAGGAGATGAAAGTAGGGATGAAACAAGAGATTTAAGCCGTACAGGAAGCGATGAAAATAGAGATTAATTTCGCGAAAGAAGATATTAAAGAAGAAATAAAAGCAAGACGTGAAGGAAGAAGGAGTGTAGGAGACGAGTATCCTCCCCGCCCCTGGAGACATTTTACGAAACATAGTTTCTATGTTTCTATTTATGTTGCACAGCATTTAGATATATTTATATAGGACAAATAGAAAACTTGTACCCCTCTAAAATGTCATTCTCTCCCCCCCTCCCCCCCCCCCCAGGAAATTCTGAAAGAAATATTGTTCGCAGGCCTGTAGTTCCAACAGAAATGCTTTAAATAAAGTCAGACTAAAGTTTTGATCATGCGACGCAAAAGCACACATTTTATCTTTTTATACTAGCCTGTCATGGACCAGCAATACACGTTATAACTCGAAAACCTTAGAAGTTTGAAAGTTCGAATTTAGCATATCGTTGCCTTTTTCAATATATTTTTTTGGATTTATTGTTGGTAAGATTGAACCATACAGATCTTTCCAAGCTCACCATAGAAACATACAAATTTTAGAGAAATAAATCGAGAACCAGGGCAGCTAAAAAGTTCTAATTTGGCATTTTGTTGCGTTTCATATTATATTTTAATTCTTTGAATTTTAAACAGTACCGGTACAGCCCGCCATAAGGAGATAAAGTTTTTCTTTTGTGAGTAACACGAGAACCGGGAGAGTAAAAATACCCAAATTCGGCTCATCGTCGCCTTTCCTGGTGTATTTTTGTTATTGGAATTTTGAACTCTACTAAAAAGTAGGGAAAACATAGTTTCAGAATCTACACCTTTATGAAAATACACAAAGAATACATATCAATGTTCTCACATTTTTAATCTCGTATAATAAAAGTGGGTGCCTTGAAATGTTATAAAACTAATCTATCATTAACTTAGTATACTCCAAAATATCATCATTCAATGGATTTAATAATTGAATAAATATATGGAATGACTGGTAGTATATCCATTCTTTGTACGAAATATATAATATAAAAAAACTTATTTCACAATTTTGTGTAAATTCCTATAATTTTCAAAATGGCAATGTTATTCAAAACATTCTATTAAAATATTTAATTCTCCTAAATGGAAGTATTAGAATCTATGTTCTCGTTGCACAAAGTTATTTTCACAGACAGATCTGAAGAATAGAACATCCTGGTCCCGTTTGTAAACAAATTTACAAAAAAGATAAAATTTTATCAATGTATACCAAAAAGGAAAACTCGTATTAGAAGATAAGCCAGTACTATTTATATTTTGCTTCAACAATTAGATAAACACAATATATAAATTCTGGCTGAACACAATATACGAAAACACAATAAATTAGTGTCTTCCTTACCACATCTGAGTTTGAAAAATATTTTCCAAAATAAAATAGTTGACGTAAGAAATTGAAAATATCAATCATTCCCGTAATCTTTAAATCCGAAGATTTTAATTGATATAACGCAATCAAAACTGCAGTATCGTTCATTTATAAAATTTATTTTATGTCTTTGTTATTTACATCTAATAAAAATCCTCTGCCGTATAAACACATTTTGTTTAATTGCGTTGCTGAGCAATATATCATTTTCTTCCAATAAATTTGCGGAGAATATATCGTCCGTATAATGCTATCTATCTCTATGGAAGGTTCGTTTTTACTGAATATATTGACATCCCCTGGTCCTAGAAATTCGAAATATAAATTACATTTCAGCTGGAGCTATTTCAAGGTTACCACAAAATTTCATGAAAATCTGAGCAGCTTCTTTGATGATGAGACAAACACTCACACGCAGACAGATTTTCAATTTTATTTATATAGATTATCACTAATGTATGAAATCAATGATTACATAAATTGAGTTATGTTATTTTAGATTTAAAAATTATATCTATATTCAATTAGCTCTTTGTTTTATTTAATATCTAGCTAACCGCTTTTATTATATGAGATAAAAATGTGAGAACAATGTTTTTGTTGCATTTTTCAATAAAAGACTGCCTTCTGAAACTTTTTTTTTGTTTACTTGTTTTTAATTTAAGTATCTTGGCTATTAAATCTACAGATGCTTGAATTCTAATAAACCGGGAAATCTGATATTCATATATCAAGGATATCTTTGATATCCACTGACTGTGCCGCCATCAGGAACCTCTGCCGTCACCAGTAGCCAGAAAATGTTCTATAAAGCCGCTATTTTATAAACCTCTGTATTTTAGTCAATTGGCAGAGTTTATTCAAGATCAAGCTCGAACTAAATAAGATTTCAGTAGCAGGTTCATAATAACAAATCCCGACGCTATCAGGTGTTCGGGAAATTCATTATTTTATAAATTTGATGCCAGTATATAGACTTTGATATACAGACCACGAAAGTATATAGACCACAGAAGCACAAAAAATTGCAAATCGCTTTCTATCTACCAGTGCAATTTTTGGCTAAAAGTTGCTGAGGAGCCTAAACAAAAGCGAAACCGCTCTACAGATGCTTGTTGCTGCACAACAAAGTATAATTCTGAAGGTCACATTCCAAATTATTATTCCACTCTTTGAAATGCTTTATAACACGAGTTTTGTGGATATGAGTTACCTAAATGGATCGTTATAGAAATTCCTTCTAACATGTTTTATTTTTATATCAATCATGTTTTACTTTCTAGTATTGTTTTCACGAGAATTCTTGATTTTGAGGCCAATATATGTTTTAGAACATTTTGAACACGTTTCGACTCTATTTAGAGTGATGTCCGTCAATTTGCCATAGGGCTTGGAGCACCTAATTGTGGGGCCAGTTAGAGTTTTGCATCGAACCCCAATCCAGTTCATTATCTGGAAAAACATCTGATGTGGGCAGCACATGACTTTCCTTATACAGTCAAACCCCTCTAAACGATCACCCCTGAGATATGGTCACCCCGCTTTTACGGTCAGTTATAAATTCCCCGGCAGGAAACTCATTCATAATATGCACTTTGAACCCCTGATTAGCGGTCACCCTCAGATACGGACGCGGACACTATTTTAATGATTCATGCCATTAGACTAAAACCTCTGTACGGGCACAATCAAAATTTGAAATTTCTATACCAAAGATATGTAGATTCCCAGAAAAAATTGCAACTCACCTGAGTAAGAAAAACACCTGCGCCTACATCAATGGTCATTCTCTAGAAACATTAAGAGCAAGCAATTCAAAAGGGAGATGAGGAGAAACGGACGCCCCCATCCCTCAGTCACAAAGGAGTGAGATCCACTTCAAGGGAAAAACTCGACAAAGAGCATGGACGTGGAGTGCGCATGGTCGTTAAATTAACATTTAATGCATTGCTTTTCGAGAATTCGAAGTCACATCGGCGTTGAGGTCGTAGAGTTCATATGAGTATGTATAGTCACATTTCTTTCGAAATAGCCAGCATTGGTAATCGTCGTGCTCTGTCTCTGAAAGATAAAATTAATGTTATTGAGTATAATGAAAAACATAAAGTGGGAGTTCGTACCCTCGTGACTAAATTTAATGTAGGAAGAACCCAAATATGCTGTATTTTGAAAATGAAAGAATTTTGCAAAACCAATGGTTGAAAAACGGAAATCAAGAAAGAAAAAATAAATTTCCTAAAACACCTGGACTTGCTGTAGATACAGTTGTTTACGATTGGTTTGTTTATGCAAGAAACAAAAATATCCCTATTTCCAGGCCAATTCTCCAAGAGAACGCGAGAGAAGCCGCAGAAGAGTTAAGATTCACAGACTTCAAAGCCTCGAATGGTTGGCTGAATCGATTTCGCGTTCGACATGAAATCGCCTTCAGGAAACTGGTCGGCGAATCTGCTGATGTCGACAACTGTGTGTGTGAAGATTGGGTTGAAAAAATACCAAGAATTATTGAAGGATATCCAGCAAGGGATATCTATAACATCGATGAAACTGAACTGTTCTATCGAGCTCTTCCTGATAAAACGCTTTGCTTAAAAAAAGAACGTTGCAATGGAGGAAAAATTTCTAAAGAGCGATTGACAATACTGCTGGGAGCAAACATGCAAGGTGAAAAGTTGACCCCTTTGGTGATTGGAAAAGCAGCAAAGCCTCGCTGCTTTAAGGGACTGGATATATGTGGCTTACCCGTCGAATTGCACTCTAATAGGAAAGCATGGACAACTTCTGATATCATGTTGAAATATTTGATAAACTTATACAAGAACTTCGTGAAGGAAAAAAGAAAAGTCCTGCTGTTTATGGATAATGCCGCATCCAACAGACGTTAGGCCTGAAAAACATAAAGATAATTTTCCTTCTCTCTAGCACGACATCAAAGTGTCAACCACTGGATCTCGGTGCAATCAAATCTTTTAAAGTTCAATACCGCAAGCTACTTTTAAAGCATTTGATCTGCAAAATGGAAGGAGCTAAATCAGCCACAGAACTATCTAAGTCGATCAACGTTTTGGATGCAGTTGGATGGATAAAATCCGCATGGAATAGTGTAAAAGAAAAAACGAGTTCTAACTGTTATCACTGTTATCAAAAATCTGATTTTAGTGAGTTTGCAACACTTTCGACTGATTCAGATGAAGAATCTAAAAGTTTACAGAGCTTGATGGAAAAGGCCGGATTCGTGGGCATGTCGTCTGAAGAATATGCTCCTATGGATGCAGATGTGATGATAGAAGAAAACAACAGAGAAATATCCGATATCGTCAGGGAATTTGTAAAAGAATCATCTGAAGAGGAAGAAAGTGAGGAAGAAGTCGAGTGTCAAGAGCAAGGAGCCAGCATCAGAAATTACTCTGAAGTTTTTAAAGTGTTAGACGGACTAAAGACATTTTCCTGTAAGCATAATGATGGAAAGGCATTAAATTTAGTCTCACAACTTAAAATACACTTCGAAGGAGAAAGACTGGTGGCTAAAACCCACCAAACATCAATTGATCAGTTCTTTCCTCGAAGGTAAATAAATTCAATGTATACTACTGTACGTTTTTTGCATATGAACTTACATGTTGTGAATTTAATTGTTTTTATGAAACAAATGTGCAAGTTCGTCACCAAGATCGCAGCTGGAGGGGGGGGGGGTTAAACCCCGATGAAAGAAATATTTAACACTGAAAAGGTACAAGGTAAAGATCCAATCAGGCATAGTATCAAAAACAATGTTCAACCTCCCCCCCCCCCGAAATCAAATTTCGGCAACGGGTTTGTCCTTTACCTTAAAATTGTTTTATGTTCTCAAAAATAGGTATGTTTCAATATGAGGAATTTAAATCGATTAAAGTGTAATATTTGATCTAATTTAGAACGATCCCCTCTTTTACGGTCACCTCTCGTTTACGGTCAAATTTTTCTGTCCGGAAAGTGACCGTAAATGAGAGGTTCGACTGTATAATGCAATGAATTTACTACTGCTATAGTAAAATCAAAATAGGTTATTTTTATAGTAGATACTTATATTTTTTCCAAGATATTGAATTATCGAAAATTAGTCGTCATTTTCGTTGATTTAGTTATTTCATTGATCATTTTTTTCCATTTGGCGAGATATTCGTTAATTTGGCAACATTTAAAAAAGCGACATTCCGCCAAATTCGTCGCTAAAATCTCGCCAAGCGTGATAGACGGAGAAGTAAGTTATTCTTATAGCAGATAAATGACTATTGGCGTCCAAATACAAAAATATTACTTGTTATGATAAGGGCTGTACAAACAGGGAACTTGAAAATGATATAAAATAAACTTACAACCCCTATTTCAACAACTAATTCCTGGTCGGGCACTCGCATGCAATTTAAAGAAGGGGAACTTAATTAAAATTTAATAACTTTAATGAATGGGACCGTATAGTGGGGAATACAATTTAAAATAAATAGAACAAAGCATTGTGTAAAATTATAAATTATATTAAATCCATACTTGCATGTGAGCGCCTAAAAAATATAAAAAAAATGCATAAAGAGGTTTTAAAATGAGTTTAAATTACACATGCTAACTTTACACTACAAATTCTTACCTGAACATGAATCTAAAAATAAAAAAATACAAACCAAAATAAAATATGAATGAATGTTGCTAACAGTCTAAAAAAACCCTTTGGATCTATTAAAATCAAAGTTTTCCTTTTAATTTAGAACCAAAAAGGAAGCAATTATTTCTTGTTCCTAAAGGATAGTTCATGAGACACAGATTGATAACTCTTAGATGTAAGTGGTATGGTGTTCTCTATCAAGTTGATAAATATAATCAGTTTTCTTAATTTTATACATATGCCTGTGACCTAAAATGACATCAAAATATTTCTTCATATGTAGAGATTCAATAAGCAGGATTTTGCATTTTATATTGTATTTCTTATACGAATACATATTTATGTGTTATGACATGGTACTGTGATGGGTCACAACAAAATGCTTAATATCTGATTCCATTATAAGACACTTCACAAAATTCACTAGACAACTTCAAAATATATTTTATTTGCAAAAAGAATCACATTCCCTCGCAGATCAATTCACCTGGAATCCTCATGAATTCCACAGAACCTTTTCTTGAAAAGTACAATTCTCTGGACATAACACAAATGCTTAAAAATTAAATCACCTTTATTTTTAGTTGAAGAAAACACGAAACTAAAATATGTTGACTAAAGTATTATTGCAGAATAATGTCATCAAATTCGTTCCCATGCACTATCAATTTTTTAAACACTCATAATCAATACATATTTATAGAATTCAGGATGCACTTGGATCACCCATCATATATTTCAGAGTTGATACTTTTAGAATTCACAAAGAAAATAGTATGGCAAAATAACATGTTAGAGACTCACCCAAAGGAACTCCCGCACACTCCTTATATCTGACGTATTTGGAAAATTGATTTTTATAAAAGAACTAGCAGCATACCCGTTCTTCGTACAGAGTATATAATATAAAGAAACTTATAATTCGCAATCATGTGCAAATTCTGTTAACATATTAAATTTATTGCTCATAAAGAGAAGTTTAAGAATATCTGTTCTCACTATGCAGAATTATCTTCACGGGCAGATCTGAAGAATAAAACATCCTGACCCCTTTTGTAAGCAAATTTACAAAAAAAAAGAATTGAATCATTATATGCAACCCCGTACTACTTATATTGTCGTAGATTAGAAAATATGCCAGTGTGTTAGTAGAAGATTACCCGTATTGCAATATGAGTCTCAAAAATATTTGCCAGAATAAAGGAGATGACGTAATAAATTGAAAATATCAATAATCCCCGTAATCTTTTACCAGAAGGTCGTAATTGATTCCAATATATGCCACTATATATCTAAATATATGCCAATATACCTGTACTACTTATATTCTCGTAGATTAGAAGATATAATGCATTTGTAGAAGATTACGTACAACGTACTATATATGAGTTTCAACAATTTTCGTCATAATAAAACAATGTCATAATAACCTGAAAATATCAATAATCCCTGAATCAAAAGTCCCCGAAAGTATCAATAATAAAAATGTTTAAACCTGAAGACCGTAATTGATATTATCCAGTCAAAATGCAATGTCAATGAAATTTATTTTATATACATATCTTTGTTTTTCAAATCGGAAAAGATTTAATATAAAATCGTATGCCGCATAACACATTGGATCCGTTGCTAAGCGACATGATATCATTTACTTCAAATAAATTGATGGAAATCATATCATCTGAATAATGCGACCTCCATGGAAAATTTGGCGACATTTTAGTCAATTTAGCGATAACTTAAAAAATCCCCAAATTTATCGCCAAGTGGGACTGTTGAACAGATAGTCCCATTTTGCGACAAATTGACGAAACATCATCACAATACTATCCCTAACAAAACACAATTATTTTCATTTATTAAGCGCGATTTTATCAATTCTATGATATTTTTATGGACTCACAAATATTTTTATCAATTTCGTGATATTAAAAAAATTCGTTAAATGTGTTACTAAGTAGGATGGATGGACTGTCCAACAAATGCTACCGAAACATCATTTCAGTACTCTATTCTAAAAAAACAAATCATTGATTTGCGTCATTTTTATAAATTTGGAAACATTTACGCTAATTTGGTAAAGTTTAAGAAAAGTTACCAAGTTATTTAGAGATATTCCGCTAAACTCGTAGCTCTAAATTTGCAAATCTGAAGAATAAAATATTCTGACCCCGTTTGTATATACTAAATGAAAACACTAAAATTGTATTATAAGATACAGCCGTTCTACTCTTTTTCTGCTTCAACAATCGGCTAAATGAATTTATTGGGTAAACACAATATATGAGTTTATTAGCTAAACACAATATATGAGCTGGAAACCTCTTTGCTAAAATAAATGAAAATGATGTACGCAGTTCGCAATTTATATAATTAAAAGAACAACCAAACCTTTCATTTAAAAATATATTTTTACTTCCATTTATTTATTATTCAAATAGAAAAAATAATAATAAATATTAACAACACATTTAATTTCATTCCGTTGCCGAGCAACATGATATAAGATAGAATCTTCCTCATAAAATGCGAAATTAAATAGCCATTTTGATTTCTTTATACTTTTAATCGTTGAGTAAAAGCTTGTGAAATATAACCACGGAGGTAGATTTTTCCATTTAAATTCATGTTTCAAACAATTCGTGTTTTCCGATAGTGACTAATTAATGCGAAAATCCAGCACCAAACTCGGAAATAAAGTTTTATTTCATTTCGCCGTTTTAAACAAACGATTTTCATCCTTTCCGTTTGAATAAACCACGGAGTTGGAGAGTGTAACTCATAGGAAAAAGTTCCGTTTTTCATTAATATGTCGACAACCCCTGGTCTTAGAAACTCAAAACTTGGACTAAATTTATGGGGGGCTATTTCAAGGCTATCCACAAAATTTCATTAAATTCGGTTCAGCCGTTTTTCCGTGATGATGAGACAAACAAAAATTTCGTTTTTTTCTAATATCTCGAGAACCACTGGTTGTAGAAACTCAAAACACAGACTAAATTTTAAGTGGGGCTATTTCTAGGCTACCCACCAAATTTCATCAAATTCGGTTCAGCCGTTCTCCCGTGATGATGGGACAAACAGACAGACAGACAGACAGACAGACAGACAGAATTTCAAGTTTATTTATATAGATAACCATAATAATCCATGAGGGCACATTTTGAAAATGAAATGGCTATAGCAAGGAGTGCCTAGGCATCTCCCCACTTAAACGCAACCTACTTTTTCGACAAAATTTTAAAAGAATGCATCCCGCGCTCTCTCTCACGAGGGGAACTTGGCACGCTGTAATTGGCTGAAGACCTCACTCTCAGTTGCCATGCCGTAAAACTAAACTCTGGCTCAACCAGGGAGGTTACGGATTGAGAGCAAGATGAATATTCTAGGTCGCAAGAATCTGTATGACTTAACCTGAAGACAATACAATGTTATGTAATATTTTGAAGAGTTTTAATGGATAACTAGAATAAAATAATTTTGAATAATAAAATTTCGAATATAATAAATTTAGAATAATAAATGAAAGATAAAATTTAAATAATTAAAATTAAAATAATATAAAATATTTAATGAGTTATAAAAATGCTAATTCTGAATTAATAAGATAATAACGTGTTGTAACGTGTCACAACATTACTCAAAGTAACTTTTCTCATGAATGGAACGAGCTAGATCCATGGAATGATGTCACCAAATTCATCGCGTGATATTACATATGAAAAGTGAACATGTTTCTCAACAGTTAATATTTTTTTCAATTTATGGGATTTTTTGATGAATTTGGTTAAAAAATGCAATAAAATATTTTAAAATGTGCAATATCTCAAGAACGATTCATGCTAGTGTTCTAAAGGTTATGTCAATCGTTTTCTAAGAAAAGCTTACGTATGAAATGTCTATTTGCGTAACTTTATTAAAGGTTTTGGTTTTTTCAAAATTTCAGTCGAAAATTTAGGGGGGGGAGGTTCTGAACATTCGATTGTGTTTAAAAATAATAGGCTTCCAGTATTCACGGATTGTAATTTTTGTACCAAATTTCATTCGGATCGCTCCATTCGTTCCTGAGATATCGTCTCCACAGACTCACTGACACACACACACACTTTCATACATTCACACACACACATACTTTCATACACATACACACAGGGCCATCACCTCAAAAATGTTCGATTCTTGATCAGTGATGGTTGAAACGTTTTCTCCCGTCGAAAATTTAATTCGAATTTTCGACCTCGTCACAATACTTTCCTTATACAGTATAGTAAAAAAAGGCATAAAATTTGAATGTCTTATTAGGACCACAATGGACTTTCTATCATTTTGAGGTTCTGCCATCAAACTGAATTTCGAAAGTGTTCCGCGACCAAAAGTTTTAAAAACACAGTCCTATGACATGGTTCCTATTTCAGTTGACTAAAATCTTTCACGGGAAGTCTGTCTAATATCTTAGTTTTAAGCTCTGCAGCTGCTATAGTTGTACATTTGTCATTTTTATGCCTTATGGGTTGTAGATTGAAGACATTTCCAGGGTATTTGATGCTTCTATTGCAACCACCCAATTCATTCGATCTTTCCTCATTTTACAACTATTTATGAAGTTCAGTTTTTCTTTGGCTCTGATATTCTTCATTTATTTAAATATTTTGAGTTAAATATATAATAGTTTTAACTCAAAAAATAAATACATAAATAAATACAAATTACATAATAATTTAAGACCTAATAATTTTACTGAAGCAAAAAACTAATTGAATAGTAAAACACAATGTTTAATTAAATTAGATTTATTTAACCAAACAAACAACGTCATACAATAAATATTATGTCCATGTGTGACATATATGAGCAGCAAAAAATAAACATATGTCGAGTCGATAATAAAATTCTGGGTGAAATACATGTAAACAGTAACAAATAATTTCAAACATGTGCCTTTACAGGACAATTTCCAAGGGTGAATTGCATTATACATCTGCAGATTAATTATTAAGTATTTGGAAGTTTAATTGCTATCGTTATACAATATAGTTTCCGTGATATTAATTTACAAGAATTTTATACATTTGATTTGAAATGTTTATAACTTTATCTCAATAAAACAGCAACTGTACAAATTTTTCTGTTCTGCAATTTATTCTATCGCAGACTCATTCAAATCTCTTCTACTGTATCATTCTTATGTAATAACTAGCAAAATTTCCGTTCTTCGTGCGGAATATATAATATAAAGAAACATAAAATTTACAATTAGGTGTAAATTTCTATATATTTTAAATGACATAGTTATTCAACGAATTCTATTAAAACATTTAATTCAATTTTCCTAAAAATAAGTATACGAATCTCTGTTCTCACTAGACAAAATTATCATCACAAGCAGATCTGAAGAATAAAACATTCTGGACCCGTTTGTAGATAAATTTACAAAATATATGAAATTGTATCAATATATCTCAAAATGAAATCGTTATGAAATTGGATCAACATATGCCAAAATGGTAGCACTAAAATGGCCTTAGAAGATACACCCGTACCAAGGGGCATTTGTCTAGTGTCCCGCTGACCCATTCCGTCCTTGATTGATGAATTGTAAGATGTCAAAATACAAAACTATTGCGCGAAGTATCTTCTCGTGTAAATAGAACGAACTAGATTCACGAAAACGGTGATAACAAATTTATCGCATAACATTACATATGAAAAGGGAATATATTTCACAATAATTAATACTTTTTATTATTTTATATGATTTTTTTTATAAATTTAATTTAATAAAATACAATATCTCGAGAACGTTTCATGCTAGCGTGTAATTTGTGTCCATTTTCTAATGAAAAATTACATAAGAAAAGCATGAGCAGAGTCGGCTGCTGCTGCAGATAGAAGCAATATAAAACGTTTTTCACAATAGTTCGTTCCCCAAATATTTAAATTTATTGCGAACACATCGTTTACTCAAGCTTTTGACAATTTATCGACAGTATATAGTGTGCTAACATACATTCAGGTAGTGCACATTTTGGAGACAATTTTACTTTCCCTACAATACATGCTAATGTATAAGGAAAGTATTGGAATCGTGTCAAAAATAGCAACTTCAGTTTTTCGACGGATCTACACGATTTGGATTTGGAACCTCTAGAAAACGAAAAACTTATTTTAACGTGACGTCTCTGTGTGTGTCTCTGTGCAATGTATATATCCACTCTAACTCGAAACTAATTGACGTAATTTCTATAAAATTTTATAGGTAAGTCACTTATGGGTTATCCTGGTGCTGATTAGATTTGGGTACAATTCGGAATAAAAGAACTATTATCAGGAGCGGTTCTCGAGATATTGGGAATTTCATTTTTCACAATGGAGCATTATATCCCTCTATACATTAAATAAATCGAATAAAATTTAGTACGATAAATTACGTATGATGCCCCTAAAATTTTCACAATTTTTTAATTGGGAAAGTATTATAAAAGATAATTATGCCTTAAAGTGCAATACCTAAATAATTATTTAAAAGCTAATGACATAATTTCTGAAACGATGACATGTGCCGTTATCCACGTCTTGAATCTAAAACAGTTATTTTTGTACCAATTCCAACATAATTATATTTTAAATATTTTTTATATAAAAAATCTGATTCTTTTTAAAAGGTTCCATCTCTTTTAAAATCTTAGATAATAAATGATAGCTTATATGATAAATGATAAGGATTCAGCATCATAGTTCACTAAGGATTTTCACTTATGGTTTCTTCTCTAATTTCATTTCAAAAATTTTACTTGAAACATTAACTTCTCGGAATCTGTTATAGAAGCTTAGATGATGACTGATAAGGATTCAGTATCAAGTTCAGGAAAGGATAGGGGTTCACTAAAGATTACTTTTTCCAGTCCTTTTTCACATTGTTTGAAACATTTGTTTCTCAAAATTAGCCATCGGTTAAGCTTAGATGATAACTGATATAGATTCAGCATAAAATTCTGGAAGAGGTTTGGGAATTCACGAAGGAAATATTTTCAGTTACTCTTTTAGAGATGTCATGTCCGGGTTTTCCGAACATTGGCATGACTGTACGAAATATGTAGAAGAGAATTAAATTAATAGTTCCATCAAAAATAAAGTATGCACATCATTTGCCACCCTATAAAGACTTCTTGATTAATTTCTTGTTTCTTATAAATTTTTCCATTTTAAATTAGAAACATGAAATATTTCGAGAATCACGTTTTTAAATGAATACACATTTAAAATATTTCACATTAAATAGCTAAGTATACTTTTATATACTTATGTTTTATAATGTTTTATTTTATTTTTGAAAAAAATGTTAGAAAATTTGAAGGCTTTCTCTTAGTCAACGAAAATAAGTATGCCTATTACATTCATTGATTGAAATAATCACAGAAAATTTCATTTGATTTTCATAACTTGTTTGAGAGTTATCACACCCACAGATATCATTGAAAAAAGGTTGATCCGTTTCAAGAATGCTCAAAATGTTCATTCATATCCATCAAAATTTAAGAATTGAGTTTTTGACTCATCATACTTTCCCTTTACATATAGTATTCATTGTAGGGGAATTTAAAATGACCTACCATTCATTTCGGCAACATAACCGGAGTTTTTACTGGGAGACCTGCTTTCAAAACAAAAACTCGAAATCCAAGAAATTGTCACCGTGGTCCATTACCGTTGTGGGGGAGGGATGACACAAACACGAGTCCCAATCAAGGCGGAGCTAAACTCCTGCGACAACCTGTTACCGATCTATCAATGTCAAACTTTGAGATGGTGCTATCATGATATTTTTAATTTGCTTCTATTCAATGCTTGACCAATTATATTATTTGGGTTTAACAAAGCTCAGATTTTCTTTTTGCATAAAAAAGTAAAATCTTCAATTTTTCTATGGGTATTTTGAAATTTTTTTAACTTGATTCAAATGTTTTCTATCGATGAGCAAAGTTGAAAAAACAAATTTTTGTACTTATTTTCGCACTTCGCGTTAATTTTAAAAATACTTCTAATGAATTTAAAAATCATTATAAAACCGTTCCAATTGCTCATAGTCCAATTTTACGTTTCTCAAAAAATTCCAGGAAAAAATCTCAAAATCCAAAACTATATTTAGCTATTTTCATTCCCCCATTGATTAACATGGGACTCTCAAGTTAGCTTCAGGCGGGGAAGTTTTCTCTTAAAGGTAGTTTACACATTAGTACACATTGTTTTTATGCATATTTCAATATACATTATAAAATTATAATTCAATCTATATGCCGGTTCATTAAATTAACATGTAAATATAGCTCAACAATTATTATATTCACATATATACATACCATTACATTACATATATACACAAGCTCTATGATCTCCATTACTTTAATACATTAACCCATTTAGATTATTTAATGTTAAAATTCAGTTAGAATGTCATTCCATTAAGAGCAACCCCACGATAAAAACATCCATTACAAAGTATTTTATACCATTTATACAAAATTTAAAATGCAATTCACCTCTCAATAACCAAGTCAGAAATAATTTACCTGCAGGCCTCTGCTATTTTATCAGCTTCCTGTATACAAGAAATAATTCTCCCGATAGACCCCGGGTTGGCCACCACCCTATTAAACCATATTGACCTGTTCTCATCCAAGGGTGGAGATAAGTAAAACTCGCGATTCAGACGGCAAGCGAAAACAGTTTCAAAGGAGCCACAGAATGGCCCCCAGATGCATATATTGAGACAAGGTGTCCAAATAACTACTTACTACGGCTCCGCCTCCATCCCGCCCATACTGGGCACGACTGAAGGTGGAGCTAATGTGACGTAACACATATACGTTGGGCGATATGTCAATCAATCAATATGATATTCAAGTATATAAGCTGGATATCATTTTTTAAACAATTTAAAGTTATTTGATGTATTTCAGAAAGAGGATTTTCATTAATTGCCATTTATGTTCTAAAACACGGAGATTTAATTTTTATGTCTTCATCGTATTACGGATGGATATCTTTTTCTATTTACGTATGTATAATTATCGAAATTCATTCAAACTACGATTCGTATTTGAGCACATAATGTAATTTTTGAAATATTTCAGCGAGCTGGATATTTTTCTTTGGATTAGGTGGATTTTATGACATCTGATTCATTGAAAATTTATCTTGCTCACATTTTTAAAATCATTTTAATCATCAGTATTATTTTGTGTTGAATTTGAGTTCCTCTTACTTTCAAGTTTTCTAGAACATATTTAATTGCTTGCAAACATAAATATTAAATATTTTATTCTGTTTTAAATGTTTTCTTGCCACAATTACAAATGACAATTAGTAAATAGTATTGCATGATTCATGTATGTGGTTACAATATTTCACAATTATCTAATATTTCACCCACTGCATTTTAATAAACAATTGCTAACACTCCAAAATATTTAGTATAATACACCATTAAAGCATTGGTAAATATATCACTTAAAGCATTGATAATCTAAATTACTTCATAGGAATAATGTTGTGAATGAGATTTGATATAAACTTTTATGTCAACTTTATATGTTCATGGATTCAGTTACCTTATCTGCAATGAGAGCAGGGTGTAAAAAAAGCAGTATCGCATCGCAAATTGCGATAGAAAATTTGTGTTTTGCTATGTAAAAATAAATTTAAATCGCCTTTTGAGACTTTATTTTAAAAATCACAACAAATGATTCATAACGGTAAAAAAAATCTTTCCGTATATCTGCATAGCTCCTGTAATACTCCTGGTTTTTTCTTTTATATTTCAAACCCGGAATCTCGATATGTTTATAGGTACATTTTTTAAGAACTAGTGAAATAATAGTTATAAACTGCAAGTCAAAATATCGAAACTGCTACAGAAATGAAATTTTGATTAGCAGTTTGCTAATCAAAAATATTTCCTTATTTTGCACCCTCCTCTCAACGCAGGCCTTTTCCTCCTCAACGCAGACCGTCCGACCTACCAATAAGGTATAAGATATCTATTTGGACGACCAGAAAGTGCCACCCAATTTAGACCAGAACCGTTGGGGGAGACATCCACAGGGAACGTACTCTCCTTCCCCTACCACCAACCTCTCGGATGGCGGCGGCAGTTTTGGCAGTGACAGGACTCAAACCCGGGCCGTCCAAGTGCAATTCCCACGAGCTAACCACTGGGCTGTCGCGCCCCTTATTTTGCACCCTGAATGAGAGCCTGATTCGAACTTTGGGAATATTTTTATAGGCAAAGTTCTCTCAAGAGTTAATTTTTGATAAATTAGAAGCCGGCTGCATGGTAGCACCTAATATATCAGTCCCCATAGAAATTCACATTATTGTGGCATATAGCAAAGCAAGTTTTTTTGCTGCCATTGCAGATATTAATTATTCCATGTTGATAACATGCTTCTTTAAAACAAAATATAGATATCCCTTACTTCATATTACGTTAAACAAATGATTACTTAGAGAGAATGTTAACGATATTGTACACAAATATTTATTCAGAAATTATTTAAAAATCGTGCTTTGTGTACATGGATAACTAGAATGTGTATATTGATGAAAGTAAGAATGTCAAATGTTTTTTTTTAACTACACTAAAAATTTACGTGCACGATTTAAAAAAAAATTATATGCATCCTGAGATTGTTATTTAAAAACATCATATCAATTTCATACCAAATCTTTTCAGACATAGTTAGAGATGTGTATCAGTAAATTTCCCATTTTTATTTCATTTTAGTAGATTTGAAAATTAATTCTTTTTACACTGCTTTTTAAAAACAAGTAACTTTACAAGTCTTTGATTATTTAGTTTTTTTAATTTTGAGGAAGATGGTTCAGTCATGATAACAGTCATGTAAAAATAATTTACGGAGACTGAGAAACGGAGTCCAAAATTTGCAAATATGAAGTTTCACGATATATATTTTAGCTAAGTTACATTTAAGACTGCCGGATTATCAGCTGTCGAAATGAGGTAAGAAATAAAAAAATTAATTTAAAACAAAATATTGGGCAATAAATATTTTTTTCCCAAAAGCATTAGACAAAATGGTCACTGTACAATATGTGTGTGTGTGTGTGTGTGAAAAACATTCAAATTAATTTATATATTATAAAGTAAACTTCAATAAACAGAAATTTGCATACGAAAGCATCCATATATACTAATTGCCAAGTGTCCGTCACGCTTTTTTTAGGCACTTCCCGAATAGGTAGAGACTTGCAATTTGGTACACGGCTCGATCGTTCGATAAAATCCCCTGGAAAAATCGAATTTTTCGAAAACGTTCTCTAGAGGGGGTGCTCCACACCAAAACGTTCGAAAAGTGAAATGATAGGAAAGCATGCTTTACCATAGGATAGAGACTTCAAATATGGTGTATGGATAAATGGTTCGAAAAGAAGAAAGTGTGTTATTTCAGATTTCCAATATTTAAGGGGGTGCTGCATACCAAAATGTTCGATTTACCGAATAAATGAGAAACGGCTCCTTTAAATTTTGATAAAGGTTTGAAATTTGGTATATGGAATAATCATTTGAAAAAAACACCCAAGACGATTTTAGTTTTTCAAAAACGTTCGTTTAAGGGGGGGCTCCAGAGGAAAACGACGAAACTCCAGAGGTGAATTGATAAGAAAACATACTTCGGGATAAGATAGAGATTTCGAATTTGGTGTACTGGTAGATAGTTTGAGAGGAAGAAAGTGTACAATTTCAGTTTTCCAATATTTTCTACTTTAGGGGGTGTCGCACACAAATATGTTCGATTTTTGGGAATGAAGAAAAAACACTCCTTTTGGAACGTGATAGAGGCTTGATATTTGGTATATGGGCGAATCATTTAACAGAAAACCCAAGAAGAATGGAGTTTTTCAAAAATGTATATTTAAGGGGGTAGGTACTCCACAGAAATACTTTCGAAAGGTGAAATGATAGAAAAAGCATGCTTCACTACGAGATAGAGACTTCAAATTTGGTATACGTGTAGATAGTTAGAAAGGAAGAAAATGTGCAATTTCAGATTTTCCACATTTGCTATTGTAGAGGGTGCCGCACACTAAAATATTCGATTTGACGAACAAAGGGAAAACGCCTCCTTTACAATGTGATAGAGGCATTAAATTTAGTATATGGGGTCATCATTTGATAGAAAAAACCTACGATTTTTTAAAAATGATCATTTAAGGGGGTGCTCCAGGAGAAAACGTTCGAAAGGTGAATTGATAAGAAAACATACTTAGGGATGAGATAGAGATTTAAAATTTGGTGTACTGGTAGATAGTTTGGAAGGAAGAAAGTGTACAATTTCAGTTTTCCAATATTTTCTACTTTACGGGGTGTCGCACACAAAAATTTTCGATTTTCGGAATGAAGTAGAAACACTCTTTTTAAAACGTGATAGAGGCTTGATATTTGGTATATGGGCCAATCATTTGATAAGAACCCAAGGCGAACAGAGTTTTTCAAAAATGTTCATTTATGGGTGTGCTCCACTGAAAAAGATTCGTAAGGGGAGATGATAAAATAGTATGCTTCGGGATGAGATAGAGACTTTAATTTGGTGTACTGGTAGATTTTTCGAAAGGAAGACGTGCGCAATTTAAAATTTGCAATATTTTCTTCTTTAGGGGGTTCCGCACACTCAAATATTCGATTTGCCGTATAAATGTGAAACGCGAATTATTAAAAAAATGACAATATTAAGTGGTTGCTTTTTGCAAGGCCGTTGATTTTCAACTGGTATTCGGCTAATTTAGTGTATTACAATAAATATACCTTAGTACAGCTGAATGGACATGAACATAGCCGCCGTCAGATATTTTGGGCATATACAGCAAATGTGCACCCCTCGGTATTTTACAAGTTATTAATCAATTTTTACAAATGTTTTTGGCAAAAAGGGGTCCGGTTTGTGGAACAGTCCAGTTGTTTGTTCACAGGGATTGCACTAGGATCACCCAAGTTTGATTCCCAGCTCTGCGCAAACTGTCTATGTGTTCATGCGGAGTACGGGAATGTTAAATACGTGGGCCTGTAAGTTCTTCCGACAGATACAGCCCCTGTGAATGCTGCCCCCACTGGTTTCTGGTCTAAATTGGATGACACTTCCCGGCCATTCAAACAGATACCTTACACCTTCGGGTAGGTCAGATGATGTGGGTAAAAAAAATGAAGCCTCCCGAGCCTTTGTGCAAATAATTCTTATGCCTTACCTATCAGTGCCTCTATACTAGGCTGCGATTTGAGAGGTATGGAATACTATTTTAAGTAATGTTTCAGTAATAACTGAACTACAATTAAAATAAATTAATGACATTAACAAATTTATTGAAGTGAAATCCCGGTTTTGTAATACAAACATTTTATGCAGGGGACAAAATACAAGGAAAACTCAATTTTAATTAGAATATCAAGGGAATCAAAGGAAATATATAAGAAAATAAATAGACCACTTATCAAACTTTACTTTGATAAAAATTTAATCAAGAACAATTCCAAATATATATTCGTATATTTCATTCAAGATTGATTTGGTTTCCATAAGAATTTTTTACCTTGACCTTAATACATAGACTTGTAAATTTCTTTATTGTTAAAAACTATGCGACTTCTAATTTATACAAGAAAATTAAAGCAAATAATAAATAAATATCAAAGAATGTAAGGTGAAATTGAATAAATTAAAACATCGGAATATTTGAAGTCAAATTTCCTATTAACTATTAAGAAAACAGCCACTTCCTTATAGCTTATATATGTCTATCAAAGACTTGCTGTAGCTTGAGTATAAATTGTGTGCATATTTTCTTTAAGTTCCATTTCCAATGGAATATCGTCTGATGTGGGTAGACAGAGAGAGATTCGTTACTCCTGAAAATCCCACTTGACGCTTAGCTTTACTAGACAAAGAAAACATACTTTGTTTATTTATAAATTATTTGCATAGACGCTATCTCCCTTGTCAGCCATAAAACCAAAATAAATAAAATATTTCTACAAAATTAACTCTTTATAAAAACTTAAAACGAAATTGTAACATGTTACACATATAAACGCACAAGGTTACCGAATTGATTTTTAAATGGAATGATAAAATCAGTGGTGCGCAGCGATATTTTGCTTTAGGCAAGCACAACATTTAATTCTGGTATATAAAAACAATATATTACAGCCAATCCTTCCATATCGTGGTACTATCATAATGCAGATTCTATATAATGTGGAGCAAAAATTGCGACAGCCCAGTCATAAGGCAATATTCATAAAATGCGATAGTTTTATAAAGCGGTTTCTCTATAATACCCATCAGTTTAAGCAGTCTCCCTATAGCATGATTACACTTCTACGGTTCGAAATTAATGAGGAATTCTCCTGTTTTTTCATCCACGTACATCACCATATTTCAATTTCAGTTATCAGGGAAATCCTCTGTAAAATAAATTAATACATTCACCGCAAATGCATTGGTAGATGAAAATATGGGTAAAGAATGGGTTTCAAATTTCAATTTAAGTGATGTGAAAAGGGGACTGGGTTTGGGTAAACAATTAGAAAATTACTTTATTGAAAATGATCCTTCATCAGTACGAAGTGCAAATTTTAAAAGATAATTACAAAATTATTTAGTTCCTTTCAGAGATACTTTGGTGGAGTTACAAATTAAAACTACATTTGAAAACGAAAATGAAGATAAGCAAAGTAAAGAGGACATTAAAAGAATTCGGCCACTAACTAATATTTTACAGAGGTGATGAATATTAACAGAACTTTTGTTGGAAAAAAGTTTTTAAGTTTATATTTCACATTGTTTTTTAATTTTCTTATAAAGTCTTAATAAAAATAATTCGAAATATGTAAAATATTTTTGCCTTACTTTTGTATCTATAAACTTGTATTTCATAACCTTATTCACCATAACATGGTACTCTAAAAGTTCAATTTTATATAACGTAGAATGAATCTGTCTGATTTATATGTTCTGAATTCTAATTAATGCGGTTTCCTTATAACACAGTATGAATTGTTTTGAGTTCCACTTAATGCGGTTTTCGTATAACACAGTACGAATTGTTCTGAGTTTCTTATAACGCGGTATGCGGTTTCCATATAACATGGTACGAATTAATCTGATGTGCACTAATCTGAGTTTCATAATATAAAGCGGTATGAATTAACACTAGAACGACGGAAGCAGTCATTTTGATCGCATAACTACTTTGAGAAACGATTCCTCCAAAACGACTAATCTCAGCTCATTGAAACTTTATGACTTTTCTTATTTTCCTTGCAAAAAATGTGTCGAAGAAACATCCTAAATGCTGTAATTATGATGTTTTGGTTTGCAATTAAAGGTATATTGTACTTTTTCTATAGCGGTCAAATTGACCGCTGCCCGTCGTTCTAGGTATTTCGAAATATCAGTCATTCTAGTGTTAATCGCATTATGGGAGGGTTGACTGTTCTGTTGAACCCATTTGTATATAAATTCTAATCTACTTTTTTGCAATTGCATTAATAACATTTTCGTGGAAATTAAGAGTTCTTATTCCTCAAATTTGAAGAAAACGTTTTAAAATACAACAAAAAAGTGTATCTTTGCTATTATTAATTAAGAGTAATTTGAGCTTGGTCACCAATGATCTATCATCAATCACCGTTTCACAAATTCTGCTGAAATAGTATAGTAAAAAATTGTTATTTTCTTTAAACTGATGTTAAGTAAACATTGCTTCTATGAACTGCGTACCACTGGACAAAATCTAAAAAAAACTGATAATATTTGGGAAACAGTTGGAAGAGTTTCTTCAATTATGACAGGTGACCACCAGTCATAACCAGAGAGTTCGAAAACTTTTTCATAACCACTGCCATTTAAAAACTTGTTTCGGTCACAGTGCAGTTATAATCAGAATAACCAAGAATATTCTCAATCAATGTTATGTGGTTACATGCACAGAATACTGTATTCAGAAGGTTCACTCCCATAGGAACCTATGGCAACATCATTAACATAGGATTTCGCATAGACACTAGCGTTCGAGGAGCCAGCCATCGCAGCTATGACGTATAAAAAGCTCGATTGCTAGATTTGGCGACTATCGCTCAATTGGCGATTTTATGTTAATGCGGCCAAAAAAAAATTACGGAACTGTACTTCTATAATTTTTTAAACTATAAACATGATCAGTATTTCAAAATACTTTTAGCTGTAATATGTGTAAATTTAAATAAATAAACACAGATATATATTTAATTCATGTAATCATAAACTAAGTAAAAAATTGACGCATTGCATCACTGTAAATCATTATACACCAAAAATTACAAGCTAACATACCCAAAAGACTGAAATATTATATAATATTTTCAGCCTAAAAAGTATACTAGCGTGTTGATTGTTAAATTGCTTAGTTCTTAATTTATTCTGGTATGCTGTTAATATATTTTTTTTAAATAGACTAATATTCTTATAATAAATAACAAATTTTCATTATCAAAGGTGTCGAACTCAATCGTTAATTACAAAGGGGGATGATTATTTTCCACATTACGTCAATTAGTAAAAAGCATGTAAAATATATACACATTCAGTATCATATTCAACTTGCTCTAGAAAAAGCTATCCAAATATCAATTTTTATACATTTTATATAAATGCGGAAAAGGTTTTTTAACTAATAATGCCACTGCTTCTTAGAATTTATTCTAGTCGGCAGTGATAATACTGCAGCAATTTCTTATGATGAACACGTGCATAGGATGAAATATGGGATGGATAACAAATAACCGTTTTATTTAAATAAAAATAAATTACGTACCTTGTAAACGTAATCCCTTTTCTTTTCGTAATCCATAAAAAATAAAATAATTTATAAAATCCAAAATAGCAGCGAAAGTAAGTTTTCCACGTGTAAACATGCGATGATAGAACAAAGTTCTTCCTCCAAGTGTTTCGTTCAGTGCCAAATAGGGTTATATTAGCAGAACGTCTTGGCGAAAATCGTCACAGACCATCGCCAAGCGTTCCAAACTTGATATTTTGGCTGGCGGTTGAGGGCGCTGCGGTCGAGTGAAACGTCTGTTTATTTAGTCTGTGGTCACATGATACACAGAACACGTGTCCTTTCTGGTAGGTCGGACGGTCTGGGTCTCAACAACAACAACAACAGAACACGTGTTTTGCTTGAAATGCTGTCTAGAATCGCGTAGAATAACCATGCTGTTTTTTCTCTGGTGAGTGACTTGATAACTGATAAACAATTGCTAACAGAGATGACCATTCACTTAACTTTTCTAACACACCCTTGACATGTGCAAAAGTTATACAATAAGAGCAATGCGCAACTCATTGATTGTTTTAAAGCTGGATCAAGTCTTTTTAACATAAGTGATAACAGAAACTGAATATCGCAACAAAATTACTTACTTCTGGAAAAGAAAGCTTGTTGAATGAATGTTTGTCCAAAAGTACATGCAAAATTAGTTAAAATATACTTCTACATGTGTGTATGCCTGCATTGTGTAACTATTTAATACCAGGCATGGGGTGCTTTGTGTAAAAAGATGCTAGTATGAAATGTTATAAAGATTGGCAAATAATTGATCAGTTACACATGCAATATAATTTTTACATATAGATATCTTTACAAATTCTTGGTCAGCAAAACACTGCACAGCTTGCTGATATTTTATAAACAGCAAAAACTTCATTGTGTTCTTCTAGCCTTTCCAAGGTTTAACAAAATATACAGTCTTTCAGTATGTACTTTTTGTGTGTTCAGTATGTACTATGTATGTTTTATACACGATTGATAAGAATTTGATATTTTTGTAAATAATACTTGAATTTGATATAAAACAATCCTGAAATGATGTTAGATTATTGTTAAAACGAAATCTGCGTTGTTATACATATTAAAATATAACACTTACTTGATTGATGCTTCGTTAAAATATTATATCCAGCATAATAACCAGAATAGCATTATAGGCATATATTGAGACAAGAAAGAAAATAGGATGTACGGGAAGCGAAGTGACGTTTAGGTTCCACGTCACAATGGCCCGCCCCCAGTATGAATGGGGCGGAGGTGGATCCGTTGAAAGTAGCAATTTGGACACTCCGTTTCAATACATGCCCCCAGATCCCCTGATTTAACCCTTCTCGATTTTTACTTACGATGTCGTCTTCGAAAACTAGTTTATAATACTCACCCACTAAACGCAATTGACCTTAAATAAACGATAATTGATGCTTGCAACAATATTAGTAGTGAAGAACTCCAAAATATTTACAAAAGCATTATTAGAAGAGCTCAGTTATGTTGTTGTTGAGACCCAGACCGTCCGACCTACCAGAAAGGTGTAAGGTAACTGTTTGGACGTTGAAAGTAGCAATTTGCACACTCCGTTTCAATACATGCCCCCAGATCCCCTGATTTAACCATTCTCGATTTTTACTTACGATGTCGTCTTCGAAAACTAGTTTATAATACTCACCCACTAAACGCAATTGACCTTAAATAAACGATAATTGATGCTTGCAACAATATTAGTAGTGAAGAACTCCAAAATATTTACAAACGCATTATTAGAAGAGCTCAGTTATGTTGCTGTTGACACCCAGACCGTCCGACCTACCAGAAAGGTGTAAGGTAACTGTTTGGACGGCCAGAAAGGGCCACCCAATTTAGACCGGAACTCACTGGGGGAGGCATCCACAGGGACCGTACCCTCCTTCCCCAACCACCAACCTCTCGGAAGGACTTACGGACTCACATGTTTAATGTGATAGTACTCCGCGTGAACACGGCGGCAGTTTTGGCAGCAGAGGGAATCGAACCCGGGCCTACCGAGTGCAATTCCCGCACGCTAACCACTGGGCTATCGCACCCGAGAGCACAGTTATGTATTGGAGTTGAAGGAAAACATTTTGAGAATGCTTTGTGAATTGTATTTCTAGTATTTTTAACGAAATTTGTCCCTTTATATCAGTGGTCTTCTATCAATGTATGCATATTTTAATTATGTATCCCAACCACGTAGTGAGTACTACTGCTTTATATGATCTCTGTCTGTGTAATGCTTTATTTACAAGATGCATTTGTAATTAAAAATTTTGACACATATTAACGTGTTTTTGATCTAAATAATTTCCATTGTCAATTTGTTTATGATCCCTATTTTCACTGATGAAACAGCCTTTCACATAGTGTCGTAAGTCAGATTTTTTCCTTTATCATAATTCAGTTGATTTTAAAGATACAGATATGCGGTTTTTTTAATGATCTTGTTGCATTAAAAATTTAAATTTTCTGATTGACCAAATTTGTCTAAGGGGGTCGTATAAAATTTTAAAAAGTTCAACTTTTTGAAAATTAATGGAAGGACTATTTCATTAACGTAGTCTTATTTCCTACCTTACTTTCAACAATTTTGCAATTTACATTGCCCACTTATCTCCAACAGGTAAAGAATTAAAGTGCGTTTCAATCTTTTGGGACACCCTGTATATATATATATATATATATATGTGTGTGTATCGCAGAATGATATACTTTTGGGGAATCCATATTAACTACTTAATTTACACAGTTAAACATGCGTAATAATTTATATTAATTATATTTTATAAATTCAATTATGTATATTTTACATTTTCTAACTAATATTAGACAAATATTATCAATTTATAAAATAAAATCTCTGTAACTATCATAAGATATAGAATAGAATGACTTTTTATAACTTAAATGAGGATCATTTTGTTACTGAACAAATTTTCACATATTTAATTAGAAAAAATAGAAACTAAAATTCCAATTATATGCTTGTGTAACAGATGATATTAATTTTTTAAACACTTAAATTAGATAGCAATTTTTTTACATTTTATTACATAATTTTTCTATTTTCTAAAGTTCCATAAAGATACATTAAAGAAAGATAAATAATATCGTACATAAGAAAATATTCAAAAATTTTGAATGAAAATTATAACGTCACTGTACGAATTTTCAATTTCGTCTAAACGATTGAAAAAAAAAATGAGAATGACTTTTGCAATTTGCTTTTGCCGGGATTCGAACTCATCTTCCATAAAACTGGAATAAATCCGTCCTTCGTTTTTACCTCTGCGCGATGAACAGAACGAAACAGAACGAAAACCAGAGTTACAAATCAATTTAACGATAAGATATAAAGTCCAAATTTTTATAAACAGTTGAAATATTCCTTTATTTTTTCAACAGAAATAACAAAATTAATATTAAATACTATTCATAATGATTGTGTCTAGATATTGGCAACACAACTTTTCTGTGAAAAGCATCCGAGAAAAATAGAAAATCCTTTATTTTTCTACCTTTTAACCCTCTGAGTACAAAGGGCCTTCTTCCGCTCGTGCCTCAGATCCCCTAAGACGGCCGAACAGAGAATGGCCATTTCCGACCCCCTTGGAAGATAATGACGCTTGAGTAAACACAAGCCTTTCCTCTTCTACGCGAATACCCTCAAAGAAGAGGGGAGGGTTAATAGGTTTCAGAAAAGGGTTGCTTTCTGTCAATGACGCTTTTGAGTGACATATTTTTAAAAGATCATTTGTTTGGCGAATGATTAGATAATATTTAACTTCGTATGTTTGACAATAATGACGCTTGAGTCATTATTGTCAAACATTATATTACTTAGGTTGGATTAAAATAAACCAATAAGTTGTGTAGCAGGATATACATATATATATATATATATATATATTAAATGTTTGTTTAGATTTCTGTACTTTTGTAAACTAAAAATTATTTTCTTTTCTAAGTATATATTATAATATTTTTGAACTTATTTTGTTAGCTAAGTTTTTGGAAATGGGCTTGGGGACTCCCGATTTAATAGGGATTACGAGGTTAAATATTGTTTAGACAATGTGTCCTAATGAACCAATGTAATTACTCTCGTTATGTGGAGGGTTATGACTCACTTTACCACCTGTTACTACAATACTATTAATTTCAGACAATTATACTCAGACCATATTTATAATATGTAATTTTAAGCAAAAATACTTTCTACATTTTTACTTCATACTATAATATTACAAATATATTGTTTTCTTAATTTTTGACAAGAAAGCATGTGTTAAAACCTTTTGGCATGTTTCCGATACTTTTGTTCCATCCTCAAACTCTTCCTTTCTATGCATGTGATGTGGGCAAAATAGCTCAAGGAAGAATGCAAGTATTACTATGAAACATTTTGTATTCATACATTATGCGGAAAAAAAAACTAGAAATAAATAAAATAATTCGCATGATTAGAATAAGAATGTTTTGGAATTTAAGAGTTCTAAGTTGCTATTACTCACACACAAAAAAAATATGACTGCGTTATCCTTTAGGAATGCTCTATAGACGAGTTCACTATGAACTTAGCCGTTGCAGCCTCGGGTATCCTGACCTAAATGTTGAATGAAGATGATTACATGGCAGAACTGAATGTGTCAGTTCGCAAAATTCTGCGCATAATAAGTATTTTATTGTCAATTATTTCTTGCTAGTGGGCGCGTAATAACCACGAAACCGGTTAATGGATGCTTTTATGTAATACAAACACTGTTTTAAAGATCATTCATGACCAGAAATGTTATACTATATTCTTTGGTGTCCATATGTTGTGATCGTATATTGATGTTTACTTATGATTATGGAAGGGGAGTGGTGTCAATACTATAGATTAAGAAATACACATTTTAATTTTCATTGAAAGGTTTATTAATGTTTTATCTAGCATTTTATATTCCCAAATTCCCATTTTTTGAAAATTTCACAAACCACCTGATCTTGTAATACCTCTATTTGCTTGTACTTAAATGCTTATTTTCTCTTAACTTAGATTTTAGAGATGTTTTATTGTTTCAAATATTTAAATATTTATTTACGAATGCTTAAAATACAATCTTCGGAAAACTGTAACTTTTGGAAATAAAGTAATAAACATTCGTATATGACGTTTCATATTTTTGAGATATGTGAAAGGCGAAATTAATTTCGTTCTAAAGTCGTAACTTTCCTCAATCAAAAGAACTAAAATTATAATTCCCTTTATCTATATAGAGATAAAGGGGGTTTAGCACCAGGACTTGTGGGATTTTAGCAGACTACAACTTACATCCCCACCCCCCCTCCCAAACGAAAACAAATTCCAGAGCGTCTATTCCCTCAATGCTTAGACAAACTTATTTAAAAAAAAAATTTGGTTACCTTTACTTACCTGATTTATTGTTGTTGTTGAGACCCAGACCGTCCGACCTACCAGAAAGGACTTGATTTATTATGTCGGCATTTTAACTAACTGCATCCAGCACCCCAAGAAGCTCAGATATCGACTGAACTGACTTAAAAACAGCGGTGTAATTGATCCCCTGAATAAGTTGCTATATGTTTTTGTACATGATGGCTATATAAAGGAGGCTGGAGAACAATATGCATTGTTGTATATCCGTGGGCTAGGCAGGTTGCTTCGAGGGATATGGAAGTAATATATAGCCCTGGCTTGCTTCAACCAGTGAGTTGTTTTTATGAGTCCGCTGTATATTTCAAAAGAGTGTCATGCTCTGTCGGAAATAGACGACAGTCATTCATTGGAGCATCTTGTGGAATGAGGTCCAAATTTGCGGCTGAATAATGATACACTTGTCCGACGCCTGTGATTGTAAAAATGTGTTTTCTCACGACTCTGAACTTTGGTAAAGAAAAGGGAACCAAATTATAGAACGATTCAATCGGTGTTTTGCTTTACAGGGTACAAATATAAAGGAATACATCCGCCCTCTTTAAAATGTCTGAAAACCTCGGCTTTTTATGTCTCCTTCAAAAAATTTGTTCTTGTAGGAATTTTTAAATATATATATATATATATATATATATATATATATATATATATATATATATATATATAATACTCGTAGTCCAAAATTTAAGGTTTTATTGAAATTATCTTTCTATATAGAATGTATTACTATATATGGTTCTAACGTGGAACAATGTATAATAACATGGTCTATACAGAAAAAGAATTATGTTAACTGCACGCTATACATATAAATATTATTAAAATCATATATGTAGTTCAAAAAGGGGGATTACAATCGAAAGAATGACATCGCTAAATTTAGTTTTTCAATTAGCATAACTATTCCTCCAGATTGGGTAATGTGTGTGTATGTGTGTGTGTGTGTGAAGGGGGGTATGACCCAAATTCTGTTTACCTACATCAGTAAAAATCAACCTTGCGGGTAAAATTAGAGGGTTTAATTTGGGTTAAATTGAATACGTCTTTCTTAAATGTGTTCTGTAAAGAATTCGTGTTTTAGCTGAGAATCAAACCATCAAATTCTGGCTCGCTTGACAACTCTCTATCTTTTGAGCTACTGCGATCATTATCTTTCATGATATATATATTTAGTGGATAATAAATATAGCAGAAAATATAATAAATTGGAGTTTAGTAAATTTCTGATCAGTAACTTTTCTGATCCCTCTGCTCTTTCTGTACAGGATAGCATCATGTCCTTTGTAATTTTTATTAATTGAAACATGCTGCCATATATCATAATAGTGTTCTGGGATTATTTCAAATTTCAATCTTATTTTGAATATCTTAGCCATCCAATGCATCAAACTTGTATGGGCCCCATTTTTAATCTTCAACCATTACCATAACTCACCATTCTATTGCTGATCGAATGACACATTATCCATTGAGTTACGGAGACAATTGTGTTTCCTTCTATATTTTAAAGAAAATTTTACAGTTTAAATAATACTAATTCTAATAAATATTTTCATAAACGATTTACAACCAAAGAGTTATAAGATTCAATTTCAATTAGTTTGTTACCTAGAACATCCCAGTGTGGAATGGATATTCCAGCTCATTTGATAGATTTAGTTTATAACAAGAAAGATCAATCATGCATAAGCATTGATTATGAAACACTTTCCAACTGAAATGCAATTTCATTTAAAAATCTCTAAAATGTGATATATTCAGTGGTGATATCTTTTACATTATCACCGTACAACAGTAATTTCTTCTTCTTCTTTAAGAGCGTAACAACCTGTTCCAGGTCTTAGCTGCCTCGACAGCACGCCTCTTCCAACACCGTCGCTCCAAAGCGACTCTTTACCAGTTTTTCATTTTCAAAATGTTGATGTCATTCACAATCTCGTCTAACCATCTAGTCGAAGGTCTGCCCCGGGCGCGGGTACCCCCAGAGTTCTTAAAAGTGTACAATCTAGTCGGGTTGTTTTCAGGGGTTCTCCAGACATGTACGAGCCATTTCAATCTGTTACTTCGGATGATTTGTGTAACTTGAGGCTCTTTGTAGAGTCTATAAAGTTCAAAATTATATCTGGTTCTCCAGCATCCTTGTTCTTGTACAGGCCCGAATATAGTTCTTAACACTTTTCTTTCAAAAGTCTCCAGGGTACGCTGGACGTCCAAATTTAAAGTCCAAGTTTCGCTAGCATACAGCAGCATAGGTAGCATAAGTGTCTTGTATAGTCTCATTTTAGTTCTTCGGCTAACAAGCCTGGATCTTAATTGTTTTTTTAGTCCAAAGAAACATTTATTGGCCGATTTTATCCTGTGGTTAATTTCGGCTTTCAACAAGTTTTGGTCATTGATAGTAGCTCCAAGGTATTTAAATTCACTAACCCTTTCAAATATATGACCATTTATGCAAAAAGGGTTGTAGTTCCCAGACGCGGACGGGACTTCCATAACCTTTGTCTTGTCCTCATTGAGAGTGAGGCCCATGTCTGTAGCAGAGATTTCAAGGGCACGAAAGGCCTCTTTCACTGCCCTTTCAGATCTTCCAATAATGTCAATGTCGTCTGCGTAGGCCAATAAATACTGCGACCTATTCCAGAGAGTGCCTCTTCGGTCTAATCCGCTATCTCGGATGCATTTCTCCAATGCGAGATTGAAGAGCAGGCAGGCAAGCGAGTCTCCCTGACGCAGTCCTCTTTCAGTAGCAAAAGGCTCAGAAAGGTGGTTTTGAATTTTAACCCTGCAACGAACGTTGCTAAGAGTGGCTTTAGTATGGTTAGCAAGTTTAGTAGGAATGTTAAACTCAATCATAGCTTTAAGCAATTTATCCCTTTTTATGCTGTCATAAGCAGATTTAAAATCAATAAACAGATGGAAGGTTTTGATGTTATATTCTTTAGTTTTCTCCAAAATTTGTCTCACTGTATGAATTTGATCCACAGTAGATCTTTGGGGCCTAAATACACACTGGTAGTTTCAAATAACTTTCTCAGTATGGGGTTGAAGTCTTGTAAAAAGTAAGTTGGAGAAGATTTTATATGCCGTATTGAGGAGTGTGATGCCCCTATAGTTACGACATTCAAGTTGGTCTCCTTTTTTAAAAATAGGGCAGATGGAACCCACTTCCCACTCAGTGGGCAATTTCTCTGATTCCCAAATTTTAACCAAAATATGGTGCAAAGCATTAATAAGCACTGGTTCATCGACCTTTAAAAATTCAGATGGAATGTTATCTGGACCAGCCGATCTGTTATCTTTAAGTTTTTTGATAGCAAGGATCACTTCGTGAATGGAAGGCGGGGGATAATCCCCGTCTACGATGATGTCCTGTTCCACAGGGTCCTCGTGGGGAGCGTCAGTTTCGTCTTTCCCCTCGATCAGATCCTGAAAATAGTCCTTCCAAACCTCAGGAACATCATGAGGCTCGCTAACGAGCTCGCCCCTCCTATTTCTACATGTGATAGATCTTGACTTGAACTCGCTTCTCATTTTATTGACTGATATGTAGAACTTTCGGCACTCATTTTGATTGCTCAAGTTCTCCAAATTTTTAATGAGCCTTCAAAAAAGGCTTCCTTCTTTCTTCTGTGTAATTTTTTCTCCACTCTCCTCAGCACTCTATATTTTTCTTCATAGGTTCTTGTACGGTGCCTTTGCAGCATCAGCAACTATGCCTTATTTTTCTCATCTGTGGCTTTACTACACTCATCGTCGAACCACTCATTTCTAATACGACGTCCCAGGTTTGGTACGGTCTCGATTGCAGCTTTTAATAAGATTACACTGACCGATTTCCAGTTGAGATCACAATTTGGTGTTCCCAATTCCAAGCCGATGTCGTTAGAAAGTTTAAGTTTAAATTCATTGAGTATGTTTTGCTCCTTCAACTTAGAGATATCAGGTTTATAGTTGTTGTTCTCCCTCTTTCGGAAGAAATTCTTGCACAGTCTAAATCTAACTTTAGTTTTGACAAGTATGTGGTCGAAGTCGACGTTTGCTCCTTACGTCTATTACGTTGTTCCGATGTCTCCTATCAAAAAGTACATGGTCAATCTGGTTGAGAGTTAAGCCATCGGGGGAGATCCAGGTGTACTTGTGTATTTCCTTATGTGGAATTGCTGTGCTGGCTATTAACATGTTTTCCGAGACAGCAAATTCAAAGAGCCTCTGTCCATTTCCATTGGTGTCATTGTGTAGACTATAATGGCCAGCAAGGGAGCTAATAAGGCGTTCTTTTCCAATTTTAGCATTGAAGTCTCCGATAACAAGCTTCATATCCTGTGTGGGGCAAGAGTCATAAATCTTCATGAGTAGGTCATAAAATAAATCCTTTCCTGCATCATCTTTTTCATCAGTCGGTGCATGAGCACAGATCAGGGTGGTGTTGTAATATTTTCCTCTCAGTCGGATTTTACAAAGTCTCATACTAATAGCCTTAAAGTCAATGACTGCATTTCTTAATCTTTTACTTACGATGAAGCCCACTCTAAAATGGTGAGCTTTTCTTGGCAACTATAGTACAGGTTGCAGTCTTTCTTTTCCAAAATTCCAGATCCCAGACATCTCATTTCCTGGATTGCCAAGATATCAATGTTATAGTTCACAAAAACATCAATTAATTTTTTCAAGGCGCCACCCTTATACAGGGTGCGAATATTCCACGTTCCAATACTCAAGTCCTTTTTCATGCCGAGTCGTTTGAGTAGATAGGGGCCGGATTTAGCATTATGTTGAGGTTTTGTAACAAGGTTTTTTTTACGGGGTGGAGTTGTTAGCACCACGCCCAACCCCCAACCTGGAGGGCCAGTCCCCTGATATAATCCCCAGGGGCAAGGTGCCCGGCTATACCCCCGTGGAACATCCCCGTGTGGAATGGATATTCCAGCTCATTTGATAGATTTAGTTTATAACAAGAAAGATCAATCATGCATAAGCATTGATTATTAAACACATTCCAACTGAAATGCAATTTCATTTAAAAATCTCTAAAATGTGATATATTCAGTGGTGATATCTTTTACATTATCACCGTACTACAGTAATTTATTATACTTAAATATTTAAAACTTCATCGAAATATAAATCATCTCATTCTCTATGCAAAATCAATGAATATTTCATTCATATAACTTATATTCCAGACTCCAGGGCTAAACAATTTTGCATGAAAAAAATTCAGCAATTCTTATGTAACTCACCTTACAATCGCTTGAAATATCTGCATTCTGCATAAGTTAAAATTAGGCTTCGTTGGAAAAATAATAAAAGTTTAGGGATTATTTAAAATCACAACTATTGTAATTGCGTAGGCACGGATGGACCGAATTTCATAAAATTTGGTAGGTAAGATTTTTGTGGGAAACCCTGATGTTCATTAGATTGTAGTAAGATTCGTAATAAAAGATTCTGCCTTCTTTGCGAAATGGCAGGCAAAAATTGCCTTTATCCACTCTAGGTAAAAACTAATAGACAAAATTTAACAAAATTTGGCATATAAATCACTTGTTGGTTATTCTGGTACGATTCGGGAAAAATGAACGGACTGTTTTTGCGAAATGGCCCGCAAAAATCGTTAATTCTAAAAATAAAAGACTACATGTGTTCAATTATATCAATTAAATGCTTATTTTGGACAACAAAAAGAATAAGACTAACCGTTCTGGAGATATTTTAGTTTTTTCGCGTTTTCGCTACGCCACCTTTGAGAATAAGTCCAGCTATCAAATGAGAACCAAATTTAAGTTTAGCGTGCAAATTCAGTGTCATGTAAAATACTTATGGCCGTGTTATTTTGTGATTCAATGATTCCTAGAATTCTCAATGATTCATAGAAGTGAATGGGGATTATTTGCAGGCCATTTCGAAAAAAATGTAGGATCTATATTTGAGGATACACCAAATTTTTGTAGAATAAAATGTTCTACAAATTTAAGCTGTGTGCCAAATTTCAACTCTCTAGGACTCTAAGACGTAGGAAAGTGCATTAAAAATGCCATCAAATAAGTATAAAATGACAGAGAGACAGACAACTATCAATCATGAAGAGTTATATAAAATTTAAAAAAATTTGAAAAATTGTTATCTGCCATATTTATTTTTAAATATCAAACCTCTTTCATATATCTATATAATAAAAGGCAATGTCTGTGTGTCTGTGTGTCTGTCTTATACACTATACGTTTCGCGACCGCGCGTCGGAGAGCTACGAAATTTGGCAATCGGAGACCCGGGGGGGAGGGAAGGGGACACGTGAAAACCGATTTTTAAAATTTTAATTATTTTTTTATTTATTTAATGTTTTATGCGATTTCGACCGTTTTTTGCCCTTTTTGCCCTTTTTTCTCCACGATCCAGACATCGTAGAAAAAAACAAATTACACCATCGGAAAGAGCAGAGAATTTCGAGTAAAAATATATCAATTTCAAATCTGAATTTCGATTTCTAATATTTTTTAAAGATTTTAAAACAAAAGTCACTTTTTGCTCAAGAAAACGATTTTTGGTTTTTAAATTCTCGCATCGTGAAAAGTACTCATAATTTCGACTAATAATTTACATTTTCAGAAAGGTCAAACATCTGGCATTCTTACAAGTCCAATCTGGTCCAGAAATAATGAAAATTGCCTTCAGGATGGCAATTTTAAAGACGCCATGATTTTAAATTTGTCGGCTACCGGCTCAGTTCCCCAACGGCATTTTCCCCCCATCCGCATTAGTTTCTTCTCCGTCTCCATGGAGACCGCGCTTTCGGTTTTAACTGAATTACGAGCATAAGTGTTGTATACATCGGGCGAAATTATTATATTTATATGATATTTTAAATGGATATTTTTAAATGGATATTTTAAATAATTTAAATGATTGAATTATGGTGGTTTGAATTGTGGTGATGTATTTGAAATTATTATATTTATGGATTGGTGGAACGATATGGTTGATTTTTTTATTTTAAATGGATATTTTAATTTATGGATATTTTAATTTATAGATATTTTAAATGGATATTTTAATTTTATGGCTATTTTAAATGATGGAACGATGGAACGAGGATGGTGGAATTAAGAGCCTAGCATATGGTCGTTATAAATTTAAATTAGCGCGCGGGAAGTTAGCGCGCGAGAATTGCACTCGGTAGGCCTGGGTTCGATTCCCGCCACTGATGCGGAGTACGATCACCTTAAACATATGGGTCGATAATTCCTTCCGAGAGGTTGGTGGCAGGGAAAGGAGGGTACGGTCTCTGTGGATGCCTCCCCACCTGGGTCCTGGTCCAAATTGGGTGAATAAAAAGAAAGTTATGGAGATTGTCGCGGAGGGCGCGGTAGCCCAGTGGTTAGCGTGCGGGAATTTCACTCGGTAGGCCCGGGTTCGATTCCCTCCACTGACAAAACTGCTGCCGTGTTCACGCGGAGTACGATTACGTTAAACATGTGGGTCCGTAAGTCCTTCCGAGAGGTTGGTGGTAGAGGAAGGAGGGTACGCACCCTGTGGATGACTTTCCCACTGGGTTCGGATCTAAATTGGGTGAATAAAAAGAAGGTTATGGAGATTGTCGCGGAGGGCGCGGTAGCCCAGTGGTTGGCGCGCGGGAATTGCACTCGGTAGGCTAGGGTTCGATTGCCGCCACTGCCAAAACTGCTGCCATTTTCACGCGGAGTACGATCACGTTAAACATGTGGATCCGTAAGTCCTTCCGAGAGGTTGTTGGTAGAGGAAGGAGGGTACGGACCCTGTGGATGCCTCCCCTACTGGGTTCCGGTCTAAATTGGGTGAATAAAAAGAAGGTTATGGAGATTGTCGCGGAGGGCGCGGTAGCCCAGTGGTTAGCTCGCGGGATTTGCACTAGGTAGGTCCGGGTTCGATTCCCGCCACTGCCAAAACTGCCGCCGTGTTCAGGCGGAGTACGATCACGTTAAACAGTCCTTCCGAGAGGTTGGTGGTAGGGGAAGGAGGGTACGGTCCCTGTGGATGCCTCCCCCACTGAGTTCCTGTCTAAATTGGGTGGCACTTCCTGGTAGGTCGTTCCTTCTGGTAGGTCGCGCCAGCGAGTGTGCCACGGTTAGAATTTGCCACGGTCAGAATTTTCAAGGGTAGCGAACAGGCTGGTCGCCAAAGGCGGCTAGTAAAATAATAAAAATCTTGGAAAGATATTTATTATAAAATACATCTCTTTTTTCTTTCTGGAGGATATAGCAAGAGTCATAATTTAATTGAATTTGTTTTTCTCCCTATATTAAATAATTTTTATTTAAAAAACTACTTAACATATTTTACTGAAATTTTTTTTTTTTATATTTTATGGGATAATTTGAATATTTTCTAAAACTTTCGAAGCAATTTGTGAATTTTAAATTCGCCTAAAAAATGTTTGAAGAATTACTTCCCATAGGGTTCAATGTATTTCATTTTTTCAACCAGGGTTCAATTCAAAACTAATTGGGTGATATTAATCATTTATATTCCCATAGGTCCCACAGATCGTCTGAACAACATACTAAAACTTCATTTTTAAGTCATTTTTACGGCAGTTATCGTGCTAACGGACAGACAGACAAACAGAATGAACAAAGTCATAAACACTTTTCAACTATGTTGTAAAGTGTTAACAAGAAAGATCGATCATGCATAAGCATTGATTATGAAACACTTTCCAACTGAAATGCAATTTCATTTAAAAATCTCTAAAATGTGATACATTCAGTGGTGATATCTTTTACATTATCACAGTACTACAGTAATTTATTATACTTAAATATTTAAAACTGTATCGAAATATAAATCATCTGATTCTCTATGCAAAATCAATGAATATTCCATTCATATAACTTGCATTTCAGACTCCAGAACTAAATAAATTTGTGTGAAAAAAATTCAGCAATTCTTATGTAACTCACTTTACAATCGCTTAAGATATTTGCATTCTGCATAAGTTAAAATTAGGCTCCGTTGAAGAAATAATAAAAGTTTTGGGGATCATTTAAAATCACAACTATTGTAATTGCGTAGGCACGGAATTTAGATACACAGATAATACAGATACACAGATAATACAGATACACAGATAATATATGTGTGTGTGTATGTATGTATTCAAAGTATTGGAATCGTGCCGAAGATCGGAACTCGAATTTTCGAAGGATCTACACGTTTTGGGACTTCCAGAACGCGAAAAACTATTTTTAGGAAGACGTCTGTGTGTGTAAGGGAGTATCTGTGTGTGTTTTTGTGTGTCTGTGAAGATATTGCATCCACTCTAACTGAAAAACTAATTGACCAAATTTAATAAAATTTGGTAGGTAATTTTTTTGTGGGAAACCCTGATGTTCATTCGATTATAGTACGATTCGTAATAAAAGAATCTGCCATCTTTGCGAAATGGCCGGCAGAAATTGCCTTTATCCACTCTAGCTAAAGACTAATGGACCAAATTTAACACAATTTGGTGCATAATATTTCAATAACCTACAAGTGATTTATATACCAAATTTAACAAAATTTGTTATATAAATCACTTGTAGGTTATTCTAGTACGATTCGGGAAAAGGAACGGGCTGTTTTTGGGAAATGGCCCGCAAAAATCGTTAAATATAAAAATAAAAGACTACGTGTGCTCAATTATATCAATTAAATTCCTATTTCATACGTGATTTTTGACAACAAAAAGAATAAGACTAACCTCATTACTCTAGGACTAGCCGTTCTTGAGATATTTTAGTTTTTTTTTTTGCGTTTTCGCTACGCCGCTTTTGACAATAAGTCCATCTATCAAATGAGAACCAAGTTTCAGTTTAACGTGCAAATTCAATGTCATTTAAAATACGTATGGATGTTATTTTGTGCAGATAAAATCAAATTATTATTGAAGAAATAAAGAGAACGTGAATATGAGTCTGCAGATAAAGACATGTGCTGTCCACATCAGAATTTTTAGAAATATTACAACAATGATTTATAGAAGTGAACGGGGATTATTTGCAGGCCATTTCGAGAAAAATGTAGGAACTATATTTCAAGATCCACCAAATTGTTCTACAAATTTAATCTGTGTACCAAATTTTAATTCTCTAAGACGTAGGAAAGTGCATTAAAAACGCCATCAAATAAGTATATCATGAAAAGTTATATAAAATTAAAAAAAAATTTGAGAAACTGTTATCTACCAAAGTTATTTTAAATTGTGAAACCTCTCTCATATACAAAATAATTAAGCTCTTGGAAAGATATTTATTATATAATATATCTATTTTTCCTTTCTGGAGGATATCGCAAAAGTCAGAATTTAATGGAATTCATTTTTCTCCCTATATTGAATAATTTTTAATTGAAAAACTACCTAACATATTTCACTGAAATTTTTTTTATACATTTTATGAAATAATGTGAATATTTCCTAAAAATTTCGAAGCAATTTATGAATTTTAAATGTTCTTAAAAATGTTTAAAAAATTAGGTCCCATAGGGTTCAATGTATTTCATTTTTTCAACCCGGGTTCAATAAAAAACTAATTGGCTGATATGATTTATTTATATTCTTATAGGTCCCACAGACCGTCTGAAAAGCATACTAAAATTTCATTCTGATAAAGTCATTTTTACGGCAGTTATCGTGCTAACGGACAGACAGACAGACAGATGGACAGACGGACAGACAGAATGAACAAAATCATAAACACTTTTCAACTATGTTGTAAAGTGTTAATAAAAATGGTTGCATTTTTGTGAATATCGCAGTTGCTATAAGAAGACTACAGTATATGTTTCTACGTTGTTTTGAGCTATTCCTTAATTAGGTGTCTCTTAATATAAATTTGTTGCTATGTATGTTATAAGTGATTGGGTATTTATAAAAGAAACGATTTATAATACCCTTTGCATTATATTTTTTGACCTGAAAATGGCCTTAAAAATACATATTTTGTTCTAAAAAGAACAGTTTTGTCCTGAAAAGGACATTTTTTGCAATCATAGCAATGCTCAAGCAACCTTTCTCATTGTAATGGCCCTAAAAAGGACCTTTTATATTAAAATTATTTTGCTCTGAAAAGAACAGTTTGGTTTGCCCTAAAAAGAACAGTTTGATTTGCCCTAAAAAGAACAGTTTGGTTTGCCCTAAAAAGAACAGTTTTTTGTCCTGAAAAGGACATTTTTGAAATGATAGCTAAGGAGAGAGAGGCAGTGAAATATTTTCTGTTGCATATACTGCACTCCCACGAACTTTCGATTCTTCCCCCAGAATTCGTTTTCCTTTCATTTTGTCTGCAAACAACACACGTGCGTTTGCGACCACTTATTTTTCGCCTCTTATGTGCATGAAATGTAGTATTATGTGCATGATATGTAGTATAAGGTCGCTTACGACTATGTTTTCCTAATTCTGTAGAAAGCTCCTCAATCAATGATAATTTGAATTCCAAAAGATGCATGTACTTCTTGGGTGCCGGATAATTTGAAGTCGAGTATATAATATGAGCGTTATTGACAGCAGTGTCAAATAAAAATAAAAATATGTACATCCACCATTTCGATGATTTTCTTGATTGTGTGTAGTATTGTCGACGTTGATCTGCTAGGTCAACGCCGCCCATATATTTATTATACATCGCGAAGGACAAAGGACAAGAAACGGAAAGCTTTTCAGCGCCTTTTCGCCGTGCTACAAGGCAAGACTCATTTTTTGCAAAAGTGGATACCATAAATATTTGGTTTTTATCCAGCCAGGTTGTGCAAAGCATGTTTGGGTATTCGATACATTGAAGTGATTTACTTTCATTACATGACGATAATTTCAAGGTTTTGAGGTCATTTGGATTTTTTTTCTATTGGTCATTACAGTTCCACAAACCATCATTCCGGATTTATATAAATCTATGACCAGATTTATGCTGGTAAAAAATCTATCAAAATAAATATCATGACCTTTATTTTTCAAGCTGTTTACCAAATGAAAAACGACATCGTATCCAACGCCTTTCCCTGATCTGTGAATGCTGTCATTTTTTCCACAATAAGCATTAAAATTTAGTGTATAACCTAAATGGGGTGTGCACATCATCCAGATCTTGATGCTTCTTTTATCAGGTTTTAATGACATGTACTGCACAATTCCAAGTTTTCCTTTTGAATTTTACCAAAGCTTCATCGATGGAGATCTGCTTATAAGAAGTAAAATGCTTGGTAAATGTATGCTACAAATGAGAAATTAAAGGTTGAAGCTTTTGAATCACATTGAAATTTTCTTCACTTCTTTTCTTCTCAGATTCCCTGTCAGATACATGAAAATAATGTTTTATTTTGAGAAATCTGTTTCTGCCGAGAAGTTTTTTCACCATGTCATTTCCTAAAATTGGGCTTGAAGGCCAATAATCTTTAATTTTTGGTAATTTATTGATACTCATGATCATCAAAATGGTGAAAAATGCCCATAACTCGTTTATATGGCTATTAGGCACCCAAGAAGAATTTTCACTTCCTCGCTCTTTTGCACAAAAATCTGCATATTTGTTGGTATTTAACCGAATCGTTTCTACAGCTTCGTCTGAAAAATAATTTTAAAAATTGCAATGGAATATCACCGGGTGATAAATCATGGACAGGTCCAGAACGGCAAGTAAATGCAGGGAATTTTATTTTTGTATTATCTATATCCATTGTTCAATTAAATTCCTCATTTTCATCCATCATAACAGTCTCAATTTCTTTTTCTTCTTCATTAATGGAAAATTCAAGATTGTTTTCATCTGCCTTACTCTCATCCCAGCCATCATCTTCCGATTCAATGCAATCCGATTCATCAGTATCATTGAATAAGATTGCATCTATCTTATCCTGAATTAAAGTTTTGCGAAACCGCCTCATTTCAGAATACGAAAAACAAACGAATAAAAGTAAAGTATCAAAAATAGAAGCGTTGTCGTCAAAAAAGTCTATCAAACTGATAAATATTACAACACCTGACACTTAACTCCAGTCCCTGTATTTCGCCAGGTAAGGAGCCAAAACTAAAGATCTGTCGCCAAAGTACTTAGGAGAAGAATGAATGACAGATAGCCTCTTCCCCTTTGTCGGCGTTTTGAAGTCCAACCTCCCACCTTCAAAATGGGGATCAGAATATCTCTCGGCCGTTTGCGGTCCTTTGCTTGTAGGGCCGCTTCGGTACTCAAAGGGTTAAACACAAGTTTATCAATCCATAACTTTATTCATAACGAAATCTGAAAAGTTTTTGTTCATTATATCTATTTGATCAGCTAATTTTCACGACTTGGATTGCAGCTTTTATACAAAGTTGTCCGCCATTAATTTGAGTCAGCCGCTTCTTCCATACCATGTGATCTGAGAAACGTGCCTCATTCCTCAATTTTCACACAGCCGTATCCAAAGCTGTATCCTTAGCAAAAGCATATTTTGCTGGATGAACGGACTTTGCTTTGGAAACGGTTTGCTGTCCCTCATTCGGAGACTGGTCGAGCTGGTGTTCGGACGTGTTCGTGTTAGCTCCTGAGACTATTGCACGTGGTGACTTTTAGTGCTAGCCTGGGTATAATTGTACCAAGTTTTGGTAGAATATATCGGGCTAAGCTAATCAAGATGTTTTCTCCAGAGGAAAAAGGGAAATTACTGCTTAATAGAGATTTATTTGTTAAGAGCTTTGTAAAAACAGAGGAGGAGGTACAGGAGAAACTAGGGGAATATAATTGGATTTCAAAGGAAAGTGTGCAAGTTGCGGGACGACAGGAGATAGCCGAGAAGCCTAGGCCTAAAGGCAAGAAACCCAACGACAGTAAGGAGATACCCCAAGACACAGAGGAGGACGTGAAAGGCAGACAGACCAAGAGTAAGGAAAAAAATCTTTTCGAAAGGCACAGGAAGGACAAGGAAAAAGAGACTCTCAGCTGGGCAGTGCCATGGAGATTGATGAAGAGTAAAAGAAAAGACTTGGACGGAGCAGCACGTGCTGAGAAGCTGGTGCGCCAGACCCACAAGACTCCTGAGTACTTCACATCTTTCGCTGCCATATGCGAAGCAAGCGTGGGATATACCCCTGAGACACCCAAAAATGAAGCTTTCGATATCCACAGACACTGTGAGATCTATGACTGGGCCAAGAGACACCTGGATGCCGAAATCGCCATCGAGGAAGCCTAGGACATCGACAAGGCGGCACTCATCAAAGAGATATTGGCAAGCATAACTTCTGATGCTATCTTGCTAGCGGATACCCCTACCCCTGAGAACCTCTTGGTTAGGAAATCCTATCAGGCTTATGTCATCAAAACATGGAATATCTTATCTGAGGATTTTTTGTATAGTCAATACAAAACCAAAATCGCGAAATCTTTCAAACTAAATTTTGAGCTCCCGCGCAGGAAGCCTAATGACGAGATTACGGCTGCTGAGTTAGCTGAGGCCATGCCACGAGAGGCTGCATGTAGTAAGGACTTCCCTCTACTTAAAAATACTTTCATGCCGCTTGATAATCAGGAAGAAGAGAATGGAAATAGTGACCCAAAACCTAATCCCAAAATTTCTTCCTTCTATGTTGACTCCTCGAGTAATTGGGGAGCCCTCATAGAAGAATTAAACAAAACTTTAGGTACTAAAATTGAAGGACTGCAGATGGGGAAGGTGATTAGGTTCACTCCTGGATCCGTTGAGGATTACAGGAGCGTACAGACTCACCTGACTTAGAATAAAATCCCTTTTAGCTCCATATGCTTAAAAAACTAAAGACCGAAAATGTAGTGATAAAAGGGCTGCCAACCAACACTAGCACTGACTCTATTAAAGAGGCTATATCCTGTGAAGGATTCAGGATTGTTAGGATTTCACAGCTTAGAAATCGTCGTGATAGGTCACCTTTCCCCATCTTTTTGGTCTGCCTAGAGCCGGCTGAGGGGTGGGAGAAAATTTACAACCTCACCTCTATTCTCTACATGAGAATCGTAGTGCAAGCCTTCAAATCAAAAGGCGTAAAAATTTGTTACAATTGTCAAAATTATAACCATTCTTCGGATAATTGCTCGCTTCCCGCCAAGTGTTTAAAATGCGGAGAAAACCATCAAACTCGCGAATACCTTAAACTTAGGGACCTTTCGGCAAAGTGTGCTAATTATGGTGGGGTCTACCCCGCCAACTTTAGGAACCCCAAAAACCCCTGGAACCGTAACAAATTCCAGGAATCTAAAACCAAACCCCAAAACCTTCGTACCAATAGATCAGATAATTCAAACCTGAGCATGGAAAACTTTCCACAGCTCCCTAAATCAAAAAACCTCGAAATTGTTACAGACAACGTGGCGATGGCGCGTGCCGAGACAAGAACACCAAGTTCTGAAGAGCACGTGGCCCACACGCACTCAGATGCCCCAAAGTCTTCAAACCCCTAACCTCTTTCTAGAATTCATTAAATTCTTTAAAGAAATACAAGATTATTTCAATATCAATGATGTCAGGAACTTCTTAAATCAAATCACCAAAATAATTAAAGCAGACGTAGACCCCATGCAAAAGACCTTTGATACAATCACACTAATTGCAGATCAAAAAACCTCAAACTGTCCCCCATAACTTAAACTAACCCTGCCTTGCAAGATAGTTTTTCGGAATTCTGCTCCAGTTCTCTTGACCAACAGGAAAAACAGATCCCGTTGCTCCGCCCACTGTGGGTGGTCCCTATGGACTCTATCTGCACACCTGCAATCCAGTCAACTGATGTCAAAGCTTCAAGATACTCAACGCACACATCGATGATACGATACAACCTGCCAGGCGCTTCATAAATGGGCCAAGCCAAGACGCTTGCTTACGGCCTTCCGGGACCGAAAGTCCCTCACGGCCACATCGAATGCATAAAAGTTCACTGTAGATGGTTTTTTCAGTAAAAGCAATATGGAATAGCATTCATCTTCGAGAGGTTGCTGTGTAGGAGTCAGAGGCGACTGGTGTTGTGCCACCTTCGTCTTGGAGTGGCTGCTGATGGCTGAGTGCTGAGCTGTGGCTGCAAGAGAGGGGGAGGGCGGGGCCAGGGATACGAGCGGGCCAATAGAAAATCACCAAGGTATTGGTGAATGAGAAGTCCAAAGTTTACAGATATTAAGATACAACTAGAAGTACAAATTTGAGATTACTTAAAAATTAAAAATTATCAAAATACAAGGTTAGGATTAAGAAGTTAAGATTGAATTACAAGTTTAAGATTTACAAATTGCAGATGCAGTAAGAGATAATTAGAAGTTTACAATGAAAGTTTAATAAGTTTAAGAGTTATTGGATTTACAGTTAAGTTTAGTGACGTGAAAAAGAAGGACCTTTTCAGGTACACAATTTTACAAAATTTACAATTTAAACACAGTTATTTGAATATTTACAACAAACGATCAGCTTGTGCTGATTCACTACTGAAGAGAAGACCGGGCTGGCAAAAAATTCGCGAGCAAAGCAGAGTCATTGTTCTCATGGATTGAGAGCTCATCGAGGAGGATGAATCAGGTTTCTCCATTTTACTCCGGAATTGCCAGGGAAATTTCAAGGTGAAATAGCCATCAGTCGCAGCCCGGCGAGCTAGATTAGGAAACACCTGCCTTGGGCGTAGAATATCTGGGGCGCGCTTCCACGGGGACGCCGTCGGTCCGGAAAGAAGGTGTCTATGCCTTCTTTTCCTAAGATAAGGAGGTGTGGAAGTGTCGTAACTACTATCCACGTTTCTCAGGCAGGGTTTGCTAGTGTTTTTCCTGAAAAAATTTAGTGAAGTTTTCCGAATCTGCCCAGCAACGTGTGGGACTTTAAGATCGTGGTGTATCACCTCGTTCTGTACGCCAATGGCCGTACCGTGCTGAAAACACCGGTTCTCGTTAGATCACCGAAGTCAAGCAGCATCGGGCGCGGTTAGTACTTGGTGGGTGACCACCTCGGAACACCGCGTGCTGTTGGCCATCTCGGGTGCGGTATCCCCGTGGTTTTGCGCGCTAGATTTGCACGCTACCACAAATGCCGCCGTGTTCATGCGGAGTACGATCACGTTAAACATGTGGGTCCGTAAGTCCTTCCGAGAGGTAGGTGGTAGGGGAAGGAGGGTACGGTCCCTGTGGATGCCTCCCCCACTGGGTTCCGGTCTAAATTGGGTGGCACTTCCCGGCCGTCCATACAGTTACCTTACACCTTTCTGGTAGGTCGGACGGTCTGGGTCTCAAGAACAACAACCTCGTTCTGTACAAACCAGGGTGCATTTACAATGCAACGTAACACTTTATTTTGAAAGACTTGCTATGTGACTTTTTTGCAGCCGACCCCCAGACAGGACAGGCATACAAAAAGCCAGGTGCTATGATTTATTTGTAGATGATCAATTTATTGTAGAGGGACAGATGAGATTTTCTACCAAGAAGTGGGAGGAGGGCTCTGAAGGCTTTATTAGCAGATTCAACTTTCTTATTGATATGCTCACTGAAAAGCATTTTGTCGTCGAGAGTGACGCCAGATACTTGACAGATGATAAAAAGGGGATCGAATCATTGAAGATTTTAAGGGAGCAGTTATGTCTAAGTTCTTGGTAGTGCGGGCGAAAAATGACGACTGCATTCTTGATCGGATTAATTTTGATTCTCCAGGTCACGAGCCAGTGCTCAAGGCTATTCTTTATGTAACTTTGGAGTGTATTAATAGCGTTGTGTGGTGAAGAGCCTCTTGAAATCAGGGTTGTGTCATCTGCAAAGATGGCCAGCTGTACTTGAGGGATCCTAGGAATGTCATTAATGAACAGATTTAACAGGAGCGGACTAAGATTTCCACCCTGGGGCACTCCGGCTCTGATTGGCCGAAGAGAAGAGTAAGATTGTTCAACTCGTACATGGAAAGAACGTTTAGACAGATACGAGTTGATGAGAGCCAAAAGTTGTGTCGAAATACCAAGTCGAACCAGCTTGGTTAGCTGAGCCGGAATAAAAGTTTTATCAAATGCCTTGCTTATGTCGAAAAATTCTATGTTGGTAAACTGCTTGTTGGTAGAGTTTTTGTGAATAGTTTCCACTACACGCAAGAGTTGGGAATGCGTGGAAAAATCAGATCGAAAGTCGTGCTGTTCAGGAATTAAAATATCTCTCGATCTGCAGAAACTAGTCAAACGTCTAAGCATCACTAACTCAAAAATTTTGGAAAGGCTTGATAGAAGACTAATTGGTGTGTAGCTTTCTGCTAAATTAGGATTTTGGTTCATTTTGATCAGAGGGATGACGTCAGCAGTCTTCCAATTCTGGGGAAAGTAGCGAAGATCCAACATATGATTTAAGAGAGAGCACGGTGAGCCAGCACTCATAAGAAAGGGGAAGGTTTTTCAGCATTCTGTTGCTGATTTTATCAGAGCCAGGTGATTTCTTCACTTTAAAGCTGTGTATAATGTGATGAACTTCAGCCAGGTGTATGGGATCAAGGTCGTTTGGTGCTTGTACGTTAAGTGCATTCTGATTGGTCTGTTGGAAATCGTGTAAAGTGCCTGAGTAAATATGGCTGAAGTTAGGGTCTTCGTGTGGTGAAAATTGGAGTTCCAAGCTGTCTGCAATAGCATTAGCTTTTTCCTCCGCAGTCTGGGCCAGAGAGTGTAGGCCATTAATGGGCGGAATTGTTGTTCTCGTGGTTCTCATGTTTTTAGCTGTTCACCAGAGACTGTGATTCGTGGGTGTGAGTCCCTCAATGTGAGTAAGCCAGCGGGGTGTGAGTTCGAATTATAGATTTGACCTCGCTATGAAGTTTACGGAGTTGCGCACCAAATGGAGGATACCTACTGCGCTGCCAATCTCTCCGTAACCGATTACGCTGCTTAATTTTGGCTTTGATATCACTCGGGAGCGAGTGATAATTCGGTCGTGAATGATTTGGTTTCGAGAGTGCAGCTACCGCCTCCAGCAGTAAGTGATTAAAATCTTGGACGCTTTTATCAATATCGTCCGTGCTGGTAATTTTGAGAAGGGGGCAGTACTAAAATGATTAAGAATGTGACGAAAATCATCCCAATTTGTAAATAGCTCCACCGGGTAGTCCAAAGATAAACTATTAAAATTAAGGGTCAGTCTTACAGGAAGGTGATCAGATGTCAGTTTATCATCGACACTGATCGTATGATGGAAAGGAATATTTCTGAAAAGAGCCAAATCAATTATGGTTGGGGTCCTTCCTGTAAAGAAGTGAGTGGGGGTGGGTGGAGCTACGATCCTAAAGTAGGTGCACTGGGCCAATCGTTTTAGTTCATTGCCTTTACTGTTCGAAGCTATGTCTCAGGAACAGTGGCGGGAATTTAGGTCACCAGCGATGATAATGTTACTGCCAAGTCCTAGGAGTGCTTCAAGCTCAGACGAAGGTAATCTAGTATTATTAACAGGCGGGATATATACTGAAGCAAATGCAATCGGGTTTGATAGCTGTGGCCTCAAGCTTCGTGAAGGCCGGGACACTTAACCTATGATGAGGAATGTTGTTTTTAACGTAGAGTGCAGTACCGCCACGTGCAGTAACCCGCCCCCCACGCCCCAGCTCTCGTTCTGTACGAGAAGTAACCTGCATAATTACAGATTGCTGGGGAGGAGTGGGATCAGGTGAGTTTCATTCACCATAAAAAATATCGAAGTTTTTATCTACAACATAATCACGCATCTCGTCAAGCCTGGAACGCACTCCATTGGCGTTCCAAAAGCCGACTTTGAGAGGCTGCAAGGTACGGGTTGCGGAAAGAGAGAACATGGCGAAGCCAAGTAAGAACGGTCAGGGGGGGGGCTTATCTAGCTCTGGTAGAAAAGCCAAACCATATCAATTTGCCTAGTCGCCATACGCAGCTGGGAAAATGCTCGCTCGAAGGCGGCAAGAAGTAATTCCTTGTTATGGGAGTTTCTCATGGCTAAGGGAGATAATAACAAGTCGGTATAGTTGATAGCACTGGTGCTATCAACTTGAGATTTTGAATTTAGGGTGCGACGGCTGGTACCGACTGTGTCTCAACAATTTATCCTGTAATTTTGGCAGGGAGGGGAGTTTTTTGCCTGTGGTTTGCCAGAAAAGACAGATGCAAAGTTAAGATTAGGCTTAATGCCAACTGGTCGGAAAGGACGACCTGCGTTCCTAGGGTTTAATCCCGGGGGGAGGGGGCGAGAGTTAGAATTAAATTTCTGCTGGGGAGCCCTATTGCTCTCAGTCGCAGACGAGTTGCCCGGGTTTTTCGAGCAACCGCGCCAATTAACAGCGTGTTGGCTGCTGCAATTGCAGCGGAGCAGGTAGTCTGCTTTGCAATCTTTGGCGGCATGGGGTCCAGCACACTTGACGCAACGCATTGGTAGGTTATATGCTAAGCTCCTATAGAAGAATCCATTACAGGAATAGCATTGGCTAGCAAAGCCTTTGCGTCCGGTATACGGCTCCAATTTCACTTCTGTGCCTAAGAGCCTGTTTAATGCATATAAATCTTCTGGGTTAGTCCCGGGCTCAACCTAGAGGTAATAAAGAGGGAGGGGCTGTTTTCTCCCTCTTCTAGTCAGCCGAAAGTTATTAAGAATCTTAAAGCCCTTAGCTTCCATTTCTTTGGTAATTAAAGTTATCTCCGTGACCACGGGAAGCCCTCTGATCACAACTCTGACTGGTTGGTCTTCTCTCAAAGTGTACGTCTTGAATTGCACGCCAGTTCTCTTTAAATAATTCGTGCATTCCCGGAATTCGTTGTCTGTCCTTAAAGAATGCACCTTAAAGAATTGACGGTCAAGGACCGGAGCAATCTTTGGTGCAATTCTCTTCAGATTGTTGAGGATGGAGGGCCAGTGTGGATCAGGGTTTCGTCCAGAAAAGAGCATCAGGCGCCAAGCGCCTTTAATCTCCAGTCTTTAGGTGTGGTTCTTATCTTCATACTGTGACATTATTTCATTTGCCTATAGTTGGAGGTTCGAGGTTTTTGATTTACTGTTTTTATTATTTGACCTAGCTCCTAGTGTGGCAGTTAGTTGCACATTTAGAGTTTGAATAATTTTAGGGAGTTTATGCAGATCTAAGGATTTCCTAGCAATTTGTTAGTTTAAGGTTTAAGAACATTTTTTAGAAAAACATTGATTGCGGTTTTTATTTAATTTCAACTATTTGAGGTGGGACTTACCTAATTCCGATTTTCAATATTAAGTACCGCGCGGGGTCTCTTACGTGATTTGGCCTTGCGATGATCATAGTCATGCAGATTGAATAGTAGTTCATTTGGAACAGATGGCAGATTTTTGTAGAATTTAAGCACTAGCTCTTTAATTTGGACTCTAACAGTTTTTATTTTGAAGCCTTTCCAAATTTCCGAGTTTCTTAAGTATCTAGTGGCTTTCCTTATAATCCTTAGGGCTTTGTTTTGTTTTGTCTCTAGTAAGTCTATAGTAATTTTACAGGCATATCCCCATACGGGTGCTGCATACAGCATTCCCGGGCGGATAACCGATTTATAAATTTGGAGTTTATTTTGATAACTTAGATTTCCGTTTCCTATCATTGGGCATAAGGCTCCTGTGGCTATATACGCTTTTTTGATTAAGTTCGTTACGTGCTGTTTCCAGGTTAGGTGGGAATCTATCGTTACACCTAGGTATTTAGCAGATTTTTCCGCTGTTAGGGCATGGTTGTTTATGTACAGAGGCGGCGGGGGTTTACGTTTTCTAGAGAAATAAATCCAATGACATTTATTGGGGCTTAATTTTATTCGCCATTTTTCCAGCCATGTTTAGAGTATGTCTAAGTGTTGTTGTAGCTGTCTGTGCATTACTGAGACGTAAGGGTATTTTGCAAGTATCGCACTGTCGTCTGCATAGAGTGCCAGCTCCGTGTCTGGTATCCTGGGGAAGTCATTTAGATATATGTTAAAGAGTGTCGGGCCCAGGATGGATCCTTGCGGTACACTACTTCTAATGAGCTTGGGTGTAGACAAGCTATCTTTTACTCTAACTTGGAAGTGTCTGTTATTTAGGTATGAGATTAAAAGTTTGACAAGTGCGTCAGGGACTTTTAGAGTGATCAATTTGTATGCTAATCAACAGTGCCACACTTTATCAAATGCTTTTTGTATGTCAAGAAAAATCGCAGCTGTGGCTGTCTAGAAGATATGTACTCTATCACTCTCAGCAATTGATGAGTGGTGGAGTGTTTTGGCCGAAATCCAAACTGCCCCGGAATGATACTGTTATTCTCACTAAGGTGCGTGTTCAGTCTATTAAGAATTATTTTCTCAGTAATTTTACTAAATGTCGGAAGTAAGCTGATTGGTCTATAGTTGGCTGGAATTGTGGCATCCTCACTAGGCTTATGGATAGCTATAATTATCGCTTCCTTCCATTCTTTGGGGAAATAATTTAGTTTTAGTGTTTTGTTTGTTAGGGTAGTCAAGTAAAATATTATATTTAGGGGTAGGTTTTTCATCGCGATATTCCTGATTTTGTCGTGCCCTGGGTTGTTACGGTTTTTAAGGTTTTTGATGATATAAATTATCTCTTGCGGAGTGGCTGGGTTAATCTCAGCCGTGACCGGGGAGTTCCTGAAGTTGTTTACAGTTTGCCTAACCATTCTTAGGGTGTCCTGACACATTAGATCGTGGTTTGGTTCAAATTGCATTTCGTAATGCCTAGCACGCGCCTCTGCTTTTTCGTCGTCTGAGTACGCGATTTTTGCCCCATCTATTAGTGGCGGGAGTTTAGTTTGAGGTTTTCTGAGTCTTTTAGCGAATTGCCAGAGCGATACGTCTTCCGGGCTAAGGGATTCAATGAACTCTTTGTACTGTTGCTGCTTTTCTGCGACAATTTTTCCCTGACTTTCCACGTGAGTCTGTTAAGGGGGCATAGAACCTTTAAACAGTCGAATGTCATTGAAAATAGAGTTATCTTTACAATTTTTTAATTTCAACCAGGTGTATCCCAGATTTTCAAATTTTTTTCTCTAAACATATAGAAAACCTTTCTTACTATATAAATTTTACTGAAGTCATATAATTATATGTACATTTTATATTGTTTTTTAAAATTTATACAATTTTGACAGACATAACGGTGTATGTAGCAGCCGCGCGCAAGATATTTCAAATAATATTATACTTATGGACTTCAATTTGATAATAACATACTTATAATTATTACATCTTTAATTTGTACAAACTTTTTAAAATTTTGAAAAAAATTTAATATTTTTAAAATTTAAACAAAATGAAATTTTCATTTTCAGTGTTAAAAAACATGAAATAAACCTCTTCACAATTATTTTTTTATTATTTATGGTGAATTTTTTAAGTACAAATTATGTATATGGATGAAACAAATAAGTCCAAAAATTTGAAAGTGATTGGTTAAATACATTTTAAGATATGTTGCGCGCAAGGGCTAATATCACATATCTGAGAAAAACAGCTTTAAAGTTTAAAAATGCATTCAGCGTTATTTATTATCTTATTTTACACCTTAAAATGCCTTTGGCTCATAAATAGCACCTTTTTGTGTCGGCTATGTGAGAAAAATCAAAACTTTTCTGCCTTTTAGGGGCTACTTGAGCTCTATATGTTGCTTCGGAAACTCGAACAGACGTTTCGTGAAGTCGTTTCTTGTTAGTCAGATGAAGAACGTTTACTAAATTTTTACTTATTTATAAGGAATTTTTATCTGTAAATTATGTATATAGATGAAACAAGTAAGAGCAAAAAATTTGAAAGTGATTGGTTACATATATTTTAAAATATATTGCGCGCAAGTTTTAAAATCACATATCTGAGAAAAAAAGCTTAAAAATTTAAAAATGCTTCAATGTTACTTATTATCTTCTTTTGTACCTTAAAATGCCTTTGGTTCATAATTAACACCTTCCTATGTCTGTTATGTAAGAAAAATCAAAAAATTTCTGCTTTTCAGGGGCTACTTGAGCTCAATATGTTGCTTCGGAAACTCGAACAGATATTTCGCGCAGTCGTTTCTTGTTAGTCAGATGAAGAACGTTCACTAAATTTTTACTTATTTATGAGCAATTTTTATCTATAAATTATGTATACAGATGAAACAAGTAAGAGCGAAAAATTTGAAAGTGATTGGCTACATATATCTTAAAATATATTGAGCACAAGCGCTAAAATCACATATCTGAGAAACTTGCGTTTAAGTTTAAAAATATATTCAGTGTTACTTATTATCTTATTTTGACCTTAAAATGCCTCCAGTGCATAAATAGCACCTTCCTATTTCTGTTATGTTTGAAAAATCAAAAATTTTCTGCTTTTTAAGGGGTATTTGAGCTTTATATGTTGCCTCGGAAGCTCGAACATAAGCTTCGTGTAGATGTTTCTTGTCAGTCAGATGAAGAACATTTACTAAATTTTTACTTATTTAGAAGGAATTTCTTATGTATAAGTTGTATATATAGATGAAACCAGAAATAGCAAAACATTGAAAGCGATTAGTAAAATATATTTTAAAATATGCTGTGTGCAAGTTGTAAAATCACATACCTGAGAAAAACAGCAGCAGTGGAACTTTGATAAACTGAAACTCTAGTGACAAGAAAAGAATTTGAGTTATAGAAAATTTGACTTATTGAAATTGCTAAAAATTTCAAAAATATGTAACAAATATGACTTTCGTACATTGAAAATTTTGAGTTATCGCAGTTCGGCTAATTAATGTTTGACTGTAGTTTATAATACATCCTGCGTTATTTTATATCTAATGTAGCATCAAAATGCACCTGATGCATAAGTAATTCCTTCCTCTTCCTCTTGTCTTTGAAAATCAAATGTTTTCTGCCTTTTACGAGCTTTTCCAACTTCATATGTAGTGCTAGAGGCTCGAAAATCTGCTTCGTGTATCCGTTTCTTATCACTGAGATGCAAAAAATTTAGTAAATTTCTGTTTATACTCAAATTTAAAGCATTCATAATTTTTATTATACCGTTACCACCATCATTGAATGTTATACTGGCAATATTTCTTGCTATTTGTGCAATTTCTCTCCCAGCATTTATATTTTTGGGGCAATATTTCCATATGAGGGAGTTTAAAGACTCATTAGGATTTTGAGTTCTCCCTCCAAGACAGCGTTTCAATAGATTTGGATCTGAAAGATCTTTAAATATTGGTTTTGCCAACTCCATGACAGATTTTGGGAGGGAGTTTTTATGCTTGAAGTTTGATACTGTATTCGAGTATGCTGCATGGTTGTACTTACGCCAAGTATTTGGTCCCTCAGGACAAAAAAAGTGTTGTGGGTCACTGTCAGATGATACCATATGCATCCATATAGCCCATATGCTTTGTCGCATTTTAAACAAATCATTTTTGTTTCCACGAATTGCATTTCCATAGTAGGAAGTCAATTTTTGGATATTGGCTTCCGTCAACCGGCCCTTGCCCCCAATTGTCTTTCCATCTGATAGTTTCTTTCCCGCCATCTGGGTTTTCAGCTTTCTCAAACGAGTTCCCATTATTTTTTTAATGTGACCTGTGCATTCAAGTTTTTCAACCGCTATTTCATTTCCATATGGTTTGCTATTCGATATTTGTGAAAATGTTTTCGTATCACCATCACCAATATAAAATTTGTACCGAACACCATGGTCTTCAATTGATCTGTTGAATATGCGTAACATTCCATCACATTCCATTTTTCCGGCACTACCCGAATGGTTTTTTAAACACACTATTTTATGATTCTTTTCCCACTTTTCATACCGAGGGCCACTTTTTTTACTTCTGTAGCTGTTGCAACCTTTACAAAAAGAAGACATTACTTCGGTTTCAATAACCTTCCCGCTTTCTGCTCCGATTAGTGTACACACACCTACAAGTGACGAATGCCCCCTGGTTTTCCAACTACCATCTCCACTTAAAGTAATATCTTTCGATCCATTTGATAATTCTCTTTAGTCCTAGACAGCAGTTTTCATTGAAGATTTAGCTACAACAGATGTGGCATTTAAAATCCTGTGATTAATTTTATTATATGATTTCTGAGAAACAGGCGCTGGAAGACCCATAGTAGAATAAAAAGGAGATAAAGCCGATAAACCCTGTCCTATACATCGCATAGAAAACACAGCTCTTCTGTTTATTTCTGGAATATTTTTCTTAACACCAAGCATTTTTGTATTTTTCACAGACATCAGTTCATCACAGCTATCACAATATGCAAGAAATGTTGATGCTAAACCCATTGAAGATTTTTCACGTATATTTATTGTTCCATGACATATTTTGCAGCACAAAACATTTGCAAGCTCCTTGAAAAGTACTGATATATCAACCATTCTATATTCATGTTCTTCAGATGAAATATGTGACTTATCAACTGAAAGTTCATCTTTTGAGCTGAACAGCTTTTTACTTGAAGCACTTAGCTTAGGCATAGAATCAACATTTTGTCGTTCAAACACTTTCGGATTGCTTTTGTTTTTAACTACATACATATTTCCTTGAAAACGTCTTCTTTTCGTTCTTTTACCAGAACGAGATTTAGTTGCCGGTGTATCCATTATTAGAAAGCAAAAAGTTTATATTAAAAAATTGCACCAAACAGTCTTGTGCGTTGAAGTTTACACAAATAAATATGCAAACGTGAAGAAGTTTGTAATGTATAATTATAAAATAGATTAACTGTATTTTAGTTCAAATTTCTTATGCTTAAACAACATAAATGCAGCAAATCAATCGTAAAAATCTATGTGGGCAACACATGACTTTCCTTATATAATGTAATGAATTTACTACTTTTACAGTAAAAAAATAGGTTTTTCTTATAGTAGATACTAATATTCTTTCCAAGATATTGAATTTTCGACAATTAGTCTTCATTTTCATTGATTTAGCGTCATTTTTATCCATTTGGCGAGATTTTCGTTAGTTTGGCAACATTTCAAAAAGTCACCAAGTTGGCGACATTTCGCCAAATTCGTCGTACATATGAAAAGTGAACATGTTTCTCAATAGGAAATTTTTTTTCATTTTATATGACTTTTTAATATTTTTTTTGAAAAATGTGCAATATCTCGAGAACGGTTCATGTTAGCGTTCTAAAATTTATGTCAATCGTGTTCTAATGAAAAATTACATAAGAAATGTCTATATGCATAACTTCGTTAGTGGTTTTGATTTTTTGACGATTTTTTCAAAATTTTATTCGAAAATTGAGGGGGTTCTGAACATTCAAATACGTATAAAAACAATAGGCTTCCAGTGTTTACGGAGTGTGATTTTTGTACCAAATTTGGTTCGAATCGGTCCATTCGTTCGTCAGTTATCGTCTCCACAGACTCACTGACACACACACACAGACATCACTTCAAAAATGTTTGATTCGTGATCAGGGATGCTTGAAACGTGCTCTTCCGTCGAAAACTCGATTTCAAATTTTCGGCCCCGTCACAATACTTTCCTTATACATTATGTATATAAGGAAAGTAAAAAGTAAGAAAATATAATGAAAAGAAATTGCGAAACTCAGAAGAAATTCTCCACGTTATAAACAAGTTAACGGCGCTAGAATATAAACAAACTGGGCTGAGCAGTTCAGTAGAGGTGAGTAGTTGCCTTCCTACTGCTGCAGAAATAATTAAATAAATAATTAAGACATGGTGGTGGAAAAAGTATTAGATTTACATGACAAAACAGCAAACTGCAAACGTAAACAAACAGTGATGTCCCTTTAAAAATGGCGACGATGGCTAACATGAGAAAGTTTTCAAAAGTGTATGTTGCATGAAAGCTCATAACTTTAGAAATAATGCGAATTTTAGAATGCGGTTTTTTTTTTGCACAGTGTTCAGAAATGTTCAAACATTCAGAATAAAATAAAATTGAAAAATTGATTTTTTGAAGGTTTAAAGGTCCTATGCCCCCTTAAGCTCCCTTTTGAGAGTAGGGTCTCTATTAGCCTGCCAAGTCTTACGCATTCTGTTCCTTTGCCTAACTAATTGTTTGACATGGTAGGAAAGTGTGGACATTTTTGGTGACTCACGATGTGTTGTGGCAGAGACAATAGCTCTCTAGATTTCTGTTGTGAGTGTTTGTGTGGCAGAGTCAATATCCGCCGTGCTCATAATGTTGGGTACTGCCAAGTGCGGTTCAAAAAGTGCTCTTTTAAAAACGCTCCAGTTCACCCTCTCTTGTCCCAGAGAGGCTGGAAGGGGAGTGTTCAAATCGAATGTCACCAATACCGGTAGATGATCCGAGTCGAATTCATCCAGGGTATCAATAGTGTGAGCGTACTCTATGTTTCTCGTTAGGACAAAGTCTATGAATGAGCCGTTGGCACCTGAGAAGCAGGTTGTTCTCGACGATGCAATGATGTTGGTGTTTGTTGTGTTCAGTATAGATATAGTAACCTTTCTGTAATCTGTGTACCGCGTAGGTTGGCTCTCCTGTTGCCCCACGCTCGGTGGTGTGCATTGAAGTCGCCCGCGAGTATTGTGTTTGGATATCGCGAGAAAAGCAGTTCCAGCTACGCAGCTACATTTATACCACTCATGGTTTTGACATATATTGAAGTTAGGATAAATGGGTTTACATTATTTATTTTAATTTTAATGCTAGTATTTTCTATGCCTTGAAGATTTATGTTGTTTATTTCCTCGTGGGGAATATTTCTTTTAATATATATTGCTGTTCCTCCATGGGGATTTCTAGCAGTTATATTTGAGCTAAGGGTATGATAGCCAATATAGTTTGCTATATTTAGTTTTTTATTTTCTCTAACTTTAATTTCCTGAATTAGCAGGGCACCTCCATCATTTTCATTTACGTAGCTCCTAAGTTAATTTATTCTTGGAGATATGCTGTTCGCATTCCAAAATATTATTTTAAAGCTTTCTTTTTGGGACCTAGCCATGGCGGGTTTGATTCTCACTGTTATTTTTTAAATCCGCGATTAATTAAAAAGCCTCAAAGACCATTTGCATTGGATCGCTCTTTTTTTGTATTAGCTCTGCGAACTGCATCAACAGGTGTTTTATTGCATCTAGGTCGAACATGGTGATAAACCCTCTGATGAGGTTGAGGATTTCATCCATCTTTTCATCATTGGTTTTACCAGCAGGTTCAGTCTCAGCTTCCATATCCTCAGCCTCAACCGCGGTTTGTTCTTTTTTGTGAGTATCCCTTTGGATCTCGGTAGTCTTTTGTTTTTTTCCGACCGTTTCCTCTGTCAGCTGTGTTTGCGCGAGCTCATCTTCTCGGGCACATTTAGTTTGTTGCCATTCTTTGACCTTTTTTTCTAGTCTTAGTTTTGCATCTCTTGCCTCTTTGGCGGCGTTATCAATTGCTAACCTCTGCTTTATGTCCGCGATAGCTATTTTTACTTCCTCCACAATCATTTCTCTAAAGGTCGATGGTTTAGGGACCTGCTCTTGCACCGATCTGGTAGGTGCCGAAGTTTGAGTTCTTTTTACTTGTGGCACAGAGTGCGAGGAGCCCTGACGAAGTACCTGGGAGTTTCGACCGAAGTCCTTTTGCCTCCAAGGGGGTATCTGGTTTTGGGGGGAGGGGGCATACCCCGGTGCCTTTCCTCTATTCCAGGGGTTCTTCGGGCATTGCCTGAAGTTCGCCGGGTGGTCTCCATTTCAGTTTGCACACGTCGCCTTTTCTGTCTTTGGTAGTCACGTGTGAAATGTCCTTCTGCACACTTAAGGCACTTGGGTGGCATACTGCAGTTCTCAGAGAAGTGATTGAACTGTTGGCACCGGTAGCAGATATTAAAGCCCCATGCTCTGAAGGCCTCTACCTTCACAGCCAAGTATCCTAACCTTGTGAGTCTGTAGACCCTCTGTCAGTCCCGTAGGCCTAAGGCTGACTAAGAAAATCGGCAGGGGCAATCTCGTTTTTGTGTTTCTCAGTTGAGAAACCCGGACTACATCTAATCCTTCGGATGTTAGAGTGATTTTTATTTCCTGCATGTTGTAATTTCTTGGTAGCCCCTTCATAACTACCTTTTTGGGCCTTTCCGTTTTTAAGTTCAAACTGTGAAAGGGGATTTTCTCGCTAGTCAAATGGCGCTGTCCAATCCTATAAGCGTCAGCGTCATTGGGAATCTGTTTTAGTATGTCTCCTGTGAACTTGCCAGATACTTTGAATCGTGTGATCTCATTTAATTTTTTAAGGAGAGCTCTGTAATTGTCACTAAACTTGATGAAAAAACATTCTGCTTTTGGGTCTTTTCTCAACCTCAATACTTTTTGCCTGTCACTATTTTCAACCGTTTTAGGTTTAGGTGCACTTTTAAACACAACAGGTTGCGCGGCAATTTCAATAGTTTTAACATTATCATTTACAATTTCATTTGCATCATTATCAATTACATTTACATCAATTTCAATTACTTCATTACAACCCATGTTTACATAGTCATTAAATTTTAAGTTTTCTTCTCCAGACTGGTTTTTAGTAGGAGCATCCATAGTGGATTGCCCCTCTATCTTCCTCTTTTTATTTGGATTTTCAACCGTTTTAAGTTTATCTTCATCTTTAATTGCCTTAATGAAGCCCAGCTCTATCGTTTTACATTTCATTTGATCACTAGACTTACATCCCTCACATTTAGAAATCTCATAAATATCACATTCAATAAACCTATCCAAATTATGGGCAAATAAAAAAGAGTTCACAGAAAATAACGAACCCAGAATCCGGGAAACTTGATCCTCTTCCTGTCCGAGTAGTCCGTTCATCATCAGCTCCCTGAAGTGAAGAGTCAGCGTGTATACTGCCAGTGTGCAGAAGTTTACAGCATTCTTGACTTCTTCCTTGATTCCAGCCGTCGGCAGAATCCCACAGTAATTCATCATGGAACCCTTGAGAGGCCCGAATTCTTTCTCATCCAGCTCACTAGCAAGTTCGCGAGTAGGTTCCGTGTCGTTTCGCTCCAAATCCATGTCGTCAGAGTAGAGAAGATCCAAAAAATAGCACGTGGCACTCCGATGTTGAAAAGCACAAATCCAAAATGGTGAGTCCGCCGTACACAACAAGCTGAAAAATTCCTTAGCCCGACGTGCTCTATCGTACTTAGATATAACACGTTCAAGTAAAAGCAATAGAAATCACCACAGCGTATAAGCAGCAGCCTCACAAAACTCGTCCTACCAGCACGGAGTCTGAGCTTCGAATGAGGGCCAGTCACATAGAGTTTCGTCTAGAACAGAGCACCAAGCGCGCAGCGCCTTTACTCTCCAATCTCTTATCAATCAAAGTCGGGTTCTTATCTTCATACTGTGACATTATTTCATTGGCCCATAGTTGGAGGTTCGAGGTTTATTATTTGACCTGTTTTTATTATTTGACCTAGCTCCTAGTGTGGCAGTTTGTTGCACATTTAGAGTTTAAGCAGTTTGGGGGGGTTGATGCAGATCTGAGGGTTACCTAGCATTTTAGCAGTTTAGGATTTAAGACATTTTGTGGAAAAGCAAAGATGGCGAGTTTTATTTAATATCAACTGATTAAGGTGGGACGTTCCTAGTACCGAATATCAAAGTTAAGTACCGAGCAGGGTCTCTTACGAGATTTAGCCTTGATATGATCATAGTCATGCAGATTAAATAATAGTTCATTTGAGACAGATGGCAGATTTTTGTAGAATTTAGGCGCTAGCTTTTTAATTTGGGCTCTAACAGCTTTTATTTGGAAGTATTTTCTAATTACCGAGTTTCTTAAGTATCTAGGGGCTTTTCTTATAATCCTTAGGGTTTTGTTTTGTCTTGTCTCTAATAAGTCTATGGTAGTTTTACAGGCATATCCCCATACGGGTACTGCATACAGCATTCCCGGGATGATGACCGATTTATAAATTTGGAGTTTATTTTGATAACTTAGATTTCCGTTTCCTATCATTGGGTATAAGGCTCCTGTGGTTATATACGCTTTTTTGATTATGTTCGTTACGTGCAGTTTCCAAATTAGGTGGGAGTCTATCGTTACACCTAGGTATATAGTAGATTTTTCCGCTTTTAGGGCATGGTTGCTTATGTACGGAGGAGGCGGAAGTTTACGTTTTCTAGAGAAATAAATCCAATGACATTTATTGGGGTTTAATTTTATTCGCCATTTTTCCAGCCATGTTTGGAGTATGTCTAAGTTTTGTTGTAGCTGTCTGTGCATTACTGAGACGTAAGGGTATTCTGCAAGTATCGCGCTGTCGTCTGCTTAGAGTGCCAGCTCCGTGTCTGGGGTCCTGGGAATGTCATTTAGATATATGTTAAAGAGTGTCGGGCCCAGGATGGATCTTTGCGGTACACAACTTTTAATGAGCTTGGGTGTAGATAACTTATTTTTTACTCTGACTTGAAAATGTCTGTTATTTAGGTATGAAATTAAAAGTTTCACAAGTGCGTCAGGGACTTTTAGAGTGATCAATTTGTAAGCTAATCCACAGTGCCACACTTTATCAAAGGCTTTATGGATGTCAAGAAAAATCGCAGCTGTGGGTATCTTATTATTAAAACCAGAAGAACTAAACTGTTCCTTTGCCTAACTAATTGTTTGACATGGTGGGAAAGTGTGGACATTTTTGGTGACTCACGATGTGTTGTGGCAGAGACAATAGCTCTCTAGATTTCTGTTGTGAGTGTTTGTGTGGCAGAGTCAATATCCGCCGTGCTCATAATGTTGGGTACTGCCAAGTGCGGTTCAAAAATTGCTCTTTTGAAAATGTTCCAGTTCACCCTCTCTTGTCCCCAGAGAGGCTGGAAGGGGAGTGTTCAGATCGAATGTCACCAATACCGGTAGATGATCCGAGTCGAATTCATCCAGGATATCAATTGTGTGAGTGTATTCTATGTTTCTCGTTAGGACAAAGTCTATGAATGAGCCATTGGCACCTGAGAAGCAGGTTGGTCTCGACGGTGCAGTGATGCCAGTGTTTGTTGTGTTCAGCAATCTATGTATCTATGTACCACGTATGTTGGCTCTCCTGCTGCCCCACGCTCGGTGGTGTACATTGAAGTCGCCCGCGAGTATTGTGTTTGGATATGGCGAGAAAAGCAGTTCCAGCTGCGCATCTACATTTATACCACTCATGTTTTTGACATATATTGAAGTTCAGATGAATGGGTTTACATTATTTATTTTAATTTTTATACTAGTATTTTCTATACCTTGAAGATTTATGTTGTTTATTTCCTCGTAGGGAATATTACTTTTAATATATATTGCTGTTCCTCCATGGGGATTTCTAGCAGTTATATTTGAGCTAAGGGAATGATAGCTATTATAGTTTGCTATATTTAGTTTTTTGTTTTCTCTAACTTTAGTTTACTGGATTAGCAGGGCTTCTACATCATTTTCATTTACGTAGCTCCTAAGTTCATTTATTCTTGGAGATATGCCGTTCGCATTCCAAAATATTATTTTAAAACTTTCTTTTTGGGACCTATTCATGGCGGGTTTGTTTCTCACTGTTTTTATCAAATTCCGCGATTATTTTAAAAGCCTCAGAGACCATTTGTATTGGATCGCTCTTTTTCTTAATTAACTCAGCAGGCTGCATCAACAGATGTTTCATATCGTCTAGGTTGAACATATTGATAAATCCTCTAACGAGGTTGAGGATTTCATCCATCTTTCCATCATTGGATTTACCAGCAGGTTCAGTTTCAGCTTCCAGAGGGCCAGTCAGGCTGTGAGGCGCTGATTAATTGCGGAGGCGAGGAATTCGGCATTGTCGCCGAGGGGCCGTCCTTTCCGTGTCCGGTCGAATTTCTATTGGCCGGCTCAGGATCCTTAGATTGATCAGTGTTACTTGCAGTTTTGGAGCCCTTAGAAGCCTTGTGGACGAAGCCTTTTTCATCCGTTAAAGTACGAGGAGTGTAGTTTCCACTAAAAGTTCTTTATTTGATTGCTTAATGCTCTCACCAGTAGTTTGATTGTTTTTAGGATAAGTAGGATTATTTAGGTTCGGTTTCTCACTTTGCTTAGTTGCCTCGAGGGCTGCCTGTTCGATATGCGTTTTGGTTAGTTTTAATTTAGTTTGCGAACTTTCCTCACATTTACTAGTTACATTAGTATCAGCATTAGTAGAATTGACATTATTAGTAGTACAGAGTTCTTTACCTACGTTGGCTTTAAGAGTCGGTATCTCAAAAGCAGGGGGGAGGAGGTATAGCTAAACTGTACTTACCACAGCCCAGCATTGCAGCCATCTGGTCCAGTTCCTCATTCATTAAGTCCATCCGACGATTCATCTCCTCGTGAACTTTCTTGTCCTCCGGGCTCTTCGTCTCTTTTCCACCAAGTACAATCTCTGTTTCCAGCTCGGTCCGCTCAATAGTAGTAGGAGGTACACGCTAGCCTCATCATCAACAACGATCAACGCAATTCGTCACTCACATGCCCAGGCGTTACCTGGGCTTCGCCGCTCATCTTGGGAGCATTCATCATCACGTCCTTCTAGTACAGTATCGAAAAACACAAGTCGCAAATCAAGAAACAACGCTGATGACCCAAGTGGCTCTCGTGTAATAGGGGCTTAACCACTTAGATTCGTGCATCTAATAATAAATAAACATCTGCTCTATAATAATGAAAACTGTAGTCCAAAGAATATTAAAAAAAATGAAGTGTAAGGTCCGGTTTCCACTGACGCGTTCGTACGTTGCCCATCCGTTGGGAGCTGTACGTCAACCAATCACAGGCTCGAACGCACGACCGTGCGTTCATCCGTTGAACATGGTTCAAGTTCATGTTTAACGGATGCGTTGGTCACGTGACGCGTTACCGCTGAAAAGACACCAATGTAAAAGCTTCGTTTGAAACAAGATGGCCGTCACTTCGAGCAGAGGATTTCCCAATGCAAGAATGATTTCGGATATACAGCAGACAATATGAAAAATATTCCGATTGGTGAGTTATGATTTGTTTGTTTAAGAGAAACATGGGAAGTTTACTCTTAAATCTATACCATTTTGACGATCATTAGATAAATTACTTGTGTGATCACTTGTTCATTTGAACGTGTGGTCATAAAATTTTATTTTAATGCATACCGATTTACTAATTTAGAACTGTACAAAATGCCCTGACTGGATCCAATTTAAAAATGTATATCTGTGATTAAAGTAATTTCCCCATTTCTAATGATAAACAATGTAAACTAGTACGCTCTCAATGAATGGATGTTTGAGTAAAATTTATTGCAAATATTTTATAGAAACATAACATATAATCGCACTCAGTTATTCATTATGACCATATTAAATATTTCTATCCCTTCCGGACTTTATCGGCATTTCAAGTTTTGCGATGTCATACTTTTTCACATAGTTTTCATGAAGAATCTGTCAGGATGTGTATGTGATGCTATTTATAAACTGCTGAAATTCCCTTTAGATATAACAATTTTTCATTAAATTATGATTAAATTAATATCCGAAAACAATGGTTTAAATAATTATTATTTGTATAATGTGTTTTGTATGTTTTTGAGTCCTAAGTGTAATGTTGTGTGTAGTTTTTAAGCATTCCATATTTTGTATTCTTATGTGAATAAAGTGAACAACCCAAACCATATTTTGTTGCAGACTTCACATATAGCATATTTGTTATGTGGCATGCAAATTTGGGAATCTTATACACTTCCGTAATTTTTTTTATTGCACAATTTATTCTGGCATTTATATTAGCATCTATCAACTTCAACACAGGGTCCTCGTCCAAGCTATGAAGGTTGTGATAATATATACTATTGAGACTACTTAATACGATAGTGAAATATCAGTTAACACGATATGCAGGCTATAACTATATATTTGTTTGTTTCGTGCAAAATAGTAATAGTAGTTAAGATGCAATGGTGAATTAACATACTGGCGAATGCCAGGGACCTCATTTCAGAGGAGGGCCTCACTTTGAATGAAAAATAAAAGTAAAAAATCTTTAAGAACAAAAAAATTTCTTAAAGATTTTTAATAGTGAATAAGGAAATAAGGACGAACTCGAAAATGAATCCCTAAAAGTGGATTTAAAGTGTTTGTATTCGTATTTATGTGGAGAAAACATATTTCAAGCGTTTCCAAATGTTGAAATAGTACTTCATACTTATCTGTGTTTGATGATATCCAACGCTAGTGGGGAAAGGTCATTCTCTAAATTAAAACTAATCAGAAACAACTTAAGAAGCGTAATGACTGAAAAGAGGCTAAATCATCTGTCAATTCTTAGCATTGAAAATGACCTTGTTAAAACGTTAGATTTTACATGTTATTGACACTTTGTTGCAGCGAAAGCCAGAAAACGTCCAATTTAAAGTGCCCTAAGAAGTTTTAACTCTTTCCTTAGTATTGTGCTGTAATATCAATATTTACCGCACAGTTTAAAAAAAAATTATAATATTTAAACACTTGTTGTCATTTAATATTTTCATAAAATATTATTATTCTCATTTTAATTTAATTTCTGTTCAAACTTTTGGGTGCAAATATTTCAAGTATGTTTATTAGATGAAAAGGAAAGCGTAGCAAGATTTGTATAGAACGAGATTCAACGTGTTTATTTTTATGTACTTTTCTTTTTTTTCAAACTGGCTGTTAGGAGGAGGGGAGCTCTTCAGAAAAATTGCCGGGGCCACATTCTCCCATGATTCGCCACTGTTAATATGAAATGTATGTTCTCTTCTATCCAGTGACTGAGTGCCAATACACTTTTGTGTAACAGGCGGTTTGTACTTACTCGCATTTTACGTGTATATTCCGGGAATCTTGAAAATAGTGCCTTCAGATTTTGCAATTGTAAATCAATATTTGTTTAACAGCATTTTGTCCATTACATCTGTAAGCAACATCTTAATCGTTGATATGTTATGTATATATTTATGTTAATTTTTTTACATAATTTTCTATAAATTTTACTGCAATTATTATTTTTTTCGAGAAAAAATGCCAAAAGAGTTAAGCACAGCTATCGTATTTATATGATACTGGTATGTGAAAAACTTATGGTGAATGAACTCTAAGATGAAATTTCTTATCCTGAATTATTCACTCGTTATTAGCAGAATGTTATAGGATATTATGCAGCATTACAATTAGATTTGTTATGTTTTCATTTTGCTAACTTGTGTGAATACAGAATTTGTGCATATTTAATACTTATGTGAAAGTTGTTATTTAACATAATACAATGGGGAATGTTTTATATATTAAAATAATTTAGTTTACTTTACTTTTAAAAAATAAGTCCAGGACAAAAGTTTTAAGGCCTGACCAGACCAAAAAAAATTTAAAAATTAAGCTCAGCCCAAGCCTGTATTAAATTAGAAAATTTAGACTAGCCCAAATCTACATCTAATTGGAAAATTTGTCATGGCCAAGACCGGTCTTAATTTAGGTAAGAAGTAAAATTGGTATTGAGTTGTATATCTGATCAGCTTGACTAGGATGGGGTGTGCCATATTTCAAGTCGGATTGCTGGATTAGCCGAAAAAGTAGACTGTTTTTGGTCGTGAAATAAACGTTCATAATTTTGTTTTGAAGTAATAATCTACAGGTTTCGATGGTGGGACACACATATACATTACTGAAGTACTTTAGCTGTGTACTGTAAGATCACACCTTTTCAGTGGGGTGCTTAATGTGTGTCGTTATACCACTAGATAGTTTAATTCCAGTTTACAAAAGTCTCTGTGCATATTTTTTATAAATGTATATTTTAATCATCGTAAAAAATTAACAGTAATTTGTATTTTAATTGTAGCAAAAACTTAACAGGCAAAATAAATAGTATTATTTGACCTTTTTTTTCTTTCATGTTTCCACAAATTTGGATTCTGAAGTTTTAATTTTTTTTTTACAAATTCTCATTTGAAGTGATGGATACGTGTTTTTATATATTTTCTATCAATATTGATAAACAGAAATATTGATAGAAAATCTATTTAGAAATATTTTTCAAGGTGCGTGTGGTATTCAAGTTCAAGTCTGATGTTTATTACCATGAATTTTTATCTACAGCTAGATACCATTATTTAAAAATATTCATTCTAATAGTTGAGTACAAGCAGTTTTGATGGGCTTTTTTTACCAAGGGTTATAAAGTGATACTAATTCTGATTTAATTTGTTCCAGGAATTTAAAGTGTGTAGAAAGAGCCCTCTATTTCTTGAAGGACTAAAAAATCTATTGCTGATGTCAGCAGACATCTCAGCTCTGATCCCTTAAGATTGTGAAGAAGTTACAGTATGTTTTTGTCACATTAATTTCAGTGCTTGGCATTTACTATTCCTAGTTGTTATACTGTAAATTAGAAATTCCTTAATTGGTGATTAAAAAGTGTAAAATGGATGAATTTAAGTAAGCGTTTGTTTTTACTATGCTGTTAAAAGTCGAATACTTGTATTTAGGAATTTGTGGGGTAAACTGTTCCATATTTATAATATATGCTAAGTAAATTTTTATAATGACAAACACATCTATCATATAAATACTATCTTGCTGTAGTCATTTTAATTCATAATCTGCAATTTGAATCCTCGTGATTTCTTTATCAGTCTCTTAAACACACACATGTGGGTTAGTCATTTCATTTTCAAGGACTTTCCGATGATCGTTTGGAAACACCTGACCTGTGCAGTAGGCATGCAAGCAGCTCACAGAGTAAAAGAAAATATTCAAGAAATTTAATTTAGCATTTTTGAAATTAAAGTTTTGAAAATTTTAATTTTCATTACAATAATCAATCTAGTCAACTAAAATTTCTTAGAATAAATGCTAATTTTATTCTGATTTTCAATTTTATATAAGCAAGCTAAACAATTTGAAATCAGCTGTAAAAGTTACTGGTTTTAGATTTAAATTGTACAATAATTAATCTAGTCAACTAAAACTTCTTAGAATAAATGCTAATTTTATTCTGATTTTCAGTTTTATATAAGCAAGCTAAACAATTTGAAATCAACTGTAAAGGTTACTGGTTTTAGATTTAAATTGTATCTTGTGAAAATGTCCTGTTTCAAATTAAATTGCAACTATTGTGAAAAGGATCAAATTCAATTTAAACTGCATTCATCGTAGGACGGATTTAATCTGTTTCATATATTGCACATGTAATACATAACTCATTTGTCTTAAAAAGTTACTGCTAGCTTGGGCACCACCACTATGCATCAACATATCAAGTACATTTATTGCCCACACACAAGGTGTTTATTTAGGACATATGCAGGCTATAATACCAAGTAGTAGCACATGCCATATTTTTAATATGGATAAGCTGCATTTTAATATTTTCTTTGTTAGCACAGCCTATTCTACTGAATAGTAGGTGCATATATTTAGTTTGCACAGGTCACATTTTATTTTTAGGTAGTGTAGTATAGCAACTTATATCTAAATAAAACAGTGCTCACATATTATTTGTTTATAAAAGTTATTGCTAAAACAGTGACTGTCATAGATAGCAATTTTTAATTTTTCAATTCATTAGTTTTTTAATTGGTAAACATTTAATGATTTTTTAAAACTATTTTGACTAATAAAAGAATTTAATATTCCAAGATAAAATTACTTTTACATAGTTTAATTTAGGAGTCAGTGTCTGTATATATCTACTAACGACTGCACAGCCCTGAGTGTTCACAATGATAAGCTTGTAAACATATTGCATGAAAAGAAGAACTATTAATGACCATTATATATATAGAAACATAACATGTTGTTGAGACCCAGACCGTCCGACTCATCCAAAGAACATGAGCAACTAATTAGACGGCCGGTTCCAGAAAGGTGTATGGTAACTGTTTGGACAGTCGGGAAGTGCCATACAATTTAGACCGGAAACCAGTGGGGGAGGCGTCCACAGAGACCGTACCCTCCTTCCCTACCACCAACCTCTCGGAAGGACTTTCGGACCCACATGTTTAACGTGATTGTATTCCGCATGAACACGGCGGCAGTTGTTGCAGCGTGCAAATCCAGCGCAAACCACCGGGCTACCGTGCTCGAAATGTGGCAACAGCACGCGGTGTTCCCAGGTGGTCACCCACTCAAGTACTAATTGCGCCCGATGCTGCTTGACTTCGGTGATCTAACGAGAATCGGTGTTTTCAGCACGGTAGGGCCGTTGGCGCAAAACATAACGTGAAATATGCCATGCTAATGGGGATTAAGATTTAGCAACTTGTTGCCACTAAAGTTAAAGCTTCATATCATTCCAATATTTTAGAAGCATTTTCATTGTCCATGAAACATTATTTTTTGAAAATTTTCATATAAGCTAAGATAGCAACACTGTTTTTAATCAGCTTCTCCTGCATAAAAGTCATATTTGGTTGTAGAAAAGTGCATTTTTGTATAACTAGCCGACAGCCAGTGGTTACTTTTTTTTATCAGATGCGACTAACTATAGAACTAAAAACCTCACTTTTGTGATCAAAATCTACTACTTTATGGTAAATATCAATCCAAATGCATAAATTTCAAATATAATTTTAAAGTTTAAAAAAAGTATTCCTAACAGAAAAAAAATGAAGACATGTGTGGTTTATGTCAGGCCTTTGGTGATATTCTATTCATTTAATTTTGTAAAATAGTTAAAAATGAGAATTCTTTAAAACTGTATACATTTTATTTTTTACAAGTTTTCCTGAATTCAAGTATGGACTAGAAATTTTAAAGAAAGTTTGACTGGATCTAGTTTTGTTTTAAAAAAATATTCATATTTGTTGAACATAATCTGTTATAAAATATTGTATTTCTTATATCTAAGAATTTTAGTTGTATACTTCTGAAAAATAAACAAATTAAATTTATGTATTTGATTTTATTGTTAATTAGTATGTTTTGAATTTATCCATATGTGTGGGATTCAATGTTGAGACAAAAATATCTCAAAAACCGTTAGGTCTAGGAAGCTGAAATTTGGTAAGTATTTAATTCTTACTCCAAAATGGTGCACGAGTAATCATGATGCAAAGTTTTTTGGAGGGTAGTATCTGGTGAAAAATATTGAATAAGACAAGTCCAATATTCAACTACACTGTTCTTATTAAAATGTTCTCTGTAGAAGCGAAGCTGAATATTAGACTCTTTTTTAACCATGTTATAACAACGGCTATTCATATTACCATTGTTGTAAGCAAACTGTCACCTAACTAAAAGGGCAGTGGTAAGATCCAATAAGTTCAACACTTTTCAGTATAGAGGAAAAATATTTCAGCAATGGGCAGTTGATCAACAAATTTGGAATTCTTTAGATATGTTTTCAAAACTGAATTCACAGTTAGTTATATTGGTTTTTAGTTTGGATTCAAATGTGGATTTCAGTTAATTTGCTAAAAAAAATTATAAAATATGTGGTTTATACTGAAATATTCTATTAGATTTGTTATAAGAAACATCTGTTTTTCATTTCCATTCAATTAATGTTAATACATTAATAAAAAATAATTATTTTTCTTCTTTAATGATAATTTATTTCTTCGTTTTCTTTTTTCATTATTCAGTATTTTTCTGGTTTGAGTGGAAGTAAAAACAATATCTGAAAAAAATTATACAAGCACATATGGTATCTTGCATCATTGATTTTCAATGGTTATAAGCTAGTTTTATTATATTAATATAAAAAATATAACATTACAGGTTTGAAATTTGAAAAAGCATTATTAAAATTATGTTAATAAAATCAAAATGTGTTTTTGTGAGCATGTCAATTATTGAACTCAGCTTTGACATTTTAAACAAATATAAAAATTATCACAACTCAAATTCTAACTAAATGAGCACATTTTATTTTTTTAACTAAATGTTAATTCTGGAAGTCCAATTGGATTAAATTTTTTTTATTATTGAATATAATTTGCATATTATTTTGATGGTTTGATGTCGATGGAAAAGCAAAACTGGCGAAGTAGCCACAAAGAGGAACTACAGAGAAAACCTATAAGATGGCCTGATGAAGCTGTATCATCAATGATGAGAATTTTATTTATATTTATAAATACTATTAATTTAATTAAACTATATAAATATATTGATATTGCAACAAACAGCTTGTTACCAGCTTCTCAAGCAGCTGCTATATGTACTCGGCTGGTCTGGGTTTTCAACAAACAGTCGGTTTTGATTGCTCTCAAACCGACATAAGTTTTTAAGATCCAATAAGTTCAACACTTTTCAGTATAGAGGAAAAATATTTCAGCAATGGGCAGTTGATCAACAAATTTGGAATTCTTTAGATATGTTTTCAAAACTGAATTCACAGTTAGTTATATTGGTTTTTAGTTTGGATTCAAATGTGGATTTCAGTTAATTTGCTAAAAAAAATTATAAAATATGTGGTTTATACTGAAATATTCTATTAGATTTGTTATAAGAAACATCTGTTTTTCATTTCCATTCAATTAATGTTAATACATTAATAAAAAATAATTATTTTTCTTCTTTAATGATAATTTATTTCTTCGTTTTCTTTTTTCATTATTCAGTATTTTTCTGGTTTGAGTGGAAGTAAAAACAATATCTGAAAAAAATTATACAAGCACATATGGTATCTTGCATCATTGATTTTCAATGGTTATAAGCTAGTTTTATTATATTAATATAAAAAATATAACATTACAGGTTTGAAATTTGAAAAAGCATTATTAAAATTATGTTAATAAAATCAAAATGTGTTTTTGTGAGCATGTCAATTATTGAACTCAGCTTTGACATTTTAAACAAATATAAAAATTATCACAACTCAAATTCTAACTAAATGAGCACATTTTATTTTTTTAACTAAATGTTAATTCTGGAAGTCCAATTGGATTAAATTTTTTTTATTATTGAATATAATTTGCATATTATTTTGATGGTTTGATGTCGATGGAAAAGCAAAACTGGCGAAGTAGCCACAAAGAGGAACTACAGAGAAAACCTATAAGATGGCCTGATGAAGCTGTATCATCAATGATGAGAATTTTATTTATATTTATAAATACTATTAATTTAATTAAACTATATAAATATATTGATATTGCAACAAACAGCTTGTTACCAGCTTCTCAAGCAGCTGCTATATGTACTCGGCTGGTCTGGGTTTTCAACAAACAGTCGGTTTTGATTGCTCTCAAACCGACACAATTTTAAAATACACGACAATGTGGATTATTCCTTTTATCTATTTTGTATTCTCCATGAAGTAGTGTGAAATACCCAGTAAAATCCTACTTGAAATTGAGTGAGGTTATCAAAAATTTTTGCCATTGGCTGGTAGTATAAAGTTGTTGGCCTAGCATTCTAAACTGATTAAAGAAATAGGGAAAAAAATTATAAATGCAAGTGGAAAAAAGTTACAATGTTATGGGAAAATAGTTTAATCTATAAATGCAAGCTAATTTTACTCCTAAAATATATTGGAAAGCTTACTGGTGCTTTATTGGCTATTTGTATCACTCAGATTTCCTTCTTTTTACTTTGAAGAATAAGTTAGGTAAAAATATATATTATAAGAAAAAAGTTACTGCAATTTTTTCTTCCATAAACTTCAGCTTACCAAGTTTAATCTGTTGAAGCAATTTAATATTTCAAAGATCAAATAACAATAAGAAGCGAAAAGAATTTGTAGTAATGTTCATTGTTTTATTGAAGATATTAGGTAGGAAGAGCATTGGTTTATGTGAGAGAAATAAGCATTTGTCTTATCGGATTATATTTATACTTCACATAAAATGCTGACATCTGATTTAATAATTTTTTAGCACTATTCTCATTAACTGTGAGTCAGTGGTTTATTAATCACATTTGTCTATTTCAATATTATTTGCAGACAATTTCAGAATATAATTGTAAAGTCAGTTAAAGCTAAATTATGTTAATATTTGATTGCTCCACATCAGGAAACAGGATTAGCTTAAGTTGGATCAGATATGAAATTAATTTATTGCTTAAAAAAGTAGATTAAATTTTTTGTGTTTTGATAATACTTTTCACTGTCTAAGTTGTAAAACTTAAAATATCAAGAAAGTCTAGGTATTTTGTAAATAGTATACCTTGATAGCCAAACAATACTTTAACAAACACTGATGAATATACAAAATACACAAAATATTATGTAAAATAAATATGTATAGCAGAATGGGCACGAAATTGTCATTAAGAAGCACCCAAAATTTGCAAAATGGTATATCTACCAACATATGCACTAAAACCTCTTAAGTAGTGCACAAGGTTCATGAAGCCTTTTGATCAAAAATTATAAAATTTGGAAAGCAAAATAACATTTATATTTAAGGTAAGTGTTGTTCAACTTCACTTTTAAAAATGTAACATATCTGGTAAAGATCTCATAAACTAGGTGATTTTCCACAGCCAACATACTATTAAAAATTTGAGGTCTTTTATAAGAAAATGAATGGGAATTCAAATGATTTTATCTTTACAATTATATATATATATAAACTCAGGCTGTTTATTTAAATTTATACTGGCAGATATTAATTTTGAAGATGTAATAGATGCTAATATATCAATTCTCAATCGTTGGTAAATTGGTGCATTTCGAAATTACTAAATAATTAAGAAGAAATATAATTAAGATTTTTGCAATATTGGCAGAGAGAGACTATTCACAAATAAATAATCTCATCTACATATTAAACGAGAATTGTGGTCAAAAATACACTTAAGCTCAATTCAAGAATTTACCAAAATAGGATTTTATTTGAAAAATCCCTAAATAGAGAATTTGAAGAAACAGATTTACATATATACTGGGATATGGCCATATCCTGGAAAATATGAGATTGCATCTTTTACCCGGCCCGGGGGAGGGGACACCACTCGAGCGGCAGGCCCAGGCCTCCAGTAATTTTTTTAAGCTGGAGAAGACATGAAATATTCACAAGGGAAACTGAAATATGAAGCCCGTCATAATTTAGAACACGTTCCCGGACCAAAGACCCTTAAGTCACGTTCGAAATGATTTTTAACCAAATGTGTTTGTACAAAAAACTAAAATAAAAGTTTTTCAAACATTTATATTTACATATAGCTAAATTCAACACAATAATCTCATGTACTCTATTAAAATTTACTTAAATTTTTTTCAAACATAAATACGCCCGGCCCGACTTTTTAAATACTGAGCCCGACCCGACTCACAGGACAATTCGGGCGTGCGCTAATGAACCAGACCACAGCAGACTTCAAAATGAATATGTTATCATAGAACAATATGAAAATCAATCGAACAGTTGCTGTCAAATAGTAAACAAATCCTAACCAATCAAGTTCAGCCATACAAAGATTTCTTCTTTCCCACATCATTTGCACCTCCATCGCCTCATACAGCGTGGAAAAAGAGGAGAATCCCTTGCTCTCCGGAACTCCATGCGGTGACGGATTAGTGGAAATCGATGCTCCTCCGACGGATAGCCAACGCAACGAACGAACGCGTCAGTGGAAACCCGGCCTAAGGGAAGTGACGCATGGTGTTAGGTGTACATTGGCACCCGGTTCCGCCTATACTTATCACTAGAATCCTGTTTCAATGTATAGGGAATCCTCAACAGTGATGTCACAGTAGTCATCTATTTGCTTAGCCCATGCGTAATTTTGTGTCAGTAGCAATCTTCAACGACAGCTGTTTAGTGGCTAGGTATTCATCTGAAATGTTTAGAAGTGTGCGGTGCTGTAGTTGTCAGTGTAATTTTTTTTACGTCTTATGCTTATTTTTAAAAATTTGAGAACTAGTTACACATATGTTGTACAACTAATGGTGTCCTAATATTCCCAATTTAATTGTATTTTATATATTTATGTGAATTCTAAGGCGATCGATGACCAATGGTAGGTTTCAGTTATTGATGGTCTTTTTTTTTTTTTGTAAATTATCTGCTCTGACAGAAATATTTACGTCTTAAATTCAAGTGCATATCTTCCACTCAGTGTTTAATATTGTATATAAATTTTGATATTTTATTTGTATTTTCACCAGCAAAATTGTTCACCAGCATTGCAGTTTAACCATTGAATAAAATGTTGTAAAATATCTAATTTATTGAACACTTTTTCGGTCTCTTAAAATATTTATTTAATAGTAGGTGTCGTAACATAGGATAAATCGTTTTAAGAGATGGTTCTGTGTTACAGTATATCTATTCATTTTAGATAATTCGATATTACTGTACAATTAAAATGATATTTTTGTAATGATTACAACTCCATAGATAAAAAGAAGCGGTTAAAATATTTTTATTGATATCTGCGAAACAAACACTGTATATGGTTTAGTTTTGTGTTTTAATCATAAATCATTTGTTACACATTTCAGTTAAGTAATGTACTGTATTTATATGTATTACTCAGGCTTCTGGAAATCGCCTGTCCTCCCGCCCTAGCCGGATTAAAATTCAGTGTGGACGGTCAGTTTTCGGAAGATGCCATCCTCTCGGACGGCTTTGAAATTAGTAATTTTGTAAAAAAAACTAAATAACAAGTTGTTGTCATCGTAAAACTATAGCGAAAACCTCCTTTTCCTTGCCATGAATGAAAATTGAAATGTCATCATTTGCAAATCCCCACCCCCATAAACTTAGCGGATATGCATTATCAACGCCTTCTTTCTAGGAAAACCATCAGATAGTCTGTATTGTAACCAGCACTAATTATTTTCTCTCTACTCAGTAAATCCAATAACCAAATAAAAATGGGATGACATGCTCAAGATCGAAATGACATGTTCTGTTCTACTTTTAGAGGTCTATATTTACCGAAATTTCAGATTTTCACTGAACCGACAATACCAATGCCTGAACCCTGCCCAAGCTCGAAGAAATTTATAAATATAGAATAAACTCGGCTTAAAGACACCTGCATCTTGGCCAGCCTGAAATGATTTGTATCAGGGTTTTGGACCCGCCCGCAAACCCAAAAAAAACCCTCCCCGTTTTTGTTTTTTTTAAAACCGGACCGAAACAGGTTTTTTGGGTTTTTTTTAAATCTAATCAAAATTTTTATTAAAAAAACAATATTTGATATTTCTTACTTGACTTTAAGTATATATAACCCTACCTACATAACATAGTGTATCTAGATAAATATATACCAGTTTGATATTATATAATTATATTTCTAACTTCAACATAAAGAAAAATTTCTTTTCAACCAATCCAAGAATACCTTAGCCTTAAAATATAAAAATCATACACGGAAGGATTAACATATTTTGTTACTAGTTTTAATTTTACAAAGTGATAACAACAAATTTTACAAAATGAAATTTAAATTTCACATTGTGATAAAGTACTGAATAAATTGAAATGAGTTAATTTTACTTTAAATTATAAATTTGATTTCATAAAAGTTTACATAATTAATTAAACATTTTGATTTTGTTTTAAAAAGCGATGACATTTAACCAGCTTTTTGGCCTTTTCGATCCCTAGTCCCCGCAGTTTAGACCAAACCAAAGATCCCCGCAGTTTAGACCAGTTAGATCCCCACAGTTTAGACCAAACCAAACCATAAGTAGAAAAAACTCTTTCCACAGATGCTGAACTTGATGAGGAGTTTGCTAATCTCCTCATAAATTGGCAGAAGCTGTGTAAATCTGGATTTTTTGTAGACCGCTTTTCTACCAGATGCCACCACTGTGACATAGTGAATTTTTCTTTAACATCAGTAAAAAACATCGATTTTAAGAACATTGTAGGATCTTTTAATTTAAATCCCATCATTGGTACCAACCACTCTGGGTGATTAGTTTCTATCCACTCTTCGGCAATATCTTCTTGTTCAGATGTTGGACGTTTACCCATATACTTTGGACTCATCATGTTTGCAAGATAATGAAATGGTTTAAGTGCTTGTTTCATCCTCTTTTCTATCTGTGGCTTATATGGTAAGAGTTTCATTTTCTTGAATATCCAGCCAATGTTCAACACAACTAGCAATATTGGTTTTTTCTGCTTGTATTGCATCAAGGGCTTTACCAATTTCTGTTAATTGCTTTTGCATGTGCAGTACTTCTTTATAAAGCATTACATTTTCTAGAATTTTTATGATATTTCGAGGAAATTCGTCTGGATTTTCGCTTGATATTTCTACATACTTGTGATAGTTTTTCACAAATGTATCCACGCAATCAATTTGGGAATTCCAACGAATAGAATTTGGTAGCTGGGGCATCAAGCCAGCCTTTTCTTTTAACCACCCATGAGGTTTATGGTGGTTTCGGAAAAACTTTTGTACTTCAACTACATTTTTAAGAACATCCTTATTTGAAATTTAATCTTCTAATAGATTTAAATAGTGAGCAGAACACCCATAAGATACCATGTTTGGATATTTGTCATTTAAAAGTTCTCATGGTTTCACCATTTTGTTTTCATTATCAGTGCATATAGCCAGGGTTCATTCTAGGATTTCAAAAGGGCAGGGTGCTGACTTCCAAAAAAGGACATATTGTCATCATAAAAGGGCACATTGCGTATGAAAGAGGCACATGTTTTTAAAAGGGCACAATTATAAATTTTAACCAAAGAATGGATTGCATAATGTGGCCCACACGTAAAATGGATACAGATAATTTATCTATTTTACATATTTATATAAAAATAATTAGTGATGCAAATAAAAGTATTAAAAATTAAAACAAAAGGGTACATTGTACTGCTTGATGCTGCTAAAAAATAGCATAGTCTTTAGATGGTATCAATATTTTGGCAAAAAGTGGCTAGTAATGTACACGGCTACTAAGTCTAGTAAGTAGCCAGCATTTTATTATTTTAGGATTAGTTTATTGTAAAAATTTTAGTTGAAGCAAAATGGAAAGAATTTATATTTAAATTAAAACTTAAGTGCTTCATAAAAAAAAAAATTATATAAACAAAATCAAAACATGTTACAAACATAAGTGATCCTTCTTAAAAAGTTTTGAGTTCCCGAATTCAAAAATTACGGAAAATATTTTTTCTTAAACTGCATTGTTAATACATTGAAAAATAAATAATGAATTTTCAAAATTTAAAGTAATATTATATTAACTTATTAGAAAAACTAGAATTAACACAATCTTATGTAAGTAATTTAAATTTATTAAAGATCCAATGTTTACTTTATCTAAACTAAACATACTATGAGTAAAAATGTATGGGTACACTACACATAAATAAAAGAAAATACTAAAATTTGTTAATTAAAATAAAACCATGTTTTACCAGTATAAAATGCTGTATAAAATTTAAGACATTTATTAAAATAATTATTTTTAGAAAAGTATATTAATGGTATAAAAATAAGGCAGCAGTGCCCGGAATTTTAGATGCAAACCTCTGATTAAAATTATACCGGAACCATGGCGAATTAGTAAAAAGTTTGAGATATTAAACTTGATATATTCATTTGTTAGGGGTTTAGGGGAGAGTAAATAATTTGCGTTATGTTAGGGGATAGTATGTATGCTTGATAGGAAGTCACAGAAGAAATGGTAATATTAAATGGGAGATGTCTGGTCTGTGGATATTAAGAACGGATCGGGGAGTCGATGTGCACCAGTTCCTATCTCCTATGCATGGCCGTGGTGTACTTAGATGGGCGTGGCAAAAAAGCATGCTGGCTTTGCTGGTATATGTAAAATTAAAATCAATGATATAATCCACAATATAAGAAGCAATGAAAATATCTAGTTGCATATTAAGACACTGGAAAATGTAAATAAATACAAATTGCATGTAAAATAAATAAATAAAAATATAATATATACGTTTCATGTAATGTAAGTTCATTATGAAAGAAGGAAAAGCAGAAAACTTGAGATTAAAGAGCACCCTTTTAGTATAAAAGTTTATTGAAATGTATATAACTTAAATGTATGGAAAACAATGAAATAGTACAACCTCAAAAATCCGGACTTTGCAGATTCCGGATTTTCGATTTTTCCGGATTATAGAATTTGAATAAAATTCAGATTTAATATTAACTAAATACACTATAAAGCACTATTTTTAGTAAAAATAATGGCAAAAGTTAAGTTAATCAAAACTTATTATTTAATCTAAAAAATAGGGCAAAAGAAATTTCTAAAAAAAAGTATACACATTAATAATTTAGAATGAATGTGTGAACGAAACGAAATGATAAAATTCCATTTTATCATTTCGTTTAAATATTTGAATTAACATTTGTTATTTCATTAATTTTGTTTTATGGGAAAGCAGTTTTCTTTATCCTGTAGATGGACATTATTTCTGCTCGGTTATAAAGCTTTTTTGTTCAAGACCTTTAATTGCATGATCGATTGTTTGCATAAGATTATCAATGGGTATTTTTTCTTCTCCACATTTATCGTCGCTACTTCGATCTTTTTCTATTTAATATCATATCGCGAATTTCGCAATCACTCGCGCCGGAAGATTTAATAAAGATCGAGGATTAGCACTTTTGACGTTATATTTAAAGGTGTAAATGTGTTTAAACCGTTTTCGCTATTACCGAACGAAAAACAAAAAATAAGAACTTAAAAGTTTTATTTATTTTCTAGCATCTATATAATGTTATGTTTAAAAAAGGCTGATGTGTCTGAAAAAAGTAAAGACTTTATTAGTAATAGTCAAATATGTAAAAAATATCGCAGTAGATAAAATAAATATCTTTTCCAAAAAAGAAAAATATCTCTCCTCTCAATGATTTTTTTAAATTACGATGAGTCATTACTAGATTGCAGCAGCACCGAGCCGTGATGGGGCAGGGAAAGCGAAGAAAGGAATTTGCTTAGTTCCTAATCGTAAACGCAGCCGACCCCTGTGTGTTAATGACCTTGTTGCTCGGTTCTGTGCGATACGATATTATTTAGTTATTTATTTGCTATTTATAGTATTTAAATATGTCTTTCTAAACAAAAAAGGCAAAATATACAGTCGATTTCAAGCTGACACGTTCGACGAAAACGAAAAAATCGTCAGATATTGGGAGGGGGGGGGGAGATTCTGAAGACAAAACAGAATACATTGAAGAATGGAATTCGTACTACGAAGGGAGCAAAATAAATTTCCGTGAGCGTTAATATAAATTCTCGAGATTTTTAGATTTAATTGAACAATCTGTGATAAAATATTACGATAACGTTTTAAAGTGTTTAATATTAAAAATTACATTGTTTCAGAAAAATGTCTTTCAATAATGAGAAAAGGAAATTTTGATAATAAAAATTCTGTATTTAAATAACGATGTATATTTTACGCAAAATAATTAATCGGGAGTTGTGACTTGAATAAGGGGGAGGAGGGATTAACACTAACAACGTCATTCACGCTCCAACCATGAGCAGATCTAAGGCAGTCCATCTAAACTTTCGTTTCATTTCCGGGTTCCGAAAGTCGACCGGAAAATACGGTATTTGTTTATAAAATATATAATTCTATATAAATAATCTTACCCTGTTGTTTTAAATCCGTGACTTTGTCAGTCCGGGGGAAGGAGAGACAAAAAAAAAAAAAACCGAAGGAAAACGTCCGAATTTTCGAGGTTGTACTGTACCAAATTTGGACTTCCTAATTGCCCCGGTTCAAGGGTTATTTTTCTAAAACGAGTACTATGGCGAGCTTAGGACGGATTTGATTGGTTTAAAAATCAAAAACTTAAAATATACCAAGCGGTACACTAATGTCAAGGTCCGTAGAATATCTTATATATAAGGTTGTCTCATTCGAGGAAAAAGTTGTCCCGGGAAGGAAGGACGTGTGACGTCACTGCTAGACCCATTCTCTGACAGAGGCGAGAAGAACTATTGAGAAACGTTGATCGGAAACTATTTAAATATTTATCTAATAGTAACGGTGTGCAAGCAATATAGAATAAAATAAAACAGTACATGCATAGTAATGTGAAGTTTATGAAAATAAATTCCGTATATATGAAAAGAAATAGCAATTTTTTATGAGAGTGGAAGCTATTAAAATTTTAACATAAGTGAAGTTTATACAAAGATTACTGAATGCTATGTTGAAAGATAATTAAATGAGCAAAAGTTATGTATAAAAAAATAGTGAATGATCAGAGAAGAGCCAATAGGTGTTATGTGAATCGGTTTGAGAAGGATATAAATATATATTTCTAATCTAAATGTGGCAAATCAGTCATCATTTAAATATTGACTGTATTCCGAAGTTTACAGGCATGAATAAAGCAGTATAAATTAAAATAAATATTATTTCCAGGCAATGAATGCATAGCTTTTGTCTAGTTCAAAAATTTTACATGTTTTAGAAAAAATATATCGTCTGGATTTGAGAGAAGGTCAGGAAACTTTCAAAATCATCTGAAGAAAAAACAGTAATTGATTTAAATTTGAAAACACATATTTTATCAAATCATTGCAATAATAATTATTAGTCACGTCAAATGTAGTTTAAGATTTTTTTTGCTAGTAAATTTGTTAATAAAGTTTTTGTTAAGGCATTTATATCTTGATTCGTCAAATTGAAGGACTTCATCATGAGTAAGACGGAGTAGTTTCGATTCAATAAAAATGGGTTTTGTTCAAAAAAGGAATATTCATAAGTTAAAAGAAACAAGTGTAATTTTATGGATAATTTTGTAAAAACAAAATAAATTTATAGTCGCATAAAAATGAAACATTTACCCCTATTTATTTTGAAGCAAACGGTGAATGGAATCTTTTTAGTTTGAAGCTCCTTCCCCATAAATATTGGACAAATTTCGGAGAAAAAAAAATTCGTCGTCGAATAAAATGATAAAAATAGCCTTTGTTTCTTTTAGCATAAAATTCTGGATGATACTCCCTAACCCCCCCCCCCCTTTTATTTTCCACGATTTTCTGTCGCATTTTAAAGTGCTGATTGACTGAATTCTACGGTAATATCTATACCATAAAAGAAATTAAATGAATTCACAAAAACTTCAAATAAACAAAATTAAACAGCAGATGTATATCATTAAATATATAGAAACGGGGTTTTCTTTAAGCATATAAAATGAAAATATTAATTACATGCATTGTGCATGCAATGATACAATCTAAATATTTTAAAATCAAATCGATGACATTTTTCAGAAAATTATAAAGTTCAAATATTTTTTGTATAGGAACTATTAGGAACGGAATGGTACGCTTACTCGATAGAATAAGTGCCATAGCATTTATATGCAGGAAATTTTAAATCATCCAATTTTTAAAGAAATAGAAATTTAATTGCAAATTGATAAAGATAATATGGAGAGTTTTATAGAAATAAATATTATTTAATTCTATTTTTACATATTTCTCATCAGTTGTATTCTATTCCAAACCTTTAATAGAAAATACAGACAGTAAAGTGCACAGTCTCTATTTAATGAATTTGAACGGGATATTTCGTTTAAAATCTTTAATGTGTTGTAAAAGTAATTGTTAAAAAATACTATATTAAAATCCATATTCATGCAATATATTTGTGAGTAAAAATATTAATAAAGATTATCAATTTACACATGAAATATGTAAATTTTGTGTAAAAAAGAAGATGAATGTATTTGTTATACGAAATCACCCGGAAAATCATATCCTTGTCTTAATATATAATTTGTCAAACGGCTGTTTTTGACTTCTTCATCCGTTAATTACAGCAATTTAGTTCGTTTTGAATTCAAATTTGAGTTCATTTGTCATATTTCAGTATTAGCACATTATTTTAGGAAACATTTCACGTATCTCGTTGATGTTTAAAGCAAGGCATTTTTAAACAAAACCGTGCTGTTTTCCAACGTTTTTCAACGAAGCGCCGCTTGTCAACAGAACGGAAGGTGACGCCCAGAAATGGTACCATGGGGGGAATAGCGAACGAGACAACCTGTTAATTCTATTAACCTTGCACTAATGTAGTGTTTTTAGTTACACAGGTTCTCGAGTTATTCCGGAGAAACAAGTACATTATGGCGATGGTGATCCCGGGACTTGTTAACTGAAGAATGCCACTGCTTCTCAATATTAAGTATGGTTAAGCAAAGTTTATAAGCTTAACAAGAAGCATAGGGTAGGGGCCCAGAGAGAAATGGGATATTTGCGGCATCCAGATCCAAATTCCCACCCCCTCAAATTTTATTGAAAAATGATTTTATTATAAAAATTATACGTATTAAGTTATGTTTGATTATTTAACTGAATTTTATGATAAATACGAAAACAATTTTATACAAAATATTCATTGCTCATTATTAAATACAACCAAGTGTACTCGGCGTTGCTCATGGATTTTGATACAAATCTCTCATGAGAATTACACCGGAACTCACGGCAAATGCTAGGAAGCTAAGGAATGCTTTAACAATACACCCGTTTATAATAAAATAAAATAATGCGTGGGCGCACACATGGTTATGCTAGTCACGATTGCTCATCTTAAATACCGGCCAACGCCATATATAAAATTGTAAACAACCTTATAAATTATACAACACAATCGCCTATTTTGAACCAAAATCATTCTTGTGAGTCACGACACAACTAAATGAAAATACTTGAAAGTGCAAAAAAATTCCTTTAATTCAGAAGCAATATTCAAAAAATTATTGCTATCTCAACGAATTTTCATCCAATTTTAATAAAATTTTAACCCAATACTCATAATGATAATATAATACTAAATTGAAAAAATTAGGACGAAATCTTCAGAATTTGTAAATTTAGAAAACCCAAAAAATAAATACACTTAGTGTGTCACCAGCTGTTTTCAGCTGAGATGATGTTTTCAGCTGCAATTTAATCAAAGCACCTGCTTGCAAATTATCCTTTGCGGAGGCAAGAGAAGAATAGATTTGATTTGACAAATTGACGGAAAATGGGATTTTTAACTTAAAAATTTAATTACTTTTAAAATATTAATACGAATTTTTAAAAAAATCTTGACGAGATGCACATGATGAAGTAGGAAAAAATCTATGTAGTAAATTTTACCTCTGTCTGGCGCTTAGATTTCCCGCTATAGAAGAAACAGACATATACAGTTAGTTCATTCAGTCATTAAAAATTCCTCAAGAAACTCTTCACATTTTGTTCCTAAGGACCCCTTAAAACTCCTAATTTTCTACTGAATCTCCGATCCGAAAGACAAAACGAAACCGGGCTGACGACGAGGCCGCAACCTTCAACTGTAAGGTATCAAAATATTAGAGATTGCTATTGTCGCCCCCCCCCCCCCCCCCACTCAAAAAAAAAAATACGAATTTTACTAACAAGATCAAAATCAGAAAAGAAATAAGGCAAAAGCACCTCTTTTCACCTTTCCTAAAAAAAGTAGAAGACTGGAAAATTATTTATTAGTGAACTCTTTTTCCTATATGATAAATTATTGCAAGTTTCTTTTTTCTTTCTTTTTTTTTTTTTTACAAACTAATATTTTTAAGTATAATTATTTGGGCTACGATTGCCATACACTCCTCATTAGCAATATTTTCCCCAAAGTGTTTACTATTTATATTTCATCAGTCAATTCAAAACACTGTTGAACTAGAGTTATGTCTGTGATTAGTGATCTCTGCTAGGAATTAATGGGATTAAAGAGGTCAAGTGTCTAATGAGATTGAAATCCATATAAATAAAATTGAAAATCTGTCAGCATTTGTGTTTGTATTTGTTTCAGCATCACCGGGAGAAGGACTGCACCGGATTTGATGAAATTTTCGGCGTAAACTTGAAATAGCCACTTAAAATTCAATCCATACTTAGAGTTTTTATAGGGTCTGGGGCTCTCGAGATATTAATAAAAAATGCACAATTAAAGCAGTGAATAATTTTCTGAAAATTAATCAACTGAAGCTGTAAATAGTATTTTTAAATAATTTTTCGGGGGGGGGGGAAAGAATTTTATTGTTGATATCATTTAATTTTTCAATATTAATGCAACTGTGTTAAAATATCAGTAAATTGCCCATTGAAATTCAGGTGCCCAAGATCGGACCTCAAACATTAAGATAAAAGCTGCTCTGCATGTTTCATTTTCAGATTTATACAATTTTTTATAAAATAATTTAAAAGAATAAAAACAACTTATCTGTGCACTAAAGAAACTTGTCAATTTCATGCACTTTGACGCATCTTGTCTAAGCTGGCGATCATTATCTCTCTCCCTTCTATGTATGTTAGGCATTATGTCTGAGCACTTGCAGTGGACAACTAGGTAAATTTTGAAACTGTAACTTACAGAAATTCGTAAAAGAATACCTTTTTCCTCAGTATCTGTAGTTTAGCAAGAATTGCACCCTACCTTTTTAAGAATTCCCCCATCTCCTGATTGGATAGATGCTTTTGCTAAATTGTTTATGTGATTTTATAACCCTTTAAAGGCAACCTATGAATTCTCTTCGAATTTTCTTTGAGGGCGGCCGTGGAAGGTATCTATGTGGGCATCGGCTTTCAAGATCAATATAATTTAAACGTCTTTGAGGTATAAGTGTTTATAAAGGGTTCATAAAATAGTGACAGCAGCCCAAAAGTTATTTCCAGATCTGTGTGGGAATGGTGCCTAACAACCTTGCTTTAAATATTCATATGTATGCAAGTGATAATAGACATTTTTATGATAGGAAGCAACTAGGAACTTTACAGAGAAGCAACAAAACCCATTGTTATCAATGTCTGGGCTGGGGAGAAACGAATGTTTATCTGAGGAGTGGGGAACAATAACTCCTGGAAGGAGAAACCTTGAGAATGACACTCTCCGGGGTATATAGCTTATCTTGGGTCCCGGGGCTCAGAGGGATGTGATTTCACCCTGTGGGGTGGAAGTTGCCGACAAAGGGTGGAAGTTCAGCTAGTGGTGTCCAGTTATATTGGTACATTTCCCATTCATTTGGCTGTCAATATTGTTGTGACTTTTGTACAGCTTTAATAATGAATGGGAAAAAACTTCCCACAATCACGGATGTTTTGAAAGTTTGACTATATATCATGAGGCCCCATTTTGGAAAAGGGCATGCAGGGCGGTATTTTTCGATGTCAGGGCGCAAAATTATAGTACTGGGGCAGGCGGGGCGGGTTTTTTAATTTCTGAGGGCAGCGGGGCGGGCCGCCCCGCGAAAAACACCTAGGATGAACCCTGATATAGCAAATACCTCAATGCCAAGAATTTCATTGCAATGCTGTATTGCTTCAATTGCAATTTCTGCACAATATTCGGATGTCTTTTCATTACTTCTGCAGTCCACTGCATTTAGAAAAAAAGAAGTGTAACCTGTATGTATGCATGTGGTAATCATGGGATCATTCTTTACATTTGACCAACCATCGAAGAACAAAGTAAGTGAGGTATTTTCATCAAGTTGCTTTTTAATGCTATTGTCCACATCAACACTAACTAGATCTAACAATTTCCCACTCAAATCACTGCTACTGGGACCAGAATAACCAGGTCTCTGTGTCATCATCTTTGTATTCAACATTAATTTTGAAGCATAAATGTAATGCATAACATACTATTTGCAGCGTTAAATGCAATGTTGTTGCCATAGAAAAATTTTGCAACTTTTAAGTCCAAATTTGATTTCTGATTATCAGTAGTGATTACTGAAAAATCTTTCATTGTTCTTTGTCACTTAGCACATGGCACAGATACTGTTGGGAAGTCCTTTTCACCTCTTGAATTTCCTTCAAAACATTTTTCAATTTCTCTTTCTTCAGTTCTTACAGAAGTTGTAGGAGCATCTTCATCTAATTCGAAGCCAACAAAACTTCTTGATGATGTAGAATGTTTGATACACTTATTTAGGTAACTTCTTATCCTTTCAATTTTGGCACTTATTGTAGTACCACAGTGCTTTCATCTTGTATTTTTGTAACCTCTAGCCACTCTGGGCAAACTTTCCTACCACTTCCAGCAGGCATTACAAAACTTTAAAATAAGCTCTTAATTTTAAGGTGAGACCTAGACTAGACAGCTGAAACTAACTGACTGGCTGACTGTGGCTAAAGGCTAACAGAAAGGAACTGACAAATAACAAAATTACTTGAGTTCTGATTTCACCACAACCTGTCCGGACCAGTAAATACAATAGTTGGAATTTCCTAGGAAGAACCTTTGTTAGTTAGACTGACAAAGAACCTTTGTCAGTTGAACTCAGGGAGGGTCAGAGATCAAAAGACCAGAATGCCGCTGTTGACAGTATTCCAGGAAGTGAACGTTATTGCCGTTTGTGACGTCACTGGTTTAGAAGGAGAAGTGCCAATTTAGCCGAGCAGTATTCAATTCTATGGGAAAATATAGACTGTGTCAGTCGTTGTTTTAATATAATTTGTAATTCTATCGTAAAAGTGAAGTTTAAGTGTAAATTTGTGTATTATAGATGTATATATATTAGTATTTTCACGTATATAAAGTACAATTTTGATTAATTGTTGTCGAAAGCCCAGACCAACCGACTCGTCCGAAGACTAAGAGCAGTAAGATGGAAGGTCGGTGATTAATTGTTGTATATAAATTGTGTTTTGTGAGCTCAAAAATACCTGGTTGCTGCGCGGTTGCTTTGTGTTCAAATTATATTAAAAGTTAATGGGATCTATCAGTTTTCATAGATTTCCAAAAGATCCTACACTCTAAAAATTATGGATCATGAAGTGCAAAAGAGGGGATAAAATAACCATTGCTAACACAACTTTTCGAGTCACTTTTCTAATGAAGATTTTCGGGCTAAATTTTTGAATTTGAAGCCAATTAAACGATTAAAACAAGGAGCCAATGGCACAAAAGTCTCACATACCATTAATACCGCAGCTAAAAATAATGTTTTTAATATAGCAGTATAAAAAATACTTATGATTAACATGTTTCATTGATATGTTAAATAGGTGTTCTTCTAAGTAATCCAAAAAACAAAATTAATAAGATAAAATCGACTTCATATGCAGTATCTAAAATATATAAGAATAATTTATATTTCTGATACTAGCAATTATGGAGTTTTCTTTCTTTTTTTGGAGGAGGGGGGGGGGAGAGAGATATTAGCATTTTATAAGCTAATTTACACAGTTTAGTTTATTGCAAAATGTATGTAAAGTTAATTTTAAATGCCTTAAGCATTTTACTTTGTTATTAATATACATAATCATAAAACGCAATTCTTTACTAATCATAATATTGGCATTATATTTACATCATCTCAAGTTATGGGACATTTCGTTTTGATATGTAAAAAGCTTAGAATACAAAACTAAAATCATCAAAGTTGAAATATAATGCATAAAAATTTTATTTACAATAAAACTAAAAGCCAACGGCACATTTTCCAGAAGAAATAAAAAAGTGGGAGCATGCTTTCTTAGAAATGCATGGCGCATATATATCAAAAGATAAATGCGTCATTAAGAACTTGCAGTCAAAGTTAGCAAACATTTCACTTTCTATATCACTAAAAGCCATAACTTTGTTTTCACGAACCAGAACATTCATTCGCATTAAACACTTAAATAAGACTTTCATGCAACAATTAGTAGTGAAAAACAGCAAAGAAAAGCCTCTAAATGGTGTAAAAGCAGTATCATGGCATAAAAATGGTATGTATTGATTTATTATTTCTGATCCATAAAATTTTAAAACGTACTTAGTTTATATACTTAAAACTCTTTATATAAGTGAGAGTTTGAAAGTTTATATATCTAAAACTCTCAAACTCTCAACACGTTTAATAACATCAATTTTGCATGCTTAAAATATCTTTGTGAAAACTGACATATCCAGTGGCTTATCCAAAAGTATTCTACTAGCTCACAAAATGCATCGTCTTTTTGTTGGGTAAATAAAATAAATCTACTGCCATTGACCATCCATTCAACCGTCAACTCCTCCCCTTTTCCCAAGATCCGATCTACGCTTTTTAATAAAATATATAGTTATGTAACTACTAGATTGATGATATTTCATAGTCATCAGTATATGTTATATGTATGTGGGATTTTTTTACGCAATTGGATATTTTTTAAATACATATTTATATTACATGTAGAAAGTATTATCAATGTTTAAAATAATGGATACTATATTTTTAAAAATCTGATGATTAGATATTTATTCATATCTGTATTAAAACACTTGAAATGTAATTTTTATATTTATTACAGTTTTCACGATATATTTCAGCTTTTATTATAAATAATATATGTATTATAATATTTTAATGATAGCCCTATGCATGTATGAGTAGAATAATTTAATTTCATTCTTCTGAAATTTTATTATGAATGATCTTATCTCCTTTTCGAATTATAAAAGTGAACTTTCTAAACTTTATGCACGTATCTCTATGTCCCCTATTCTTGACTTGTAAGTCAGTGACGTCACGCTTCAAGTTTCTCTCCCGGTCGAAAAGCAACCCCCTTTCTCTGACCTACCTTATGTTTAAAGTACCTTGAGTTGAACTCCCTTTTATTATTTCTTCCTCAGTAACAACTATTGAGTATGGTATGGTCAAGGAGAGTCTCCTAATAAAGGATTTTTCAAAGTGCTGTCAATCATTCTCCCTTTCCTAGAAAGGAGTTTGATTAGATTATTTCGGATAAAAGTATGGCTGGTTTGAGACGTTTCCTTTCTGTGGAAGAATATATGCATATGGTAAACGAACCAGACAGTAATGAAAGCAATGCAGATAGTAAAGATTCGTGGAACAGTATTATTTCTGATGATGAATCTGAAAATGCAATTGATTCTTTAGATTCTGAGCGTACTACTATTACAACGCCGCCAACTTCAGTTGCTGTTTTTTCGAATGATGTTTGGACATGTGATTTGAAAGATCTGAATTCTTTGGAGTTTTTGAACATACCTGGAATAAATCACAATATCATGCAGCCTAATTTAGATAAGGAACTTTATTTTTTAGCATATTTTCTTATGATGAACTAGTAGAATTTATCGTAAAAGCAACTAATCAGTTTGCAAAGAAAAAATGGGAGAAAAATCTCCTCTCTCCTTCCACATCGAAGACGCCAATGTATTTACACCTGTGACAGGAAACGAATTTTGTGTGTTTCTCGCACTAGTAGTTTTGACGAGCATTGTCAGAAAACCAAATCTTAAAATGTATTTATCTAAGAATCCAATTAGCAGTACTCCTTTTTTCAATTCAGTTATGAGTCACGATCGATTTATAGGAATATTACGTTACCTTCATTTTACTCTTGATAGTAATGCCCAAAAACTAGATAAATTGAAACCCGTGTTAGATGCATTAGTTTCAAAATTTAAATCTATATACACTCCTAGAAGAAATGTGTTCATTGATGAATCTTTGTTCTCATGGAAAGGAAGGCTGGGATTTCGTCAATATATCCCCTTGAAAAGGTCCAGATATGGAATAAAAATATATAAATTGTCAGAATCGGAATCAGGCTATATATGGAATTTTCTTGTGTATACACACACGAAAGGACACGGAATTATCAAGCTCTGATGGTGGGTATGGAGAACGTGTTGTGAAAACACTTCTATGTGAACTTTTAGGAAAAGGATATACTTTGTATTTGGATAAATTTTTTACCTCTCCTGTACTCGCAAAGTATTTGTTGTCTAAGAATACGCATATATGTGGTACAGTTTTAAAAAATCGGAAGGACATGCCAAAGAATTATCCATCTGTACCTAATACATATATACACTAAAGTTTTTAATATTTTGATAAAAGAAAATTTGTATAAAAATATACATCAAATAGAAAATAAGTATTTCCTTTCTTCCTGAAAAAATTAGAATGCTGTGTTGAACGGGTGATTTTTAGTGAATTTTTTTCGAGAGTTAGGCTTACTGCAAAAAATTAGCCGTCTTGGGAACAGTTCGGAAACAAAGCGCTCCGTCCTTTGGGCCACGGCAGTTTCGGAATGCCGCCATCCCGAAAGGGTTAATACCAGCAGGAAAAGATGTTACTACAATAAAGAGGAAGTTATTTTTTATTTTAATTAAGTAATTTATTATTATTTTGCAATAAAAGTTTTCTTTTAGACTAAAATTATTCTTTTCTGAAATAAAACTTCTTAAAATTTAAACCTAACAGTGTTATTCTAGGTAAAATCTTAAAAAAAACCATTTGGGTTGGGGTTTTTAAAAAAAAAAACTGTTTTTTTTAAACCCTGATTTGTATTCAAATGTGTTAAAACATAAATTTCTGAACATTTTGTACAGAGAATTGAGTTTTCTCCTAAACATTTACCTTTACATAGCTGAAATAAACCCAAATAGTTCATGTATTCAATTAAAATTCATTAAAAAAAATTTCAAAATAAATGTGTTAGGTCCGGTCATAAGACTTTTTAAAAATAGATTCAACCCAGTCCGTTACAGTGTTAGAACACTCAAGCCCAGCCCGGGCCTAATCCCAAACCCATGCAGAGTGCTATCCCGTTTTAACCCTTTAAAACCCAAGCTATAAAATTTTCATTTGCTGTAATAGACTGAGACAGGAGTACGTAACAAGTTTGGATTTTTAAAATGAATTCTTCTAGTTTCAGTCCGAAGTATTTTCTTTTCTTTCCTACTTAGGTTTCAACTTTAAAACTAATACGTTTACAATTCATTCATGGCATTTGTTCCAGTTGTCTGGAAACTGAAGGTAAGCTATGAAACATTTATTCAGTCCAAGAAGATTTAAATTTTGATTCAGTTACTTTCCCTAGAAATTTAAACTGTCAATGAGGTTTAAACTGCTTAGTAACCAGAGGATTTCTAGGATTATTTATTTACCACTCCTTGGAGTTACCAAACATTGGAAAGAGGAGAGATTCCTTTCATTTCTTACCCCTCTGCACCCATCCATAGATCGGAACGTAGATAACCTATATTCTTTACGATATCTATGGATTGGAATTTTGCCTGATCCTGTCCTGCGTCGGTGAATTTGATCTTTAAAAGGTTAAGCGCTATGGGGGTGGTGTATAAATATGCAATTATCGCACTTCATCATGAGGCAGTTGGTTCTAATTTATTATTGTTGTGCGATGTATTTAAGCACATATATTAATGAATATAATGTAAAAAAAAATTCTTAGGACGGGTAAAAAATTTTAATAGCCGTCCTCACGGACAGGCTACATTTTACCGATTTCCTGAACCTGATATTGCTATATTATTTTTTTATAATTTGACATTTTTAATTTGTTTTCTGTATTATTATTTTTTTTTACCATATTTTGGTCTTTTGATTATCTAAAGTTATCATTATGGGTAATTTTCAAAATGAACGTATGTTTGATGTCCCAATCTTTGAAACCCGTATTTCATGCTAATAAAATTATGTTTTTATACTTTTAGAACATATATTGGTACATTAATATATAATTAATAAAATGTACTCATTAAAGTGTTTGTTTTAAAAATATTAGCTATTTTCTATTATTTTTAGTTTTCAAGTAGTAAATTTGCATGTCCCAACTTAAAACACCACACTTAAGGAAGTCTCTTTTTATGCTTTCAAACTAGATTAGCTTTTGTATATGAATTAAAAAATATGGTTTTACATTTTAATTAACAAAAATGCAAGTGGTTCCTTTAAAATATAATTATTAATATTTTAAAATTTAAATTTAATATGTGTCCCCTGTACACCCCAGGAGTGTTTACTATTATTTTAAATAGGTTTTGATTTCTGCAGTTGGTAACAAAGCTAATGGAAGCCATATTGTTCTTTCTTATCTAGTATAAAAAAAGATTACAAAAAATTAATAGAGTATAATTTTATTTTTAATCTAAGTCAAATTTTTATGTGATGTAAAGCTTAAAAAGGCAATTATGATGGTTCAAGTTTGAACACTATATTGCTATTTTAAAATATTGTGCATATTTGTGACCTATGTAGGGATTTTTCTTCTCGGGGTCTTATTTTTATGAAAAGCCATATTATTTTAAAAACAAAAAGTGTGGGATTGAAAACTTTCCATAGCAGTTATTACTTTGAATACAGCAAATTTTTTATATAATAATAATATGTGTAATAACAAAACATTTCTAGAAATTATTCAGTGCGAAGATAATTAATTCTTAGATTACTCGGATTTAAACTTTTGTAATGTGAAGTTACCATACATGTCACTGAAGTTCTTCTGTTCTTTTTCTCTGGAAAGAAAAAGGGAGACTAACCATAGGTAAAATCCTTCATTGAACACTTAGAGAAAGTGAAATTCCTTGCAACTTACAAAGAGGCGAAACCTAAAAAGGCCGCATTTCCTTCATGGGGAGGAACGTCCAAATTAAGAACCAAATCAAGATGTCTACCAACTTGGAAAAGCCAGGGAAATTTTTTTGATTTAAAATGTAAGGAAAAATTGATTCCAGTGTTAAAGCTAGGGAAATTCAAGTTGTGTTTCTAGTAGGTTATACTACTTCCATTCACTTAATTCATTACCCTTTTTAGCCCTTACCCTTAATTCATTACCCCCTGCTGCCCTCAGAAATTAGAAAACCTGCCCTGCATGCCCCAGTACTATAATTTTGCGCCCTGATATCGAAAAATACCATGCCCCCCCCCCTTTTTAAAAATGACACTGCTCCATGTATTCTTAAATTTTCAAAACATTGAGAAATGTGCAACATTTTTTCTCATTCATTATTTATTAAAGCCGTGCAAAAGTCACAGCAATATTTACAACCAAATGAGTGGGGAGTGTACCAGTATAACTGGACACCATTAGCGGCATCCTTCGCCCTTTGTCAGCATCCTCCGCCCCAGAGGGTGAAATTGCATCCCTCTGAGCTTGACCATTCAAGATAGGCGATGCACTCCATGTTATCGTAAAGGGTTTCATTGTTCCCCACGCCTGGGGTGAACATTCATTTCTCTCCAGCCCAGCCCTTAAAATTCCCACGTCAGTGATTAAATTTGAAAAACTAGCGATTAACGAAATCCTAACTGGCTAAACTCTGTAGATATTTCATCTAATATATCTGTTTTATATTTTATATCTGTCTAACTCCATAGATATTTAGGATATCTATCTAGACAGATATCCTAAATATGTATGGCGTAGCATATCTAGACAGAGTCAGACTGATATAAAATATATCTACTCCAAACTCTGTTATAGCCTAGAATGACTTTATTCCTAAACAATCCCTATTGTGGAGTGAAAAAAATCTGTCAAAAATCACTACCATACTGCTACGGCTCTTAATTTATTGCACTTGTAGCCGAGGATAAGTGGAATCCACATGCCTATCTTCTTCCTCCGATGTGTTTTGATTCATGCCCTGGCTCAACACATTCTGTCGGAGTCGGAGATGATGATTCCATCCTTTGACCCCACCAACGCTCTGTCGAACTTTACACGCTGTACTAATAGGGCTTTCATCATTTTTACAACTGCCTCAAATTTTAAAGGGTTTACGAAAGTGGATGTGTAAATGGAATTAAAATTGTGCATTAAAATTTTAAAATTGTGTGTTTATCACAGTCAACAAAATCAAAAAACTGATTCTGCTATACTTATTGGACAAAGTACAGATGATATTTTACAAGGCTTAAAAGTAGAAGAAAAAGAACTTTTCTTTGCTAGCTTGAGAAAGTTTTATGCAAAAGTTTGGGATTATTTTATTCACAAATTTCCTTTTAAACATGAAGTTCTAAAAAATGCACAAGTGTGCAATATTCAAAAAATTACAAATGCTTCATTTTCAAGTATTAGGTTTTTTATTAAAGAATTTCCAATATTTTTGGCAGGATGTACTGGATCAAATGTTATTGATGAAATCCAATCTGAATTTTGCAATTTGCAAATATTTGAACTGCCAGAAGAAATTTTAAGTGAGGAAAAAGCAGATGTACAGTGGTTTTTGATTAGCAATATTAAAAACACATATGGTGTTTATATATTCAAAAACATTTCACATATAATGTTATCCATTTTATCAATCCCGCATAGTAATGCGGAGTGTGAACGTATTTTTAGCCACCTACAAAGAATTAAAACTGAGTTTCGCACCTCAATTTCTGATGATAACTTAGATAACTTGATCGTTATGAAATGTAATTTAAATGGTAAATGCTATGAGCAGCAACTAGATAGTAAATTTTTATTAAAAGTCAAATCTGCAACTTTTATAAAAAAATAAAATGTAGCTGTCATAAAACTAGTCTTTATTTCTTGTGTATATGTGTATTTAAAAATATGTATATAATTCAAATTTAGGGGGGGGGGGGGGAAATGGAGATGAGAAAAATCCCTAAATGTATGTTATTTTTATACTGCAACGTTTGTTATGACATTGAAATGTGTGCTTTAAGAAATCTACTGAATTTTCTTCAGTGAAGGTTGGCAGGTATAGACTTGCATTGCAAGTGAATTTTATTTTTATATGCATTATTCTACACTGCAAAGGCGAACAATCCATGGGCTTTTCTATTGGATGCCCGGATTATTGTTTGACATTTCTATTATGGTCAAACTAAACGAAAATACGGTCCAGCTTCTATTGTATATAATAGTAGTCACGTGCTGCACGGGCCCATATGCATCTTCCTCCTGCTTGCTACATGGGCACTCCTCATGTAAATGCTTAAATGATTGTAGACAGTTTCACCTAAATGATTGCATGTATGGTTTGCATATGCATGTCATGCAGTCCGCATAGGCATAGAAGTTTAACACATTTTCAAATGCATTTAAAATTCTAATTATTCTTGCCCTAAAAATTCTCCTTATTTTAAATGGCAGCTAAAGATCTGGACATTTGCACAACACATTCAATAATTAAAAAAAATAATTATTTACAAAACCCCTTTCAAAACAGCCTCAAAATCCAAATATTTGCATGCATGATGCATTTAAAATGATAATTCTTTGACTCGAACTTTGATTCCCATAAACCCTATAAAACTCCAGGGACTGATGGCATCATTCCAATTCTTCTACAGGAGGGAATTGAGGTGCTAGCCCCCATTCTCTGCAGTATCTACAGAGCCTGTATTGCCTTGAGTCATGTGCCATCTGCCTGGAGGCATACTAAGGTAATCTTTATTCCAAAGATTGGAAAGGATAATTATTACGAGGCCAAATTATTCAGACCTATTAGCCTCACGTCTTTTCTTTTAAAGACTATTGAGAAACTTATCGACAGGTATATAAGAGAAGTGATTCTGGCTGCTAAGCCCCTGTCAAGCTCTCAGCATGCCTATATCAACCGGGTAAATCCACGGATACTGCTCTTTATAGTCTCTCCTTTATTTTGGAGAGAAATTTTAATGCCAAGGAAGTTGCTCTCGCAACCTTTCTCGACATTGAAGACACCTTTGATAAGATACTCATTGATACCATCCTTGATGCCCTTGATAGGAAAGGTGTTGATATCACGATCACTTATTGGATCAAGAACCTTTTATCTAATAGGTATATTTGCGCATCTTTACTTGGTGATAGTATGACGGTGCATGCACTTGCAGGCTGTCCGCAAGGAGGTGTGCTTTCGCCTATTCTTTGGTGTATAGTTGTGGACTCTCTTTTGGAGAGCATCAATGTTTCTGGTGTTTCCTGTGTTGGTTATGCAGACGATGTTGTTATCATTCTGAGGGGCAAATTTGGCAACACTGTTTCTGACATGATGTCTACCGCTCTTAGGAGGGTTGAGACATGGTATAAAAATGCAGGTCTTTCTGTTAACCCGCAGAAGACTGCTAGGGTTGCGTTTACTAGAAAACGCATTCTTAATCTTGGCGACATTTGCTTCTTTGGTCAGAAGCTTATCTGCTCCAAGGAGGTTAAATTCTTAGAAATTTACTTTGACAAGGGACTCACCTGAAAGAGAGACTTGGGTTACTGCATGACTAAAGCCAGAAGAATCTTCTGGTCTTGTAGGAATGCTATTGGAAAAACCTGGGGTTTAAATCCCAAGGCTATCCATTGGATTTACTCGATGGTAATCTGTCCTATCATTTCCTATGGCTCCATTGTTTGGTGGTCTAGAATAAGTTGTGAAACTGCTAAATTAGAATTAATTAAGCTTCAAAGGATGGTATGTATTGCAATCTCTGGATGCATGAAACCTACTCCCACTGCAACTCTTGAACTTTTACTTGGATTGCACCCGCTCTACATGCGCATTGAAGCAGAGGCACTCATCTGCATGAACAGAATTAAATGTCTGAAACACTGGAAAAATTACTCAAGGTATTTATCTTGGAGTGAACTTAACAGTAATGTTGCTAGTCATCCTTATTTCTGTATGCCACCTGATGGCATTCATGTCAAATACACGTTTGACAAGCCTTATGAAATTCAGGTCCCCTCGCGAGATGACTGGAAGAGGACTCCTACCTACAATAAACAGAACTGTATTGTATGGTATACGGATGGCTCGAAGATCGGCACAAGTACTGGTGCTGGTATGTGCTGCCTGGATGATGGCACAGAGCTGTCTTATCCGCTTGGCAGTTATGCTACTGTCTTTCAGGCCGAGGTCTTTGCCATTCTTATGTGTTGTAGAATTTGCTATGACAGGAAGTATAAGAGCAACCAAATAATATTTATCTGTTCTGACAGTCAGGCTGGTCTCATGGCTCTTGGGAAGTCCACTATGACATCTTCCCTTGTATGGGAGTGCTATAATGCACCCTGTGATATTGCTAGCAATAACAAAGTCATTCTTTACTGGGTGCCTGGACATTCGGGCATTCCAGGTAATGAGTTGGCTGATGAATTAGCTAGAAAAGGCTCAAGCACTCGTTTTGTTGGTCCTGAGCCGGCCTTGGGCATCCCCAGTGACCTTATTAGAACAATTGTTTATGACATCTTCAGAAAGCTTCAATGCAAGAACTGGCGTCATACTAAGGGTCAAAGGCAAACGAAAATTCTCAACTGCAATTGCCCTAGTACATGTCAAAAGGAACTTTTCAAGCTCAGCAGAACTGGCATCAGGAAGGCTGTTGGGCTCCTTACTGGGCACTGCACCCTCAGGAGACACCTTAACATTATGGGCGTCACCAAAGATTCGCTTTGCAGGGGCTGCAAATACAGCGAAGAAACTGCTGCTCACATTCTTTGTGAATGTGAGGTTTACTCTGCTCACAGATTTGAACACATTGGTCGACATGTGATTGAACCCTGGGAGCTGAATGACATTCCTGTCAAGTGCCTGCTCATCTTTGCATCGGCTACTGGTCTCTTTTCGTAGGGATCTGTTCTGTCTGGGGTAGTACAATAGACCTCTGGTCGATGTGCTGGGCTCTTCTGAGCCACCCGTCTCTCATTTCATTTCATTTCATTTGACTTGAACTTGCATTTTTTTTTTGTAATTGAGGTAATGGTTTGAACATTTACTACACAGAGATCACTAGAACAGGAACGTACATGCTCAAATACAAAAATTAACTCGCTTGTTTGTACAGTCGGAAAATTTCCTTCACACCCCTCCTAAAAATTGCCCGCTTACGTCCCTGATTAAACACTTCTGCATAAGATAAAAATATAATGCACTTGAAATGTCTTGTACCTAATTTATATATATATATTTCAGGACCCTTCCAGTGTCCCAAGGTGCTCTTCCAGGTGGGGCACTTTGGAACAGTGTCTTTAATGGATAAAACCTTATAATTTGTCAACTTTTCTGAGACAAATTTTGGGTTGCATTGCCCAATTTTAATAATTAATACAATCAACTCTGAATTTAAACAGAACTAATTTCATACAATGTCCATGTATTGAACTTACAGTGAAAAATCTGGCAAAAAATATCTAACATTTCAACAGATGAAAAATTTAGGGGCTTCTTGGGTATCAAAGGCTTAAATTGAATGTCTACGGCAAGTTAAAATCATTACATACAGCAGATACTGCAAAAAATGATTCTATCAGGTGTTCCCACTCAAATGGAATACCAAGGGGCCTCTACTGGTCACATTCTTCCTGAAGCCTCACATGCTTTAGACTTAACTTTATAATGATTATTTTAATGTAGTTTCGCAATAAACATGCCTGTTTGATATGCAGTTTATTTAAATAAATCAAATTCTAATTCCACTGTTACTGTCTACAAAATTTACATAAAAGTTTTTTGACTGTTATAAATAACTAAAAAAATTTGATAAATTATTACCCAATTGAAGTAGCACTGTCAAACTACAGCAGCAAATGCATACATAGGAGGGCCATCTACTAGTATATAAAATAACAAGACTTTTTTTTTTTTTATCTTAAAAATGTGGGTGTCCTAAAGTGGTTGGTCTGTGTTCAAAGGTGCCCAACTCTCCCTTATAAATTGAAAAATGTCTATAAAATATGTTAAATTTTATAAAGAGAGGTATTTTTTTACCAATATGAAATTTTATTAGTGCTTTTTCATTTACAGCTCTAAATTTATTGGTTATCAATGCCAAACCTTAAAAGCAAGTGGAAGGAAAATGGGTGAACTGCAGTGTACTTTGGAATTTTCCTTAGAACTACATAAATTCATCAATGTTGATCTGTTTCAAAGAGGGTAAGTTTTATAATCCAACAAATAGTGAACCATTTGTTGGATTCTTTTCCATTTACTCCTTATACCATTTTGATTATTCATTTTGTTTCTATGCATTTGTGTGCATAATTTTATCAATCGAATAGAATAGAGTAGAAATGAGAGGTGGTACAAGAGACCAAGCACTGTGACCAGACCGTTATTGTGCAATACCAATCTTAATTCACAAAGAGATGAGTAGCAGAGACAAAGACAGAATATCTCTGTGGGAGATCTGATGTAGATCAGCTGGCTCCATGATGTGTGAGCCCAGATGCTCAAGCCTGAAAGTTGCGAAGGACTCGCATTCAGACAGAATATGAGCAGAAGTCCCTTCAGAGCAGTGTTCGAAAGTAGCGGTCATTAGTCGTAATTTGCTACTAGAAATTTCAATTTGACACCTAACAATGCTATTGTTAAATATCAGTCTTCCCTTTCCTTTTGACTAAATTACGATCCCTGATAGAAGAATGGACAGCGGTTGGAAAAAACGGCATTTTATACACGCCCTAAGTGATAAATCTGCAGGTGGTACACAGACAGTAAAATCTCCCTCTGTCTATTCAGGGAAAGACAACATTGTTAGCTTTATTGTACTTCATCTCACCCCCACCCTTCAAGACCTGAAATTGAACTTCTGAGGAATTTATTTGTTTTTCTTTATCCTCAGACATTCTGATGTTTGAGACTCCGGGTATTTACAGAGTTTCTATTGCTCCCCCTCCCCTTTATCCCCCAGTACACCTACGTGTCCCACTTAGAAGAAAAGGGAGTGATCCTGCTGATTGTTTACATTCCAATTGCTTACTATTATAGAACACACTGCGTTCCAGATTCAATCGTTCCAGCATCTTGCAAAATTGGTTAGCTAATATTTTGTTATCAGACATTGAAAATGACGTTTTTATAGCTGCCAAGTGTTCCAATTTTTATGTACTTGTTTCTTTTTTCAGTCTCGTTCCGGGAATCCTATTTGGATCCACAGTAGTCCGATTTTTCTTTTCCATAACATTTATATTTTATTGCAAGCAAATCTGCATATTTTTTATCTGCATATGCATAAGAGTATCGACAAGTCATGAAATCGGAAGTAGGTCACCGAAATGAGAAACAAAGTCAGGAATTTTAAGATCAGGGTTTTTCCGGTTTTTCATCTAAAAATCCATTTCCACGTGATTGTGTCTGTTTCTAATTAATGTGGGAGAAACACATTTGCATCGACTAAAATTTTTATGATTATCTCGTGTTATATAAAAAATTATTTTTCAGACGTATTATTAAAGGAATGAAGAGCTATATTGCACGAGTACGGGGTGCCGCCATAAACTGCATTTGTCTGCGATCTTCGTTATATTTCGTTTTATTGTGAACATATTTTTTCACTTCTGCAATCTGTTTGCATTGTCTAAAACGTTTGTAATTATTTCGTATATACTATATTATACGGAAAAACTATTTTTCGAGCGTATTTTTAATGACATGAAAGGCTATTTTGCAGCAATATCGTGATAAACGGCATTTGTGTGCGATCCTCTATATTTCGTTTTATGTTGAAAGTATTTTTCCACTGTTACAATTTGTTTGCATCATTTAAAACGTTTGTAATTATTTTGTATATTATATAAGAAAACTATTTTTCAAACGTATTATTCGTGAAATAGAAGGCTATTTTGCAGCAGTATGGGGGAAAACGGTATTAGTGCACGATTTTTCCTCATGCAATATGTTTCTATCTTTCTTTCTGGTAGGTTGGCATCTATGCATTTTTTATATCAGTCCTTGAAATTAATGTGATGCATACTTTTTTTATTATTACCCAGGCTGTCTAGCTCACCCAAAGGGTGAGAGTTAAGGGTAGATGAGTAGGTGATGATTGAAGGGTAGATGAGTTTTAAGGGTATGATTTATATTTTGTCAAAGCAACAAGAAAAAGTGTAGCAACTATAAAACAAAAACTTATTATTGACTTACAAATACGGAACCCTAGCTGCCAACTCTGCATTTCTTCGTGAAGCTCCGATATTTGCATTGACTGCCGATCTCCAGACAAATATGCAAATTCTCTCCCCCCCCTTTTTTTTTAAGCTTTTAAGATGAATATAGTAAACAGATTTTAAAATGAAATTCCATACTTTGACGAAATTGGCCACAAAAAATGACTAAATTTCGCCCAAGATTCCCTTATAATTTTAAATGTGTTTAATTCTTATATTTGTAAATACTATGAGAAAGATTATATGGAAATGTCACTAAAATGTGCATTTATTTGTGATTATCGGTTTATAAGTTTTATTATCACATATTTTCCATTTTTGCAATTTGTTTTTATCAACTAAAACTTTTATATTAATTGTTATTTTAACTCAGGAAAATTAATTTTCAAGCATGAAATGAAGGGGTATTGGGGCAATGATTGTATAAGATGACCATAATTTAAAATTGTTAAATAGAAGGTTTTTTTTTTTAATTTTTTGTTTTTTATGTCCTTTTGCCAAGTAAAAACAAATTAGCAATTTTTCTATTTATTTTCTTTTGGGTTTCTTTATCAGTTTATTTTAAATTTTAAGAAAATTTAAAACAATTTTTAATACAAAAATCTGAATTATTCTTTGTTTATATCTTTAACAAAAATGGACATTTTAAAAATAGTTGTTATTGTTAGAGATGTCAATATGGCAAGTAGCCGTGTCTATTTGGCACCTAGAGTCAAAACTATAGGCGTCAAATGACGCCTAGTTCAAATTTTTTATTTCTAACACTGCTTCAGAGTATTGACATCCCTTACAGGTGGGGTCATCACTGATTCCCATTAAATGGAGGTACCTGTTAAAGTAAGAATGTCTAGTAAGAAGACCAATAGCAGTCCTCAGGGGTGGGGAATTATTGAAAATTCTTACCAGCCAGAAAAAAATATCTCATATAACTTCCTACCCCCAGCTGTGATCTTGGTGACGAACGTGCACATTTGTTTCATAAAAACAATTAAATTCACAACTTGTAAGTTCATATGCAAAAAAACGTACAGTAGTATACATTGAATTTATTTACCTTCGGGGAGAGAACTGATACGACTTGATGTTTGGTGGGTTTTAGCCACCAGTCTTTCTCCTTCGAAGTGTATTTTAAGTTGTGAGACTAAATTTAATGCCCTTCCATCATTATGCTTACAGGAAAATGTCTTTAGTCTGTCTAACACTTTAAAAACTTCAGAGTAATTTCTGATGCTGGCTCCTTGCTCTTCGCACTCGACAACTTCTTCCTCACTTTCTTCCTCTTCAGATGATTCTGTTGCAAATTCCCTGACGATATCGTATATTTCTCTGTTGTTTTCTTCTATCATCACATCTGCATCCATAGGAGCATATTCTTCAGACGACATGCCCACGAATCCGGCCTTTTCCATCAAGCTCTGTAAACTTTTAGATTCTTCATCTGAATCAGTCGAAAGTGTTGCAAACTCCCTAAAACCAGCTTTTTGATAAGTTAGAAATCATTTCTTCTTTTACACTATTCCATACGGATTTTATCCATCCAACTGCATCCAAAACATTGATCGACTTAGATAGTTCTGTGGCTGATTTAGCTTCTTCCATTTTGCAGATCAAATGCTTTAAAAGTAGCTTGCGGTATTGAACTTTAAAAGATTTGATTGCACTGAGATCCAGTGGTTGACACTTTGATGTCGTGTTAGGGGGAAGGAAAATTATCTTTATGTTTTTCAGGCGAACGTCTGTTGGATGGGATGTGGCATTATCTATAAACAGCAGGACTTTTCTTTTTTCCTTCACGAAGTTCTTGTCTAAGTTTATCAAATATTTCAACATGCTATCAGAAGTTGTCCATGCTTTCCTATTAGAGTGCCATTCGACGGGTAAGCCACGTATATCCAGTCCCTTAAAACAGCGAGGCTTTGCTGCTTTGTCAATCACCAAAGGGGTCAACTTTTAACCTTGCATGTTTGCTCCCAGCAGTATTTTCAATCGCTCTTTAGAAATTTTTCCTCCATTGCAACGTTCTTTTTTAAGCAAAGCGTTTTATCAGAAAGAGCTCAATAGAACAGTCCAGTTTCATCGATGTTATAGATACTGCCCTACTGCCACGAGAAAGTCTCTGAACAGGGTTGCTGCAAGTAGACGAGTCTAAGAAAGGAGGGAGAAAGGTTTAAAATCGACTGCAACATTTGGCAAATCAAGCGCACTTCGTTAAGCGGAGAATCCGTTTCGTTTATCATGATGTACTAAAAGAAAATAGTAGATGTTTTTTATCCGACAGTTAAACAAAATTTTCGTATTAAATGACATTAAATTATAAATTAACTTAAAAATTTCTCATCATTTAAACTTATAAAATAATTTTTATTATAGGCGACAGAGGCTACGGGAAGCCGTCAATTTATTAGAACAAAGTAGTTTTGGATATTTTCTTTTAGGTTCGGGCGATTTTGGGAGAGAAAAGCTTACAATTTAAAACTAGAATTTATATCATTTTGTTTAAAACTAAATTTCGAATTAAATGAAATTTATTAGAGTTTTCAATCAGCAAGTTACACAATTTTTAGCCAGCAAAAAGGAAAAAATAAATGATAAATAAGCAAAATTATGACTTTAAAATATTCATTCTTTTCATATTTTTCAATCAATTATAAAATATTCATTCACATTCATTGGAATAACTATTATCTACTATGTCCGAATCACTTGAAATGCCTTGACTTGAAGAAGAGTCTGAATCACTATCCGACAGATTTATCACTAATTTCTTCACAATATCTTCTATCAGTCCATCTTTCTTCCAATAAATTTTCTCTATTTTTTCAATGTGTTCACAGTGTTTTTTCCATTCATTTTGTGTTACTTTTAAAATAGCTTCTTTAAGCAATAATTGTAAATTGTTCAAATAGATAAAATACTTATCTCAGTGTCATTAAGCGATTTCCCCCTCACGTTTTATCTTTTTAACTGATGACGCTGAAACCTCTGTCGCTTCCTCAGTTCTCTTCATTGCATTTGAAATTAGTATTTTTAGAGAATTTGCGGTTTTTCCTCTTCAAAAAATGTCGTAACATTGTGGACTATTGCACATGCTTACGAATGCAAAGTCTTTCCATTTTTAAATGTAGTCATTTTTCAACTAGACAAAATCCACAAAGTGTGCAACATAGTATAAGTTACTTCACAGCTTTAAAAATCACAGAATGCGAGCGTCTAGTATTGACCTCAGTACAAAGCGAAATGCGACTTTCGTCGGTTCTATCTGCGCCAAATCGAAAGAAGCGCTTTCCGCCACACCTAAAATGCAGTGGAATAACCTGTTTCCATAGCGACTGCCACCAAAACGTCTGCTGTCTGGGGACTTTCTCATGGCGGTAGGGCAGTATCCCTTGCTGAACATCCTTCAATAATTTTTGGTATTTTTTCAACCCAATCTTCACACATACCGTTGTTGACATCAGCAGATTTGCTGACCAGTTTCCTGAACGCAATTTCATGTCGAACGCGAAATCGATCCAGCCAACCATTCGAGGCTTTGAAGTCTGTGAATCCCAACTCTTCTGTGGCTTCTCTCGCTTTGTCTTGGAATATTGGCCCGGAAATAGGGAGATTTTTGTTTCTTGCAGAAACAAACCAATCGTAAACAACTGTATCTGCAGCAAGTCCAGGTGTTTTAGGAAATTTATTTTTTCTTTCTTGATTTCCATTTTTCAACCATTGGTTTTGCCAATATTCTTTCTTTTTCAAAATACAGCATATTTGGGTTCTTCCTACATTAAATTTAGTCGCGAGGGTACGAACTCCCACTTTATGTTTTTCATTATACTCAATAACATTAATTTTATCTTTCAGAGACAGAGCACGACGATTACCAATGCTGGCTATTTCGAAAGAAATGTGACTATACATACTCATATGAACTCTACGACCTCAACGCCGATGTGACTTCGAATTCTCGAAAAGCAATGCGTTAAATGTTAATTTAATGACCATGCGCACTCCACGTCCATGCTCTTTGTCGAGTTTTTCCATTGAAGTGGATCTCACTCCTTTGTCACTGAGGGATGGGGGAGTTCCCTTTACTCCTTATCTCCCTTTTGAATTGCTTGCTCTTAATGTCCCTAGAGAATGACCATTGTTGTAGGCGAAGGTGTTTTTCTTACTGAGATGAGTTGCAATTTTTTCTGTGTATTTATCTTTGGTATAGAAATTTCAAATTTTTATTGTGTCCGTACAGAGGTTTTGTCTAATGGAATGAATCATTAAAATAGTGTCCGCGTCTGTATCTGAGAGTGACCGCTAATCAGGGGTTCAAAGTGCATATTGTGAATGAGTCTCCTACCGGGGAATTTATAACTGACCGTAAAAACGGGGTGACCGTTTAGAGGGGTTTGACTGTATTTACATTTCTCAAACCAAACACATTATTGTCCAGTGATTATTCTACAGTGGGCAGCATTTCCATCACTCCAAATTTCCTCCCACCACTATTTGGTAATGGGCGGGCCCCACGGGCCCCACCCACCACTTGAGTATGTATAACTTCAAAAATGAAATTGCAGGCTTTTTTTTATTATTGCAGGAAATTTTTCCATAGATTCCTTTACACTCAAAAAATTTAGATTGGACACACACATATCTGGAGGTTCGACAAACCAAAAGGGATAACATCCGGATCCAAATAACATCCGGAAAAAGCTGATGCCACTGTGTGCCAGAGGCACAAATTATTTGCACGACATCGCGCATACGTCTCTGATGACAAACAAAGCTCAAATAAATCTAAATGTTAATTTATATCGGAATGTATTTGGTAGGAATAATACATACTACACATAATTTAAATTTTTACATTTATTCTCACACCGAGATTTACATTTATTTGTTTTTGTTTATCGTCAGAAACGTATGCATGACATTGTGTAAATAATTTGTGCCTTTTATTTCTCTGGCTTGCGGTTGCATCAGTTTTTTCGGCAGTTCGGGTGTTGTTTACCTTTAGGTTTTGATTATGTTTATCGAACCTCCAGAAATAATTTTTCCGAGGATACACGAATTTTGGCATCATATGTCCATTATTCATACGCGAATTTTGTTTTTTAAAGTAATTAAGATCTACAAAATTATAATAACGATGTCCTCCAAGTATGGTAAAAATTGAAAGACTGGTAAACAAAGTATTACAGTCTTTTTCAATACTGGTCCAAATAAAAAAACATCATCTGAAGTTAGTCGTGTAGATATGCAATTTTCCACTACCAGCTGCAGTGACAACTCTGTAAGTATACCTAATAACAATACTTCTGTAAAGGATTCATTTGTTAGTAACCATACTGAAAATGAAATGGATCATGTCAATGCTACACCTACAACAACATCTCCTAGTTGTTCTCATAGTGAGGTTAAATCAGAACATTTATCAGGAGATCCAACAAGAGGCAAAGCAAAGCATACTATTGGATTTTCCACAAAATGGAAAACAAACAGATTGTGGTTGAGCTATGATAGCACCAAAAAAGGAATGTTCTGTACTTTGTTTTGTGCCAAAATTATCATAAAACACCATTTGACAGAGACATCTAGACGAAAAGCCCATGTACCAGATTAAGATTAAAGAGCATAGTGAAACATGAAACTTCAGCATCCCACCTTGACTCTGTGAAGTTGGAAGCAAATGCTGTAGCGGCACAGAGTAGTGCAATTTCAATAATCAATACTAATCTTAGAGAGAAAGATTTAATTCATATGTTTGGTTGCTTGTACTTTTTATGCAAACAAAGAATTCCATACACAATAAACATGGAAGCACTTTTGGATTTAACAACATTCTTAGGTTTGAAGATAAAAGAAAATCTTCATAATGCATAAAATGCAACGTATTGTAGCATGAATGCAGTTCGTGAAATGCTTTTGAGTCTCTTCAGAGTTCTTAAATACAAATACTTGACAGAATTGAAGAAATCTCCATGGTTTGCCATTGAGATTGATGAAACAACAGACATTTCAGTGACAGACCAATTAGTTATTCATCGTAGATATTTATCTTCAACTGGGGAATTACAGAATAGATATTTCAAAATTATTGACGTTTTGCAGCATGATGAAGATGAAGGTAGTCTTGGTGTTAAAATTACTTTAGATGCTGAGTGTATTTCAAGCAAGTGCAATATTTGATATCAAACAATATAGACTTCTCAAAGCTTTGTGCAATAACAACTGATGGTGCACCCGTATTAACTGGAAGAAATAATGGAGCAGTGAAGAAAATTCAAACAAGCAAGTTGAACTTCAGGAACAGGAACGAGTTGGAAATACAGTCTGTGAAGCTATTGGAATACATTGTGTTGCACACAGACTAAACTTAGCGTCTTCGCAAGCAGCAGAGAAAATAAACCAAGTGCACAACTTCTTTGATACTATTCGCCAATTATATGATATTTTCAACAACAGTTCAGTGAGAAGCAGTGGGTTAAATGAAGTGCAACTGTTGCTTCATGAACCAGCAAGAAAGCTGATTGAGCCAAGTTATACTCGCTGGCTTAGCCATGGTGAAGCTGTTTTACGTTTGAAAACTATATTCCATAGCATTATATTCAGTTTGGAAAGAGAATCTGAGGAAAGAAATGATGCTAAGGCTAAAGGTCTATACACGTTTGTAACAGATTTTATGTTTGTAGGACTTCTTTTTATGTGTAACATTTTGCCAGTTGTAAGCAGACTTTCCAAATTATTTCAAGAAAAATATTCAGACTTGTCACAACTTTGACCATCTATAACAACCACCATCAATAAACTTCAGCAGTTAAAGGACTTTGATGGTATAAACTCCAGAGACCTGAAAGATTTCTGTGATTCTTGGGAACACAATGGAATAAAGTTAAGATACAAGCCAAATGATCACAAGAATCTTAAGTGTCTCTATGTGGACAAATTGATTGATAATATCAACAAACGGTTTCCTGAAACAGATACGAATGTGTTAATATGTTTTAATGTGTTTGATCCTATCAAGCTTCCAGAGACACAAAGTGAACTTTTTTTTGTTTATGGTGAGAAAGAAATTTGTACTATGGCCAAAAAATTTGGCATGAATGTTGAGGAGTGTCAACGTGAATGAAGTGACTTGAAGCTGTACAATCGAGACCACCATAACAACAAAAGACATCATGAATTCATTGAGTTTATGTGTAGAAGACCCAGACCGTCCGACTCGTCCAGAGAACTAAGAGCAACTATTTGGACGGCCGGAATTGAGTTTATGTGTGTAAATGCAAGTTACAGAACATTATTTCTGTATTTAGTAAGTCTGTGTCAATGCTTTAGACTGATGCCACTTCATTCTGCTGACTGTGAAAGACATTTTTCCCAAATGAAAATAATAAAAAATCTGTTAAGGAATAGGTTATCGGAAAGCACATTAAATGCTTTGATGAGAATTTCAATAGAAGGCAGTTCATTAGCAAAATATCTTGTAAAAGAAGCAGTTCATCATTGGCTGAAACAAAAGAATAGAAGGATATGGTTGTATTAATCAAGTACAAATTTTATTTACAGGTACTCTCTTTAAGCAGAAACAGACTTGCCAAAATTTAGAGTTTGATCATGTAGAAACACCACCACCAGTAAAAATAATGTTCAAGCTCAAACCATATATTTTTTTTATGAGTATTTCAGACCTGATGCCACTTAACTTGTTGCAAAAGGTGACGCGACTGCTCCCCGGTAAACTGAGCGTACCGTGTGTCTGAATCTGCAATAAAATTTTCCACCACTGACAAATTTCTAGAATAATCCCTGATTATCATACAATTCTCTTACATAGTGGTATCGTATATCTATTTGCTTTGTGCGATTGTTTTTAATAGCGTTTTTACAAAAATGAATAGCACTTTGATTGTCGCATATCAAAACTGGTTTTGAAAACTTGTCAAAAAGTTTGCATTCTTTTTGACAAGTATTCTGCTTACCCACTGAAGTTTCTTTTCCGCTTCTGACAGGGTAATAAATTCTACTTCCATTATAGACAAGGCAACACACTTTTGTTTACATGTTTTCCATGTAAAAGGAACTCCCCCTAAAAAAGCAATAAAACCACTTGTAGATTTGCAGTCATCAACACATCCTGCCCAGTTGAAATCTGTGTAACAACCCAAGTCTGTTTGTTCTAGCATTTGAAAGATCAATACAAAAGTCCACCATTGATGCAACATATTGCAGAATTTGAACTGCAGCCTTCCAGTGGATCAGGCCAGGATTACTGATAAATTGGAATAAAGTTTTCACTGCAAACTGGATATCTGGTCTTGATCTGGATGCCAGGAACATTAAATTCCCAATTAATTCCTGAAAGGGGTATTGTGCCATAGTTTACTTGTCACCTTCAGTACTTGGACAATCTTCTTTGGAAATAACTTGTCCAACACTCATTTGGAACTTTTCTTAAGGATGCTCTGTGGTGTTGAATTTCTTCAATATTTTATAAATATAGCCCTTCTGATGTAAAAAGGTCTCTTCCTTCGTTGTGTCAAATTTAACTCCTAAAAACTTCTTTATAGGAACAAGATCATTTACCGTAAACATCTTCATGATTATGTTCACTATGCACTGCATCTCATTACCATTCTTGGCAAATATGGCAAAATCATCTACATATATTAAAATAAAAGCACTTGATTTATAGGAATATATACAATTACTATATTTGAACTTTATAAAACCACATGATTTAAGAGCTTTATCCAACTCGTACAACCATTCTCTGACACTCTGATGTAATCCATATAATGCTCATTTGAGCAGTAGAATTGAATCTTCAGATGGTTGTTCTTCATAGCCTTGTGGCTGCTGTACTTAAACCTCTTCTTGAAGTGAAAAATACAAATAGGCACTTTGTACATCCAAATGTTTGTGAATGCAACCTTGTAAAATTACCAGCAGAATGAGAAATAAGCGTACTAGTGTAAAATTTATAACTGGAAAGAAAGTTTCTGTATAATCTAGCCCTTCTATTTGCCCAAAACCTTCAGCAACTAAACATGCTTTGTATTTTAGAATTTCTCCTGCTGCATCTTACTTCAAGCTGTATACCCAGCTGCAACCAATAACTCTTCTTTTCTGTGGATGAGGAACCAGTTCCCAAAATTCATGCTTTATAATAATTTTCATTTCTTCATCCATAGCCCTGCCATTACGTCTTAGATGGACATGATACTGCTTGTTTATAGTTTTGAGGAACCTCAATGCACATTGCTGAAGATGTAGTAGCTCTTTGGTCAGACCCATCTACTTTTGTTGAAAAATTGTATTCATTTTGAACAAATGGTAATCCTTGTCTGCAATAGTCAATAACTTCCCTCATGCTTCTTAAGCTAATTTCTGGTTTTGGATAATAATAGACATCTACACGACCAGCAGTTTTCCCTGTTTTTTGGACTGTAGCCACTCACTTCCACTGTTGTGTCCCATTTCTAGTTTCTGTAGTCTCGGAAGAATCCAACTCTAAACCTTCAACTGCTATTACTCCATCCTCATCCCCATTTGATGGTTTAATCCAACCTTCATTTGGGATAAACATCTCTGAATGAGCTTGTTGATTCTTGAAGCAAGTAATGCCTACTCTTTTTTCATTTAAAAACACATATTTTATTTTCTTCATTTTTGTCATCATCTGGGTACCATATTCTGTAACCTGCAGTTCGTATTGCATAACCAATGCAGACACTTGGCCTGGCTCTGTTTTGTAGTTTATTTCTGTTTTGCTTTGGAATGTAAGCAAAGGCTAGACATCTATATCTTTTCAGATGTCGAACAGACTGTTTCTTCCTGTTCCAAACCTCATGTGTATTTTGTTTCCTGTCGTCTTGTGAAGAAATCTATTCTTTAGGTATGTAAAAGTCATCAAGGTTTCAACTCAGAATTCTTTTCGCAATTTTCCTTCTTTAAGAAGGGCTCTGACTCCTTCCAAGTGCAGTATGATTGTACCTCTCAGCTATTCCATTCATCTCTGGCGAAAAGACATTGGTATGTTCATGCTTAATTCCACAAGATTTCAGGTGCTGTTCAAATTGATTTGAGCAAAATTCCATACCATTATCAATACGAATTCTTTGTATCTGCCTTCTTAGTCTTCTCTCCTTCAGCTTTATATTCATTAAAACTGCTAAAAACATTCTTCTTATCCTTCATCAAATAAATTGTAACTTTTCTTGAATAATCATCTATTATGCTTTGAAAGTACAATGCTCCTCCTCTGGATCTTACTGCTGATGGTCCCCAAATGTCCATATGAACCAATTCCAGAACTTGGTCATTTTATCAGGAATCTCTTTACTACATTTCTTGGTAAGTTTTGCCAATTTGCAAGTTTCACATAGATTTGTTGGAGCTTCTTAAATTTAAGTCGCTGCATACGGATCTATAGGTTATTAAGGGCAGGGCAAAAAACTACTAAGGCGTGATAACTTCAAGAACAAAAGTTCACATACCTAAGCGTCGTCTTGCCGAATAATTCATGCAGAGGTGAAAATGATGAAATGTTCATTGAAAGCAAGCAATTCACAGAATTTAAAGACAAATCACTTTTTACTGTGAGATAAATCCATTACATCTTCAAAGTTACATAAGCTTTTGTAACCAGATTGTAAAGACACAATATTTACACCGTCCTTCCGAGAGGTTGGTGGTAGGGGAAGGAGGGTACGGTCCCTGTGGATGCCTCCCCCACTGGGTTCCGGTCTAAATTGGGTGGCACTTCCCGGCCGTCCATACAGTTACCTTACACCTTTCTGGTAGGTCGGACGGTCTGGGTCTCAACAACAACAATATTTACACAGTGAGCTTTCAAGCTCTGGGAAAAAGGGTTTTCAGTCCATAAACTAGACACATTTTTAAAAAGCAAGATGTCGAAAACACAGGTAAGTAAAAAATATTTTACCTTACCAAACGTCGTGCACTTCATAAGCCACCATTCACAGGTTACATGTTATGGCAAATACAAGACTTTAACATTCGCTAATTTTAGAGTTTACAACACGGAAAACATAGCCTCTCAAAGAGAAGCAAAGAGATCATCTTTACTATTGATCATACCACCGTGTCAACAATCTACCCATCGTACATTCGAACCAGCCGTCGAATAAGTCAAGCGACACAACCTTATCAGTCAAGAAGGTCTGATGCGCTCACTGTTCTAAAAATGTGTCTAGTGTATATATACCCAGCAATGGGTGCGTTCCGGAATACAATCGTTGCCAGCAACTCCCTCTGGATATGCAAAGCAGATGCGTGCGCGGCAAGAAGGTGATTTGCATGAAAAGCCTGTTGGGAAAACGCCACAATTCGTTCACGAGAACGGAAAAAGTCATTCATAAAATAAATTAAGATGAATGCACGTTCACGGGAAACGAGAATTGCGATGTAACAAACCCGTTTTTCCAACAAGATCAATAGATCCTCACACTTCTTCCAGACCATGGACTATTTCTTTTCTTGACATCTACAAAATATCTTCATAATTTTGATGTCCACATCGTGCATGCCATAACGATAGATTGTTTTCGAGATAAGTACTGTTTACTTCTTTGAGGGTATCTTTCTTGCAATCTCTCATAATAAACTTACCTCTAACAATATAAAAATTATCTTTCATAAGTGCTGTTAAAAACTTGCTTCCATTTGCCCGAAATACATCAATTTTTCTGTTTCCCAATACGGCCTTGTAACCAGCTTGATCAATAAATTGACCAGAGATAAGGTTTCATGTCATATTGGGAGTATAGTATACTTTATGCAATGTCAGCTGAACTGTGTTCGCTCCACTTCTTATCATCATAACTATGTCTCCAGTATCAGCAATTCTTGAAGTGCCTTCACTCATCACAGCTTCAATTTCTTGTAAAGCTTTAAAATTAATAAACCAACTCCTTTGGTTGCAAAAGTGATCTGTGGCGGCAGTATCTATTGTTCAATCTGTAGAGTTTGTAGCTATGTACATTGACGATATAAAATGAGCATCACTTTTCTTAGATGAAAAGCCATCTTTTCTTTCGCTAAATCTTTGGAAAAACAATTTGATTTATTTTTGGAAAAACAATTTCTTGCTATATAGCCTAGCTTTCCACAAATGTAACAGGTAAGTCCTTTCCTTTCCATTTTTACAAAATTTGGTTTGTAAACTTTTCTTACTTCTGACATTAATGCCCCAGCTTGTTCGCAACTCTCCACAGACTTTCTGGAAAACAGTTGTCCTTCTTCAGCTAATAACATTGGTTTCACTTTATTGGACATGAAATTCTTGTCATCCAACTGATAAATTTGTTGAACCACTCTGTCATATTCTGAAGGTAAACTTTCAATCATTTGATATGCCACCTCATCTTCAGGTACCTTCTTTCCAGCATCTTCTAACATTCTGGCAGTTTATTGAACTCTAGATAAATAAATACCTATATTTTCCCCAGGCATTTTCCTTATGTTATAAAATTCGCTTCTTAAGGCAGCAATTCTTGCTCTTGATACTGGCTCATACACTTCCGCTAAGTTCTTCCAGGTTACTTCAGGTGTGTCTGCATCTGCAATCAAATCCTTTTGCGGCTCTTCAAGACTAAGTAATATTGTTGCCAATGCCTTAGATCTGCGGCATAAAAACAGCTGTTTATCTTTAGAAGTTGCACTTTCTACAAGAGTTTCTGTTTCTTCAATGAGTCCATATGGGCCCCTGTCCATAAGAAGCATTTTCACATCCCTTTTCCAATACCTGTAGTTTAAGCCATTCAGCTTGAGATAGCTTAGAACCTTATTATTTTCAACAAAATTATTCATCTTCAAAACACAAAGTAATGCCTCTACAATAATGGAATAACTTTTAAATTGTAGAAATTCATCTTAATATTCAATGACAGAAGCTGTATTGACTGATAATTCAAATCCAGAAACATGCAAGAATTGTTTACCTTCACTAAGCCTAACTGCTAATAAGTGACTAAGTCTAATATCAGCATGCATATAGGCCTAATTTAAAGTCACAAAGTACTGGGTTGTAAAAACATTTATAAATACCTAAGCTTTTGAATGCACCAACAGAGCACAGTGAATAGGGATGAGCTGGGCCCATAACCCTGAAAGCCCAGTATGAGATTTAGACCTAAAAAACACACAACTCATTTTTGTCACCAATGACCTTTATTCGAGATGAGAAAAAAAAACTAGCATGCTTAAAATGGATAAAACTGGCTAAGCCTTGAAAACATACCACTCTATAACCACAGAATACTATATTCAGAAGGTTCACTCCCATAGGACCCTATGGCAACATTTTTAACATGGGATGTCGCATAGACACTAGAGCTCGTGAGTTGGACCAACTGAACTACGATGTAAACAAAATACGTCTGCCAGATTTGGCGCGTCATCGCTCGCTTGGCGATTTTTTTTTTTAAACGGGAGGGGAACAAAATATTGAGGACTACTTTTATAATTTTTGAAACTATAGAAATGATCAGGATTTAAAAATACATGAATCTGCAACATAAATATATTCTTTAGTTTAAGTAAATTTAAATAAACATAGTTATATATTTAATTCAAAAAATCATAAAATAGATTAAAAAATAGACACATTGCATTGTCTCACTATAAAACATAATGCACAAAAAATTACAAGCTAACATACTCAAAAGACTGAAATATTATATAATATTTTCAGTCTAAAAAGTATACTAGCGTGTTGATCGTTAAATTATTTGATCCTTAATTTGTTCTGGGATACTGATAATAGACTTTTTTTTTAAATATAAAAATATTCATATAGTAAATATAAAATTTACATAAATGCACTATCGAAGTTGTGGAACTCAATCATTAATTACCCGAGGGTGGGGTGAATTTTCCACCATAAGGCTCTTAATAAAAGTTTTACATAAATATATACACATACAATATCACATTCAACTAAGAAAAAGTCTATCCAAATATCAATTATTTCACATTTTATAAAAATACGGAAAATATTTTTTAACTAATTATACCACTACCTCTTAGAATTTAGTCTAATCCGGCAGTAAATAACACAGCACTTATTTCGTATGATGAACACATGTATACTTATATGAACACATTTATACTTATAATGAACACGTATATAGGATGGTGATAACTAAAATTATTTCAATTTTAATAAAAATAAATTACATACCCTGTAACGCAACCAGTTTTCTTTTGGCAATCCATTTCTGTGAAATGATCTAAACACTTAACAAAATAATCCTTTTTCACGTTACTCAAACCACGCTAGTCTGTTGTTCTAAGTTTTCGAGCGAAATAGGGTTATAACATTGAAAATCGTCTTGGACCCAAACCAGACCATCGCCATGAGCGCGCCAAACCTCGTTATGGTCTATCTCTAATGGCCGCCGCGAAAACGAAACTATCAAGAGTGGTAGGTCTGTATATTATTAGTCTGTGTCTATAACTTTTTAAAAACATACCACAGCAGGCACCACATTTGCAAGTGAAGAGCTGCTGCCTGGCTTGCAGCATGGCATCATGGGATTGGTGTGACATCACAGCCAATCCCATTCTTGTGAATGAGGCAAGAAAAATTTGCATATTTAGAACATTTGGGGACACAAATGCAAAAACTAAGTACATTATAAAAGAAATAAATACATTGATAATATATGGCCATATATTAACATTTTGCACACAATAATATCCGAAAACATACCTAACAGAAATTAAAGCTAACATAAATTATGCAATTGCACAATTCAGTTTTTATTCTTGGGCGTTGCCGAGAATACACAATTATCTTTTTCCATCCATGTTCATCCTCATATTATTGCATATTAGCTTGCCTAAACTAGCTTATTTTCATATTTTGGTTAATTCTAAAGTTTAATTTTTTAATTATTTTGCATAAATAGTACGATTGGACAGTTTTTATTGGGTATTGTCGAAAGTACTCAATTATCTTTTTCCATCCATGTGCATTCTCTTACTATTGCACATTAGCTTCACTAAACTGCCTTTTTTTCATATTTAGGTTAATTTTTTAATTATTTTCACATAAGTAGTATGATTGCGCAATTCAGTTTTTATTATCGGGCATTGCTGAGAGTACACAATTCTCTTTTTCTATCCATGTCTATCCTGTTATTGCACATGAACTTGACTAAACTAATTTATTTTCATATTTTGCTTAATTCTAAAGGTTAATTTTAAATTATTTTCACATAAATAATATCAATGTGCAATTCAGTTTTTATTGCGCATTGCCGAGAGTACACAATTATCTTTTTCCATCCATGTGCATTCTCTTACTATTGCACATTAGCTTCACTAAACTAGCTTTTTTTCATATTTAGATTCATTGTTTAATTATTTTCGCATAAATAGTACAATGGTGCAATTCAGATTTTATTATCGGGCCTTGCCGGGAATACACAATTATCTTTTTTTATCGTATTAACTTGACTAAGCTAATTTATTTTCATATTATGGTTAATTCTAAAGGCTAATTTTTTAATTATTTTCACATAAATAGTACATTGTGCAATTCAGTTTTTATTGGGCATTGCCGGGCATACACAATTATCTTTTTCCATCCATATCCATCCTCTTACTATTGCACATTAGCTTCACTAAACTAGCTTATTTTCATATTTTGGTGAATTTTCGAGATTAATTTTTTAATTATTTTCGCATAAATAGTACAATTGTGCAATTCAGTTTTTATTTCTCTGGTGTTAAGAAATATTTCGTATAAATTACTAAATAATATAAAAGTTAATTCTTTAAAAATGAGATCCCTTGCTGTGCTGTAAATTTAAAGGCATTTTCCTCTGTTTTACAAAATTTCAAATTTTGAAGTGGTAAATTTGTTTTATTATGTTAATGTATATTTTTTTATTGAATAATGTATTAACCCTTTCGCGACGGCGGCATTCTGGAACTGCCGCGGCCCAAAGGACGGAGCGCTTCGCTTCCAAACTGTTCCCAAAAGATGGCAAATTTTTTGCGCTAAGCCTAACTCTCGAAAAAAATTCACTAAAAATCATCTATTCAACACAGAAATCTACTTTTTTCAGGAATAAAAGAAATATTTATTTTCTATTTGATGTATATTTTTCATACAAATCTGAATACAAAATACTCGTTAGTTGCTCCCATTCTTTTATCCGAAATAAACGAATAATTTCACTGCCTCTAAAACCCAAACACAAAAAAAAATACTCTCTTATATTCCAATGATTCACCAACGAAATCATTAAGCTAAAATCAAAACAAGAACCGGAACCCAATTATAAAATAGCTGATGTTGCGGGAAGTGCTCTGTCTGTTTATTTTACAGAATCATGTTTGACCGCTCCAAATGGAGAAATAATTCATTGGATCCTCCCTATGCCAAGGTCAAGTATCTGCAAAATACATTAAAGTTGTTTCCATGGACATTTAACGCTATCTAGTAGACAAATAAATTAAAATAAAAACGTTTCACATAGAAACACGCCTACGTGCCACTTGCTGTTTAGGGTAAAGTTTTCTCCGTCACGAGTGCTTGTCATCCGTCCTTGAATGCAAGGTTGCAGCCGACACACGGGCGTGACAATCGTCTCAAAAGGGTTAAACAATAAATAAAATAGTAGTAATAATAGTAGTAATAATAGGCAATTAATATCACTCATTATACTCATATTACTCATTTATTTATTCTTGCACAGAAAAGTAAATTATGCTTTGATAATCAGTCTTGAAGAAAATGTTTTCTCTTTTTTTTTCATTTTTTCCCACCTTAAAAACTGTTTTTTTTCTCCTTAGAGTAGCAGGTATAAAAGTATGTATTTAAAACAAGTTTCAATTAATTTATAAATGTATTAAAAATATATTCTATTTTATACTTTTCCAGAAACAGAAAAGACAATTTTAGCAAATTGCACTTGCACTATTTTTAACTTGAGAAAAACTTCTTCTGAATTTATATTTTATCTTAAATGTACATTTATAAAAGGAAACTTAGGCATTAAGAATATTGATTTGGAGATTCTAAAAGTTTTTAATCATATTTGGTACATAAATAAAACATAGCATAAATGTTGATTTTTTAAAAAATTGCTTAATCAGAAAATGTACAGTGCCAAGTTTCAAAATAATTTTAATAGCTGAGTTTACGTTAGACTCTTTTGCAAGTTGGACATTTTATTTGAAAGTTTAAGCTGCATATGTATGCATTCAAAATTATATAAAACATTTAGAGGAGCTTTTTGTTTTCTACCTACATGTACTTATAATAAATATCAAATAATTAAAAAAATTATTTTTTGTAAAAATAGCAGTATGCACTATCTTGAATTCTACTGAAGACAACAGGATAAATCTGAAAAACTATGGGAATTTCAATTTGAAAAATAAACAGTAGGTTGAACAAACACATTAGCTATTTCCCTCCACCCCCACATTAAATGTGCTTACAGCCAACATTGTCATTCGCTTAACTCATATTTTGCTAATGTGCTTAAATGTATGCAGACCACTTAAATTTCTTAAAAACAATTTTTCGCAGACATTAGGTATAGACATATTTTACTGCTCCTAAAGTTTGTAAATTTGCTGCTCTAAAGCATTTCATGCTGTTCCAAAAATGAATTTTAATCCTGCTCCGAAGCATTTCTTGCTACTTCAAAAGTGAGTTTTGCACCTGCTCCGAAGCATATCCTGCTGCTTCAAAAATGAGTTTTGCCTGCTCCAAAAATTGATATGAGGAGCAAGTAGGTGGGCAACATACCTGTATCTGTCTGTGTTGTCTGTAGCAGAAAATCTAAGTGACATACAGCCTTGACATTTGATACAGAGGTACCTCGCTTCCCGAGAGAAAGAACCTAAAAAAATTTTCTTAATTCTAATTAGTTTTGCTATTTAACACTGAAGTGTCAATTTGAGTGATTTTAGCACAAACCAGTTCTTTAACCCCTTAACTGGCGCGTATTTTTGCTTATTGTGTACCTAATTTAGCAGGTTATTTTAGCGCAACTTGATTTGTAATGCTTTCTTTATTTTATATTCTGTACACATAGAAATCAATTACAGATTACCTACAAATTTATTACAGATCACGAATTACACATCACGAACTACAGATTACAAATTACAGATTACAAATTACAATATTACTAATATCTGCAAAGAAAATCTTTGAAAGTGTGCAAATTACAAACAAAATTACAAATTACAACACTACCAATAATTACGAAGAAAAATCTTTTAGCGTGTGATATTTTTCAAAACAACCAACAGCGCATAGTCCTTTTCCACATTCTGAGCATCATGTTCTCGTTTCTTTTCTCTGCTTTTTCCCATCTTTCATTTTGGAACAGCAAACTACACACTGCCTTGTAGGTTCTTTTTTTTTCTCAGTAGGTGGTATATGTGACGGAAAATGTCTAGCAACTAAATGAAGTGGATCAGGCAATACACTTTTACTTCTACCTTTTGTACTTTTACGTGGTGTGAAGTACTGGACTAAAATTTCTGACACCAAATTCTGCCTAAAATCAAGAAGCATTTTGTGCTTTCCTGAAAGTTTTTTATGAATAAGGAAAGAATTGTGTATTATCTGATCCACTTAGTGCCAAAATATTTTTTTATAATATATTTTCACTCTTTTTCGTAGACTTTCGTATGTTTTCATACATTGGTCAGCCCTGTCAACCCCACCCATTGTGTTATTATAGTCCAAAACAACAACAGGCTTTTCAGAATTATCAACACGACTCATAGAAGCATTATGTGCAGAACTTAGAAGATAAACATCTTTTTTGTCTCTCCAATGAAGAGCCATTACCTTACCTCTCTGATAAGAAATAACCTGTCCCTTCGTAATTTTTTCCTTTCCAAAATTAGAAGGCAAATTTCTTCTATTTTTTCTTACTGTACCAAAACTATCGGTTTTATAAGACAATAGCAAATCACACATTTCTGGTGACATGTAAAAGTTATCTGCTGTCATACAGTGCCCTAATGGCAAAATTGGTTCTAGAAGAGACATTACAACTTGAATTGTATGGGGTTTGTCCTTGAATGTATTAGAAAACATGGTACCTTTTCCTATATAAATTATTTCAGAAAATATATACCCTGAACAAGATTCACAAAGCATGTAAAATTTTACCCCGAATCTTGATCTCTTCAAAGGAATATATTGCTTCCAACTTAGCCTCCCTTTATATAATAACAAACTTTCATCTATACTTATGTCTCTTTCAAGAGAGTAAGCACTTTGAAACTTGTGGGGAATTTCTTGAAATATTGGCCATATTTTACGTAATTTCCAACATGGGTGACCACTTTCATTTAGTTCATCATTATTCACAAAATGTAAAAATTTCATGAGTAACTGGAAGCGACGAAGTGACACGTATTCACGAAAGGCTGGTGTTGAAAAAAGATTTGACGTTGTCCAATAAAGTTCAATTGTAGGCTTCACAATTATCCCCTGCAAAATTGAAAGTACCATAAGAACCCACAATTTGCATAACTAGTTTCTTTCCAGTCCTTCACCCTTGATTTTGGCTTCCCTGCAGTGACTCTTATTGTCTGTTCTGCATACCTATTTGTCTCTGACACAATATTTTCAATCATTTCATCATCAATAAATGTTTGGAAACATTCCAGAGGTGAAGATTCATTTTGTAAATTAGCCTTTACTCCTGGTGTTCCAGTAAATGGAAACCTTGGGGGGTGCTGGTGGTAAATTATCATTGACAATTATTGTCCATGTACGAATATTTGCAAAAGTAACATCATCTGATTCTTCTCCACTACTTACATAGCTGTCAGAACTGCCAGAACTACCAGAGAAATATTCATCATCGGATAAATCACTTTCAATTATATATCATCACTTTCCGAGTCAGACATATGCATATTGTAATCATCAAAATGTTTTCTTTTACTCGTGGAAGCCATCATATAACAATCGAAATCACTGTGACAAAGATGTAAACAGACGCGTTGAAAATGACTCTAGAATTTAAAAACAAAATAAGACAGCTGCTGCCATCTATCGGCATCCATTAGAAATGAAAATCAGCGACGTATAAATGAGCTGATCTCGTTCTTGCAATTTTTACAGCAAATAAAATGCCTTGCCCGAGCTGAACTCAGGGTTGTCAAAATTCGGCGATGCCTACTTCCCGAGTACCACTCGGGAATGCCAGTTAAGGGGTTAATGATCAAAAAGTCATCACCACCGGAAAATTCGAAAAAAAAAAATTTTTTCAAAAAGTTTTGAATGGAATTTGTGTTATTGATAACGGAATTTTTGTGAATTAAAAAAGTATATATACTTTTCATGTTTTGAACACATAATCGATTTTTAAATTTCAATCTAGAAAATTTGACTAACAATCTGATCTTTATAATTTAACAGGAGTTAAATTAACACACTGCTTCAAAACAAAAATTTTCCTGGAGTTATCTGTTCGTTAATTATGTTTTTTATGAGGTATTCACATATCGCCAAATTAATGAACCTCAGTATTCTACAAAAGAGCGAGGTCAAGAAGTTTTCCCCTTTGCATGCACAGTTGGAAAAAGGGAGTTGCAATTACTAGGATGCTAACATTACTCGCACTCTTGGTGTGAGATACAAACTGGATGATAAGATACAAATAATGTGCCCAGGGATTTTTTGCAAGGATTTTCATTTTAAAAATATATTGTTTATTTTAAGCAAGTTTAGCATCTCCCATTTGCATGCACTCCGTACACTTACTTACGGCGTATCAAAGGAGCTTATTTAGAGTGTATTTTACCCATACAGAGAGTGACAGGCATATTTAAGGTGTGGTTTTAGGTAGGTTCTCTTGCAATTATTTAAAAATCCATTTAATATATTGCACTTTTGAAAGTTTTATGCAGTTTCTCAAATTATTAGCTAATTGAAAAAAAAAATGAAACTGTGAGGTTCTTGGCCAAGTATTAGCTTTGGAATAAGTGGGATATACATAGTCACATAAAAATATAGTTTAACAGAAATTAATATATAAAATTAATAAAACAATGTATAATATATTATTAAATCAATATATTAGTCTACAATCTGCAGGTAATAAAGTATTATCTTATTAAACCTCACTTTGAACTATTCGACGGACGATGAGGATATGCTGATGAGATTAAATCTTAAAAAAGGTACACTATAGTAAGTTTGGGAAACATTGATTTAGTGTAACAGCTCTCTAGAAATAACCTGCAAGGTATACCGGCAAATGTCATTTTCTTGATACTCATACATTGATACTTGTCTGCTTATTTGCTAGAAATTCTTGGTGGTCCCCATCCTCCTCTGCCCCTCTTTCTCGCACACATATACCATCGAGGACATATTTATTCTCGATGACATACACATATATTTTTTTCTCTTCTATGACTCATGAATAGGAAGGAATAGGTAAAGGTAAGCATGGCCAACTAAACTGGTAATAATGAATTTTCCTATTTTGCCGAATTTCTTGGTTTTACTGTATACAACTTATTATCTCGGTAGAATGTTTATTTTGAAGTTCCAATTCAAACGGAGCAGAAAACCAATGTTTGAAAAAAAAAATTAAATATATGATATGAGTTTTTTTTTTTTGATCACATATTAAATTTACAAACTGAAATATTTTATTAATTTTATTTATATATCAAAACCATACAAATATTTGGATTTTAGGGTGGCAGTTGGGAACATTAGGGGACAGTTGCCTGTTATGCCCCCTCCCTGGATCCTGCCAGTGGCAGAAATGCATTAAATGCTTAAGCAGGTTTTCAGAATAAATGCTTTTGGCCAGACGGTAACCTGCAAATGGTTTAACCGGTTCAAAAATGACCGAATGCTATTTAAAGATGATGAGCATTCTGGACATCCCTTGACCAGCACAACCTCAGAAAACATTGCAAAAGTGCTTGAAATCATACAAAAAGATCATTGGCAAACGATTCATGATGTCTGTAAGGTTGTTGAATTATATTAGGCAAGTGTCAGCAAATTTTATCAGATGAACTGAACATAAGAAGGCAATGATAATGCACCTGCTCATTTTTCGTTTGTTGTACAGCAATTTTTGGCATCCACAAACATGGCAGTTTTCCCTCACCCCTTTCTTTACTCACCAAATTTAGCTCCCTGCGACTTCTTTCTCTGCCCTAAATTGAAAATGAAATTAAAATGGAAAATATTTGGCACTATCAATGAAGTTCAGGAAAAATTATACCTGGTGTTGAATGCTCTAACAAAAGACGACTTTGTCAAGTGTTTCCAATCATGGGAAAAGCACTGGAATCTATGTTTAGAATCCAATGGAGACTATTTCAAAGGTGATGGAGGAAAATAAGTTGTAAGTACATAAAGAAATTTCACAAACTTTTGGGTAGCACGTCATATAATACTGAAATTTTTGAATAAACATGAATACTAATAACTAATAATATCCATTATCTGAAAATTAAAATGCTTTATTAGTACAGCATATAGTTGATTAAAAGTATTAACTAGTTTCAGAGTCAAAACACAGAGCATTCTTCCTTAGTTATGTTCTGTACTAACAAACAGCATGTTAATTTTCAGATTATTTAAATCAGCAGTTTGAGTGAAGTTTTTTATATTCATGATCATGCTTATCAGTTAAAATAATTCAATTCTATTTTTTTAGGTTTTACCAAGTAAGATGCAATTTAAAAACCTCATCCAAGATTCCTGTTAAAATTGAAGTTAATCTACCAAAGAATTCATGTAATTTTTGTTCTATATCTATTTTCATATTTTTTATGGTACTATTGTTTAGATAATATTATAAGCTCGAATATCGCATTATAAGATTGTAGAATACATTTGCTAGACCATAGGGATTTGTCAAATCACTTTTTAAAAAATTCATATACTACATATTAAGACAGCATATTTAGTTAGTCAAACTACTTTGAATTCTGCATATAGCAAAATTGTGAGAAACTCAAAAATTGTTTATCTATATCTTATTTACAATAATCAATACAAAGTAAAAATATTATGTAAGTAATAAAATTACGTACCTGGTTATTATTGAAATATAATGGGTTAAACATGTTTTATTCCTTCAAAAGGAAAAAAAAAATCTGTTACTTTATTTTGAACTGTTGAATTTGTAACACATGCACATAATTGGCCGTCTTATTTACTGCAACATTTTACGCACATTGTAGTCAATGTTGTAAGCTTTACAATATGAACTTAAATGTTTAATACACTCTGTTGCAAAATAATATATGCTCCATAAGAAATTGAGCTGCAGTTGTGAAACTCTGCATGTATGTATCGTTTGAGGAAATATGCAAATGATTAGAATTTGGGAGCAAAAAAAGTTTTATTAACAGGGTTCATACTCTTTTGCAAGAACCCTTTTCCAGGAGGGTTCGAGCATTTTTCCAGGAGTTTTTCTAAACATTAAAAGTAGAAGCAAAACCAAGATTCTATAGATGTTTCTCTTTCAGCCACGTCACTTGGTTTTATACCAACTACACCATTCCGGCCATACCAAAATTTGTCTTGAATTGCATTATAATGCACCAATAAAGGAAAAGTTTGCCAATTTACACTCCATAATGTATTAAATATCAGTAATGAAACAGTAATGCATCAGGTTTTATACCAACTACACCATTCCGGCCATACCAAAATTTGTCTTGAATTACATTATAATGCACCAATAAAGGAAAAGTTTGCCAATTTACACTCCATAATTTATTAAATATCAGTAATGAAACAGTAATGAATCAGGTTTTATACCAACTACACCATTCCGACCATACCAAAATTTGTCTTGAATTACATAATAATGCACCAATAAAGGAAAAGTTTGCCAATTTACACTCCATAATTTATTAAATATCAGTAATGAAACAGGATTCATTAGCAAATTTCTTCTTCACCAAGTCTTTTATAATTTTTTAAATGAATCCAACATCAACTTAGCCAGCATGGTTGGTAACCAAATATTTTGTTTTCCATTTTTGCATATATAATTTCTTTGAAACTCAATGGGTTCTTGGGGAGAGGGATATGACCCCCAAATCCTTCTCCCTCAGCAATGTCACTGCTCACATTTGCTTTATATTGCTGTATATTGTTGCTTTGTATTTTCACAATATTTATATGAATAATGGCTGCTTATAGTTTCTAATCTAGGCAGGAAAAATGACTAGAGTGGTTAAATTTGCGATAAAAAATTTGTTTGCAATGATAATCAGAAAAATATTTGATCAAACATTTCAAATTTTTTATATATATTTTTATATGAAATGTTCAAATAAACTAAACACACAAAATATGAATATATATTAGTCTTCATTACTAAACAAAAAGGAAATTTCAAAATCCTTAACCCTTTCGCGACGGCGGCATTCCGGAGCTGTCGCGGCTCAAATTTGCTTCCAAACTGGTCCCAAAGGACGGCACATTTTTTGCGCTAAGCCTAACTCTAAAAAAAAATTCACTAAAAATCACCTATTCAACACAGAAATCTACTTTTTTCAGAAATAAAAGAAATATTTATTTTCTATTTGATGTATATTTTTCATACAAATCTGAATACAAAATACTCGTTAGTTGCTCCCATTCTTTTATCCGAAATAAACGAATAATTTCACTGCCCTAACAAAAAAAAATACTCTCTTATATTCCTATGATTCACCAACGAAATCATAATGCTGAAATAAAAATAAAAACCGAAACTCAATTATAAAATTGTTGATGCTACGAGAATTGCTCTGTCTGTTTGTTACAAAATGATGTTTACCGCACCAAATGGAGAAATAATTCATTCGATCCTCTTCTGCCAGGGTCATGCCTCTGCAAAATACATTAAAGTTAGTTCCATGGACAAGTAACGCCATCTAGTAGACAAATTAAAACGTTCCACGAGGAGGCACGTATGAGTGCCACTCTCCGCTTACGGTAAAGTTTCCTCCGTCACGAGTGCGTGCCGTTCGTCCTTGAATGCAAGTTCGCAGCTGCCACGTGGGCGTGCCGATCGTCACGAAAGGGTTAATTGTAGTTTAATGCTTAGCTTAAACTAAAAAATAAATAGAAAACAGAATATGCTTAGCTTAAACTAAATGTAGTTGTTTATTTATTTATTTATTTTTAGCCTGCTCTAGCTCAGACTTCAATAATTTCTTCCTAAAACATGAAAAATAAAGAACATCTGACATGGTCCTTATTTTTTTAAATAATAAAAAAATGTAATGTGTCTGCACTTAAATTTAACCTAAAATCAGCACCATATTTTCTAACAATACAGAATATACAATTTGACACAATATTATTATGGGGAACAAATAATATTGCTTTCATCACCAGATAATATTAAATTCTTCTAGATAAAGTGTTAAATTTCTCTGGGCAAATTGAATTGTGCAATTGCACTATTTATGTAAAAATAATTAAAAAATTAACCTTAATAAATAACGAAAATGTGAAAATAAGCTAGTTTTGTCAATCTAATGATTAATATATAGAGGATGGAGATGGATAGAAAAAGATACTCGAGGACTCACAGGACTCTCTGAATTGTGTAATCATATTGAATATATCAAAATAATTATAAAATTAACATGAATAATAAACCAAAACATAAAGATAAACAAGTTTTGTTAATTTAATGTGTAATAATTACAGGATGGAGATGGATGGAAAAAGATACTAGTCAATGCTCAGCAATGTACGCGATACTATCAGAATTATGCAATCCCTCTATTTATAAGAAAATAATTAAAAAATTAGTCTTACGATTAACCAAAATGTGAAAATAAGCTAGTAGAATATGGGGATGGATGGAAAAGGATACTTGTGGACTCCCAGGACTACAGGAGAATTCCCCGAATTGCGCATTCATACTAAATGTGTCAAAATAATTAAAATATTTACATGAATAATAAACCAACATAGAGAAATATGAAAGTTTCGTCAATTTAATGTGCAATAATTACAGGATGAATGGAAAGAAAAAAATAGATATTTTCCGTAATTTTATGGGTCTTTTCCGTAGTCTGCAATTTTGTTCCGAAATCCATAATTATTAAAAATCCGTAACGATTAGCATCTATGTACTTCCAATATCAGTATTTGTGCATTATCATTAGTTTGGTAGCGCCACCTATCGATCCTAGTATGAGATAAAAGATCGCTATGTCGATTTTCCAGTAGTATTTTCCAATTTTCAAGGAGTTTAGCGCTAAAATGAATAAAATAAGGAGTTTTCAAGGGCCCTTATAAGAAAAATCTTAAATCCAGGAATTTTCAAGGATTTCCAGGAGGCGTACGAACCCTGTATTAAGGAATGGTAGCAGTAAGAAATGACATTTTAGTAAGTGGTAAATCCTCCCTTTGTAGCTATACAAGCCGATATTCGATGTGGCATAGAGTCAATTAGGTCCGTCTGTGGAAGATTCTGACACAAATGTTGTAGCTGGTCAGTTAATTCAGTGGTATCCTGACATGCTGCAATTGCCATCCCAGCATGTCCCAGATGTATTCTATTGGTGATGTGTCTGGGGACCTGGATGGCTATGGGAGAGATGGGAATAGGAACCTGGATAGCATGGGAGGGATCCTTGAAGACATTGTTGAGAAAGTCATGCAGTATGTGGTAGAGCATTGTGTTGTTGGTTGTTGGTAAATGGAACCTGTATGGCTTGACAGCATAAACAGAACAATTGCTGCAGAGTATCATTGACATACAAGCGAGGCGTCAGATTGTCTTGCAGCACAACTAGAGATCAGCTCTCCCACAGACTGTCACACCACATGCGATGGCCATGTACTTCTCAACAACAAATGCGAGATCAGAATGCTGGCCAGTTCTCCACATATGTATGTGGCAGTTATCAGCACTGAGAGAGAAACAGGATTCATTGTTAAAGACAACATACCTCCAATCAGACACTGTCCAGGCTGACCAAGCTTGGTACCAATCCAGACTGCCTATGTTAAGGTTTAGTGGTAGTTGCCTTAATCACTTCATTGTCAACACCTAATCCCACTTTCAGCCAATTATCTTCGAATAGTGTCCCTTGATACAGGATGTATGGAGGTTAAATGTTTTTGAATGGCTGATAGCGATACCATTGATATAGACTTGGCTCCTCTCCTGATTGCATGATCCCCTCGAGCAGTTGTCTATCTGAGGCATCTTGAGCTTCTGCAATGGTTACATGTGCCTTTTCTGCTTCACTCTTGCTAACACCAAGCTTTATCGAACCGTATCACTCCAGCCAAGATGGCAGCTGATACGTCTGTTGGACCACCTATGATTCAACCTCTCTCTAAATCCGACAATTGTTCGCAGTACTGCCAAGTATGTTTTAAAGGCATCTTTGTGTACAACTTGCATCAAATCAGAAAATCCAGTTCCATTTGCCTGTCAATGACAACACCGGTCGTTTCAAATGCTTCACAATACGCCTTACTCATGTGCATTGCACAAGCCCTATAATATCATGGACATTGGCAGTTTGATAATTGGTATAACTCTTAAACGACATTTGCATATCAAGTTTTGCTGCTGTAGCTCAATTTTTTCATGAGTGCATATATTTTTTTTGCAACAGAGTGTACTTCATACAACATGTCACTTGATATCTGTTTTCTACTTTTCTGTCTTTTGATTCTTCTCAAGAATTATATTTCTTATCCAGTATGATCATAATAATTTTAACTTTCTAGAAATGTCAAATACTACCCTACATGCATAAAATTTAATCAGGAAAAAAATTTGGCTAAATTGGCTCATTGTCCCAAAGACACTATAATTATGTAATATTTGCAGCAAATAAGAGAAAGTGTGCTATATAATGAGTTATTACTTTAGAAATTGTTTCTCCTTCTACTCCAGCAGTACTCGGACCATGTAATTTTAATTGCTTTTGGCTAGGGACAATTAGTCAATAAATCTGATTGTGTTTTATTTCCCAAAGCTGGTAAATTTTGTAATAAGTAATATTTGCATATTTTATTACGTGCACTATGCATTTGACATGGCTGTGATATTGAATATACAAAGGCATGGAAAACATTGTCTTTGTAGATATTTCATTATCTGAGCTTGTTATAAGTAGGTCACACCGTATAAATTTTTACCTTGAACTCCAGGTCATTACTGTATTGATATCTAAATACACACAAACTGTGCAATAGACCATGCTTGAGAATAAAAACAATTTTTAGGAAGAAATTGAACCTCGTATGTTATCAGAAGACATCTAAAAGACAGTAAAAGATAAAGATCAGATTTTATCTCATTTTATATATATAATATGCTCTGTACAAATAAATTGAAACTAAAATGTTTACTTATTTGTGACTACTTTACATAGTTAAAAGAAGTTGATATAATCTAATAGAATTTATTTTTTTAAATGTTCAAAGAACTGTTTTTAAAATTTAACCACATGTTGAACTATCATTTTATTTTAAACTGAGGGAGTGAGCCTTCTGTTGTTAGAAGCTATGTCACAACTATATCATGTCTTCATACTCATTCCTATACCATCGGTGATTCATAATATTATTGGCATCATGCATAGTATTATTGTAAAGAAACAATTTTTTTTAAATCCAGTATTTGTATTGTTTCATCAACATCTTGTTATTCTTCAGGTATGTGGTGTTTTTTTTTTTTCATTGGTAGTGTTGATTCTCTAATAATACAATATTATTTGAAAATCCTTGCATATGACTTGTGTCTTACACAAGCCTATTGTTTTTAAAGGGGGATATGCTACAGAAATTTTAAACTCCTCTATCGAAAGTATCCCTTTTAGAACCCCCCCCCCCCCCCTCCTTGAACTCCTCTATCAAAAGTATCCCTTTCCTAGATCTTCCGAATTTGTTTCTCGTACCACATCCTTAACTTAAACTTATTAAATTCTAACATATCATAACCCCAAGCCATTTTGCCAGTATAGCCTAAACTTTTTCCTTCTTACTTTTGTCAACATCTGCGGTAAGATAAATATTTCAAACCACCGAATTTAAATTCTATAAAATATGCTGTTTGTAAACTTCTCATTGAAAGATCCTTGATTTGTTCTCTCATTGTTCAAAACTGCAATGGTCCCTATTTTTCAAACCATTCCCAGGTCTTGACATAAGAACTCTCTGCATCATTTGTTAAATTTTCCATAGTCAGCTTTTAGAATGTTTTAGAAATATCTTTCTGAGCCACATTGGAGAATGTGATTGTAGTCAGGTTGATCGTGGCAACTGACTCAAGAGGTCATTGAGTTTTATATGTAATATTAATGTAACTACCATTTTATATGGCTAAGTCCATATCAATTCAGGCAAGCAAAAGAAAAAAATCTTACCTTCATAGTCTCAGATGTTTTTGAATTTAACATATGTTAAAATTCAAGAAAAAGTAAGAAACCTGTATTTTATTTGTTTTGTTCAAAAAAAATTCCTGGCCTGAGATACAGGCTGCCAAAGATGGCCCCTCGGATGCCATTTCTCACTTATGATTTTCGGGAAAATTTTAAAACACTCTATCTTTGGAACAGTTCAAGATATTTTGTTGTGGTTTTTTTATTTGAAATATAATATTTTTCTGATTAAAATGATATCCTCCGTTTGGAAATATATGTCCAAGTTCTCTTGCTCTAGCCTTCTGAATTTTTTTTGAAAAATCAAAAATAATTTTTTTTTCAAAAATGCCAATCCCAAAAATTTTGATTTTTTGACTGTTGATCAGTACCATAGAGTACTACATTCCCTGAAAAGGAGAGCATCCACTTTTGAGTTTAACAGGTTTTATAAACTATTGAAAATTTTGCCATACATTAAACCAGTTTCCTTTACCACATACTCGTCACATATTGGTCTCATGGAATCATAATCTAGTCTATTCAACAGCTGAATTGATGTTTGATACAAATTCCCGGCAAGTTTCACAGTAGGCTTCTTTAGGGTCATTTTCTTCTGGAGATGGAATTTCTACATTGAAGAGTTCAGTCAGTTTTCTTTTGGTGTACTCACCCACAGCTTCAGTAATTTCTCTACGCTTTCTTGATGCATACAGCTTATGACTTGACTTCACTGACCATGGTTTCCTAACAGGACTAACACCAACTTCTACAGCTGACTGATACAGGGAATCTAATTCTTCTGCAGATGCAAAATCTGCATCATCCACACCATGGAAGACTTCTTGTTCAGTTAGTGTCATTTTTTATATTCTGTCAAAGCATTTAGAACACAGAAAGTCATCACTGGAAACATCTTGACTTTGAAACAGAGTCTTGAAATGAGCACTCTTATTCCCAACCTGAAGAAAGTCTGTTTTTTTGCTAGTCTTATACATCACCTTTTATGGATATGCACATAGTCAGCACACTTCACATAGTCACACCTGTGGTCACAGTCAGAAGACATTTCAAACTCAGTCCTTTTCACAAAATACTACACAACTCAATCAGCAGAATCCTCACAAAAGCTTACTTAAGTGCTGTTGGACCACAACTTTGGTGAACTGCTCTCTTTGTTTGCCTGTTGACAACTAAACTGTAAATTCATGTATCCTCCCTTTTATATGCTAGGCCAAAGACACAGAATTATCTAGATGGTTCCAGATTGTTCTAGAAGTTTCTGTTACATTCTGGAATTATCTGGATGGTTCCAGATTGTTCTGGAAGGATCTGTTACATTCTGGAATTATCTGGAAGCTTTTAGATTGTTCTAGAAGGTTCTGCTACATTCTGGAATTATCTGGAAGCTTCCACAGTGTTCCAGAAGACTTTTAATGATTTGGAAGACTCTGTGAAGAAAATCCAGAAGAATAAAAACATTTCGCCAGTTCCAACTTTGTTTAATTTATCATTTTTATTCCATCACATTGAGCACATTGGTCCGAAAATGGATTTCTTAAAAAAAAAAATATGAAAAATTCCAGAACCAAAGTGTTCTCCTTTTCAGAAAGGTGTTATTGAGAAAAATAAATTAAAAAAAAATGCATAAAGAAATTAGCCACAGATTCTAATCTAAAACATGAACATTGTTTATAAAACCTGTTAAACTCAAAAGTGGAAGTTCTCCTTTTCAGGGAATGTAGTACTCTATGGTACTGATCAACAGTCAAATAATCAAAATTTTTGGTATTGGTATTTTTGAAAAAAAAATTCAAAAGGCTACAGCAAGAGAACTTGGACACATATTTCCAAATGGAGGATATCATTTTAATCAGAGAAATATTATCTTTCAAATAAAAAAAACCACAACAAAATATCTTGAACCGTTCCAGAGATAGAGCATTTTAAAATTTTGCTGAAAATTCAAGTGAGAAATGGTGGCCTGTATCTCTGGCCAGGAATTTTTTACAAAAAAAGACAGGTTTCTTAATTTTCCAGAATTTTAACATGTGTTAAATTCAAAAACATCTGAGACTATAAAGGTAACCCCCCTGCCTGAATTGATATGGACTATACCATATATAAAATAAAATGAGAATCTGTCAACTCTTAATTCCTCTTCACCTGTATCATTACATATTGGGAAAACCCAGGTTATATGGCCATGCGGATTAGATAAACAATCATTGTCATTTGTTTATTAACTTAAGGATGACAGCCCTAATCACACAGTTATGAGTCAGATGTTTGAGAAAAGGTTGATGTTGATGAGTACTGAAGAATAGCAGCATTGTAACGTCTTTTTGTATTTCCATTCCCTCAAAATTTTTCTCCATCCAGTAAGCTGTCTTGCAGTTACAGTTTATTTTGAGTTAAAGTATTGCAAGCAAGCTTAAACAAGGAACTAAACATTGTATTTGTATGCCTAACGTCGATGTGTTTCATTGACGCCATATATACCGGATAAGCACCATGGTCATCTATCCTGTTTATTAAGGATAGATGGCCTATATTCTTCAGGGTTAGTTGACCAGTCTACCTGATAGTTTATTTCGGCATGTATGTTAAGTAGCTTCTTGCTTTCTTTTCAGATACCAAATATATACGTTAAGAAGTGGGGTAGCAACCGTTGGGAGTGGATCCAAGATGTTTTATGTAAAGCAATTGAAGCAATACGTAATGGCACATCAGTCCTACAAGCCTTCATTGAATTTCATGGGCCGAGAAAAACACTGGAGAGGAGATGAAAAACTGGAAACATAGTTAAAGCCTTGATGGGAAGACATTGTTTATTAGGGAGAGAAAAGGAAGAAAGGTTGGTAAGACACATTAAAAAATGCAAAAACATGGATTCCTTTTCACTCGAGATGACCTTAGAATGTTGGCATGCAGTTTCACTAATCAGCTTGGAGAAAAACATAATTTTAATAATGAAACTGAAATGGCTGGTTATTTCTATCCAGGCATCCAGATTTAGCTGTTTGTAAGTCTGAGGGTGTCTCCATAGCACATAGTTAAGGCTCCATGGTGAGACGACCGGGGGGTTTACGCCTTTCAACCGCCATGGAACCATAGCACATAGTATAGTAATGAACCGTGAAGATATTAAGCCTTACTAATGTCTTTTAACTCAAGTTTTGGAAGAAAACAGATTACATGACAAACCTGGCTGTATATTCAATATGGATGAAACAGGCTAAACAATCATCCTGATGAAATCATTGCTGAGAAGGGATCAAAATCTGTTTTGAATAGAACTTCCACAAAAAAAAGGGAAAATCATAACGATCATTGCATGCTGCAACGTCGAAGATGTGTTTCTTCCCCCGGTCTCATATAATGAAACGGAAAAACAAGAATTTGAAGATGAAATGCCACCAGGTTCTATTATTTACATATCGGAAATATCAGCCTATATCAACGCAGCTATTTTCTTGCATTGACTAAATGACCACTTTCTTCCTAGAAAACCAGCAGGGTTATTTGTTATTTTCAGCTTTGTTAATTTTAGACAGACATGCATCCCATTGTAATTCAGTAGAAATGCTGGAGTTTGCGGAATGAAATGATATTGTTTCGATTTGTCTCCCAAGTCATACTACAAACTTGCATATGGCGGTGCTTTCAACAACACCACCAGGAAGCTTTTTCTATCAGTTACCACACAGTCCCCCTAAGTGGTACCATGGTTTGGGGATGGCATAACATTTGGTGGACGAACACCTTTGGTCCACGTTTCTGGCAGTATCGAGGCACAACGACATGTCTCTGACATTATGAGACCTGTGGTACAGCCATATCTGTCAACCAGGCCTGGACTGCTTTTTCAGCAGAATACTGCCAGACCACATACTGCACGGATAACTATGAATAGTCTACAAGGATTTGATATCCTGTCTTGGCCAGCATATTCTCCGGATTTGTCACCAATTGAGCATATCTGGGACATCATGGGTCGCCGATTAAGAGAACTCCCAATTCCAGCAAACCATGTTCAGTTACAAGCCCAATTGCATGCTGTGTGGAATCTCATCCCTCAGCACACCATTAACCATCTTATTGCCTAGATGTCTAGTCGTATTCAATCCTGCATAGTCACTCGCGGTGGGCCTATTCCATATTGATCTAATGTCAATAAAGTTCCATGCTTTCATTTTCCAGGTATGGTTTTTTTATCATTTGCACATCTCCATGTTACAATTATATCCTGTAAATTTCATAAGGATACATCAATTTCTTCATGGTGTTGCAATTTCAGTTGTGAGCTGTATAGTTTTACTCAGAAAGATTTTGAACTACAGCCCAGCACTTCTCTCCAAGAAGAGTGGGAAAAACGAGCTGTCTCCCACAAAATTGTTGAACGATATTCCACCTGTTCCACTGATCCGCAAAACCTATACTACATCCAAATGTCAGAGACGCCATGCTACTATTCTGATGTCATCCAAAAGTATAGATAAAGTAAAACAGAAAACAAAAATTAAGAACTTTAGATGTCTGCCTAGGAAAAATCAAAATATAAAAAAATGCTGTTGTAGAACTTATTCCAGCAGCAGCTCTGAAGAGGAAATCGAGTTTCAATATGCATTTAGTGACATATCCAGTGATAATTTTGATCCCTCTAATGAATATGTAGGGTACAGAGAAGATTATAACAGCATAAAGATTAAAATTGACTGAATGAAGTGTATTCATTGCTAACGCTGGTTACATGAAACATGCTCATCATTCATCGATATATGTCAGTTCTGTGATATTATATCGAAAAAAGTGACATTTTCTAACTTTTCCAATAATATTTTTATATTAGCTAGTATTTTTGGAAGACCTCATTAATTTTTGTAACACTTTTTCTGTAGTATTTTGTTCTAGAATTAAAATCTTGTTTTCAAGTTAAATATGAATGCTGCATTAAGATTCACTCACACATATTTACCATTAAAAAAGACATAGCCAACTCCATGATCATATATATAGCCATCTAACCCTCACTCTAAGGGATAGATGGCCAAAAATATAGTTTTAAAATTTTGAAATTTTTGACTTTCTGTCAATTGTTTTTCACAAAAGTCCATAAAGCTTTAAACTTTACAGAGTTTGTTAAAATTTTTATGATCATGTATTATAATAATATAGGCCCCTTCAATATAAAAAACTATGGCCAACTAACCCGGATTTACCCTATCTATAATAATAAAGGAAGATGTCTGTTTGTTCATTTGAGTCATATCTAGCAGAAAATCCAAGTGTTATATGGCCCTAAAATTTGGCACACAGGACTCGGGAAGATGCACCTTTTTTTTTTAATTTGAATTATTTTTTGAGTTATTTTATGTTTTTACACAATTTTGAGCAATTTTCGTAGTTCTTCGGTGACTGAAAATATTATCACGTTTCCATCTTAACATCATTAGAAAGAGGGAGAAATTCTCTTTCACTCTTTCAAACAAACTTTGAATGGAATCTATACGATTAATAGACAAATTTTCATGAATTTAAAAATATATATATACTTTTTGTGTGTTTAAAACATCTCTGAATTTTATATTACGATACAAAAAAATTGACTGACAATCCCATCTTCATAATTTACTAGATATTTCTTTGAATATCACTCACAGCTCCAATGGGATAGTTATTTTTCTGCTGTATTCTGTTCATTAATTATGAATTTGTATATAAAACCTCATAAAATTTCAAAATAAATCTAACAATGCACAGTATGAGTGATAAAGCAGGTTTACCCCCCCCCCCCCCCCCCCATCTTTGAAATGAGGTCCAGAATTGGTATTTTGATGCAACATCATCAACAAAACTGACATCTGCTTAGGGATTTATTTTGATTGTGAGTTGATACTAGAATCGAAAATATCATCAGAGTTCGCAAGAATTGTCATTTAGAGCTGTTGATGTTAATAAGTAGCTTGTGCAGCATAGTCAATCGAAGGAACTTATATAGGGTGTATAAAAGGAGCATATTTAAAGCGTATCACACCTGCACAGGTGAAAGGTGTATTTGGGACGAATCAAAGGAGCTTATTTATGGTGCATCAAAAGAGCTTATTTAGGGCATATCAAAAGAGCTTATTTAGGGCATATCAAAGGAGCTTATTTAGGGCATATCAAAATAGCTTATTTAGTGTATATCAAAAGAGATTTTTAGGATATATCAAAAGAGTTTATACACCCACACAGAGGGGTTCTGGAGACTTAAGTTTCTGCTCATTCCTTAGGGCGAGTCGAGTGGTCTGGGTTTTCGACCCACACAGAGGGAAAAATGTGTATTTAAAGGCAGTTGTATTAGGGTGTAGCATTTGATGTGCCCAGTGGTGGAATCAAGGCATACTACATACCCAAGCAACAGTCCAAGGTGTGATTAGGTGCTTATTTAGGGCTCACATGTGTTTTGTAATTTAAGCATAGACTTGCACATCAGGCGACTAAGCCTTTTGAAAAACTTAATGAATGAATTCAATTAATCCCTTCTTTAAATCCAGGGCAATGCCGGGTACAGTCACTAGTATATATATAAAACAGTATAATAGCCAAAATTATTATTAAAAACAATTAACTTCAATGCATAGCACTGCTTTCCTTCATATAATGCTTTAAAACTTCATCAAATGCGGCCCTTCAGATACTGAGTGGAATTCCTCCTCTATGTCTCACCTTACAAATGAAAAGCACAAAAAATAATTGGATAAGATTCAATCAAAGTGTGATTTATGCAATTTGCCTGTAAATTTGACTCAAATATATTTAAAAAACCACTCACCAAATGGGTTCACACATTCAAAGTGAACTCAGTGCATTGAGATGCGAAGCTTCCAATAGAAAAGGTTGGGAAGTTTTCACAGATGTCTCCAAGATCAATAATAAAGTAAGATCTGCCGATGCAGTTTTCTATGATAAAAAATCAGTTTATGTTGGAAATTTTAGTCTTTAAGACAATTCATCCATATTTCAAGCAGAGTCAACAAGAAATCTTAAAAATAGATTGAGAGCAAGCAGGACATGTAAAAATAAATACACTCTGTTACAAAAATATATATACACCCATAAGAAATTGAGCTACACTCGTGAAACTTGGCATGAAATGTTGTTTTAAGAGTTATGCAAATGATCAAACTGCCAGCCCTAATGATATTATAGGGCTCATACAATGCACATGAAAACAACACACCGTGCAGCATTTAAAATGACTGTAAAGACTTTCACTTGCTGGTAATTAGAACTGGATTATATCTGCTTTGATACTGCAAGTTGTGTACAAAGATGCCTTTGAGATGTACTTGATGGTGCTATGAACAATTGCTGGATTTAGAGAGAGGTCTCATTCAGGGCCGTAGCCAGAGACAAAATTTAAGGGGGGCTCAACAGTCTTGAAGGAGGGGCTCACCAAAAACTCAGTTAATCATTAGCATTTATTAACCATAATAGTTGCTATTTATTTCAATTCATATAAATCATTAATAAATAATTGTATATTTATCTTTGTAAACTAAAAGTTGATTAGGAAAATCCATATAGCTACTATACATCAATATTAATATATAATAATTACAATTATTATAATATAAGCATTAACTAGTAGCAAAGCTCTTAATTAATCAAAAAAAAAATTCTGAAAGTTAATACAAGTTAATGCTTAATATTAACTCTTAACTACGTATCAGTTGATTTTGACTCTATAATGTATAACAGTGAACCCCACAATAATACAAAAGTATTCAAATACTTTTGTATTAATGGTCAATATATAAAAATTGTATTAATTTTTAAATATTTTTAAATTAAATATGTAAATAAATTGATCATCAATATAACCACAGATTCAACTAAATTAAATAATCTTTAAAACAAAGTAATTTATAAAAGAAATGTCATAAAGAAATTTTTTATGCAAAATTCGGATAGCAAAATTTGGATGAAATGTCATATCACTACTAAATATTTAATATTTTTATCAGGGGGCCTAAGTATTCCTCTTGGGGGCTCTAAATATTCCCCTTCTGGCCCCTGCCTGGCCACGACTCTGGTCTCATCATAGACAGGGTTGGGTTTTTACCGGTAAAAACCTGGGAAAAACGGTCAAAACCTAGTAAATACTATTAGCCTCTACATCTACCAATAAGTATTAGTTTATTATATATATATATACACATACACACTACTTCTATATTATAGTATACAGGGTGTCCCTAAAAGATTGAAATGCACTTTAATTCTTTACCTGTTGGAGATAAGTGGGCAATGTAAATTGCAAAAATGTTGAAAGTAAGGTAGGAAATAAGACTACATTAATGAAATAGTCCTCCCATTCATTTTCAAAAGGATACACTTTTTTAATTTTTATACCACCCCCGTAGACAAATTTGGTCAATCAGAAAATTTTTATTTTTAATGCAACGAGATCATTAAAAAAAAATGCATATCTGTATCTTTAAATTTGAGCGAGTTATATTTAATTGAACATTGTGAATGGGGACCATATATCAAATTAGAAATGTAGATTTGTGACATATCACACAGAAGATAAAACTGGATGATAATACATAGGATACCCAACCACATAGTGAGTACCACTGCTTTATATGATCTCTGTCTGTGTAATACTTTATTTAGATGCATTTGTGATAAAAAATTTTGACAAATATTAACGTATTTTTGATCTAAACAATTTTCATTGTCAATTTGTTTATGATCCCTATTTTCACTGAGAAAACAAACTTTCACATGGTACAGAAAAGTGGCATAAGTCAGATTTTTTCCTTTATCATAATTCGGTTCATTTTAAAGATACATATATGCAGGTTCTTTTAATGATCTTGTTGAATTAAAAATAAAAATTTTCTGATTGACCAAATTTGTCTAAGGTGGTCGTATAAAAATTTAAAAAGTGTAACTTTTTGGAAGTTAATGGGAGGACTATTTCATTAATGTAGTCTTATTTCCTACCTTACTTTCAACATTTTTGCAATTTACATTGCCCACTTATCTCCAACAGGTAAAGAATTAAAGCAAGCTTGTTTCAATCTTTTTGGGACACCCTGTATATATATATATATATATATATTCTGTATTATTTTGTGTTTTATATTCTGTTTTCTACATACAGACTTCTATTACATCTTTTAATTATACTTTTATATTTATTATTTACTTCTGAATTCAACCATCTATCTTTTGATTTTCATACTTGCAAAAAACTTTTTAAAAAGGTAAAACCTGTTGTAAAGCTGCATTTGCGCTTATTACAGAGTTTATTCTCTTTTTAATTTAATTTTATTTTGTTTATTATTATTATCGCTAACGCATTTCTATTGTTTAACTACGAGCCCATCTATGTCTTACTATGGCCCTCTTTGGATATTGTTTTTATTTATCTAACCCTTTCATTCCTTCTTTTGATTGATTATGGTATGTCTTCACATTTCGCATTATGGAGTATTTTGGTTTGAGTTCTCTCATCGCTTTTATGATTTTTTCTGCGGGTTATTGCTCTTTTTGGTAGATTTCACACTCGATTATTCAATCGTTATATATGTGTGTATAGTGCTGACATCTCTCGGCAGGCATTAGAGTTTATTGTGTTTTTTGTGTATTTTTTTCTTTTCTGTATCTTTTAGTTAACCCAGACGTCAATATCTTTTATTGCTTATTTTTACATTTTAATCTAGACAAGTATTTCCACTATATGTTGCCCTCTTTTGCCCGCAGTTGTAGGGATTCAGTCAGACACATACGTATTAACAGTTTTGTATATCTTCCATTCCGGATGAATATAATTATTTGTCCACACTTCGCTTATTTATGAATATTTCGTATGAAAATCTCTTTTCTACTATGCTTGTTTTGTTACTCTCCAAAATTTCGATTCAATTCTTATGGTATTAGTTAAAATTTGAAATTCGTACCTGACAAAATAGTTTTTTGGGGGGGTTATATTGGGAATTTTAATTAGAATTCGTGATGTAAATTTTCTTCATTACCTAGTGTCCGGTCTATTATTATTATGAATTGGGATAATTATAGATCGACAAACATTGACCAATTAAGCGTTATAGACGATTTGGAAGAATACCATACCTTCTCTCAATCTAAATCATATTCCTTCAATAGATGCAACAATCTTAGGTGCAAAACTTGTCCTTATGCTGACCCATTACAAATTAATAATAATTCCACTTCACAAAAATTCTGTAAAGTTTTTAATTGCATATACAAACTTAATTGTACTATTTGTAACTTATCCTATATTGGCCAAACCAGCAACCTTTTACATCTGAGAATGAATGTCCACAGGGATCATATTAAAAAATTTGACCATAAAGTCTTATCTCCCTACCAAAAATCAATTTGAATATCAGCACTTTGCTACACACGGATTTAAAAATGTATCCCTTCATATTTTAGATATTAAAATTTCACTCACGGATAGATTAGTATTTGAAAATTATTACATTAAAAAATATAAAACTCTCTTCCCCTATGGCTTAAATCAAATTTATAATAATAATAATGTTGTTAACAATAGTTTTGAATACAATTCTCATAAATCTTCAGTATATAAACATCTTTTTCATTATTCAAAGTCATCATCTCCTAGTAAAAAGCGATATAAGCGTGGCAAAGGAAAAAGTAACTTAAGTAAAACTATTGATTACAAAGCAGACATTTTGAAATTACAATATAATTATTCTCAAACTTTCAATTTTCTACCTGTTAGAACATGGTTATATAAAGTCAGAAAAAGCAAATTAAGTATTGTTTATACTAATTTTTTAAAATTAAAATTAACTCATGAGCATTTTAAACATTTATTTTTTGATTTGCTTCTTTCACGTACACATTTCTTAAATTACCACCTACTCCATTCACCAAATCCACATACTAAAATAGCTTACTGTGTAATCTCTTTTAAACACCCTATTCTTAATTCTCTTAACTTCAATAATTTATTTGCAAAACATAAGCACTTGTTACCAGTAAATGATATCAAAATACAAAAATCATTCAAATATAATTTACCAATTGGTAGAACTATTTACAATTACAATGAAGTTTCTAGGACATTAAACTCCGATGATCTTACATCATGTGTATGCAGCAATCAAAATCTTGCCCCTTTTGTCAACTCCACTCATGGTCACATTATTACTGGGGATCTCAGTATAGTTCAGGATGATATACTTAGGGATATTATGAATAAAGGGTCTAAATTTCGCATTCCATTCTGCCATCACCCTAAACAACTTCTTCAGTCTCTATCATTTGATTTTGATAAATTCATATATCAACTTGCTTGTTCACATTCTATTTCTATTGAAGCATTCAATCTATGGAAGTATACGACCTTACATCTACTTAAAAATGTTATTATAAACACTAAATTAACGAAGCCTAGGTATCCTTATAAACAACTCCTATCTGCTATCAAAGAACTACAACAACATTTTGTCATAACTTATGTAGATAAAGCTTCTAATAATTATGCCATCATTTGTAAAAAATATTATGTTTCTCTGTTACAGAATTACTTAAAAGATAATCAAATTTTTAAACCCATTAATAATCAGTCTATCCAAATCAAAACTAAAATGCTAAAATTATATACACAATTAAATATTAATTGTAAGTTTTTTAAATTTCCTTATGTTACTTTGGTTCCTAAATTCCACAAATCACCTCTCAGTTTTAGAACAGTCACTTGTGGACATAATACCTTTACCACTACAGCTAGTAAGTACTTGCTTAACTGTTTAAATCGAATTAATGAATCTCTTAAATTCAGGAATTCAGGATATTTCATTTTGAACAATAGTTTTGATTTAGTTAATCACCTTAGCAAGTTACCACATATTCTTGGTTTCCAAACCTTTGATTTTAAAGACCTATTTAATAATATTGTCATTAAAGATTTACATAAAGTTATTATCTCTCTTTATCATGACTATATATCTTCCAATCATGATGCTTTTAATGTCAAAAATTTTCCTATGCTCTTGCACTTTGTGTTAAACAACAATTATATTATCCAAGGTGATAACATTTATTTACAAACATCTGGTGTACCACAAGGTGGCTGTAGTAGTAGTATACTCGCTAACTTATATCTTTATTATTATGAATGTCATTTTAACTCTAATTCATATATTATATATAGATATGTTGACGACTTAATTTGTATTATCATTGATGATTCCTATCCCATTAATATTGATTTTTACCCGTCTAACCTAGAATTAATTCCTAATGAGCCTTGCGTTAGTCAAACTGTTAATTTTTTAGACCTAAATTTAGATACCCTCAATAATCATGTAATCACCAATCTATATGATAAAAAAGATTCTTACAACTTCACTATCATAAAGCTGCTATCATATCAATCTTGTAATTCTATTCAATTGTTTAGAAACATCATTTTAAACCAGCTATTTCGAATACATCGACTTTCTGATCCTCAGTTTCACTTTCTCCACATCAATAAACTTAAACGCATTTGTCAAAACTACCTATATCCGGAAGTATTTGTAAATAATATTATTAATAATTTCAAATATACCACATAATAATTTTACACATGCATTATTTATCTTTGATTGGTTAACTCATTTTTGAAAATTCACCCATTCTTATCACCTCACTTACCACTTGGCCTGAGTCTAATACTGTTTACTATTTTCGAATGTCTATTTTCCACTTGTCCTGAGTCCTATACTGTTTACTATTTTCGAAAGTCTCCATACTTATTATGTATCGTACAATTGTATTCATTCCCACTCGCATTGACGAAGTGAGGTGAAATGCTCGCCCACTCGCATTGACGAAGTGAGGTGAAATGCTCTGTCACTAGTTTATCTTACACGTGGTGCTATGCTTTTGATTTCACATTACAGTTCGTGGAGGTATTGTTTTTCAGCTTTGTATAATTCAATTGATTTATTTTTCTAATTCCACTAGCCAGTAGACAGTTCCAATGGTGTCTATAGTTAAATACTATCGCCATTGTCAGAAACTGGCTATTCTATCGGTTTTAATTCGAATTGTATGGCTGTCCTGATGAGAATGCAATTTCGAACTGACCGCCATTTTTTGTGTGGTTTCGATTGATTGTTCTCTATTCTTGATCTCTTGTCTTGAGCTGATTATTATTGCCTATTCTCATTTTTGCAGAGTTTTATTTTTATTTACTTTTATATACTTTTAATTGTGATTTTTGAATCCTAATATTCTTCTCATCCCCCTTTCCAATGTAGTGATATGTAACCTTCTATCTTTATCCTTAGACTTGGCTTATAGTTACTCATTTGTAACAGATATGCTAGAGATGGATTTTTTGTACATACAGTAGTTTATGCATAATTTTCGATTAAAATCCTTCAATTTTTATTTATATATATATATATATATATATATATATATACATACATACATACATACATACTATTTCTATATTATAGTAATTATTAGGTATTATTGGTTAATATATGCAGGTAAGTACCATTGGACAACAGATATGCAGTAGACTGTCTCCTCGCCAAGTTTCATTAGTGAAATTTTTTTTTCTTATTATTTTTACCAGTACATGTATGGAGAGAACAAATTTTTTCTAATAAAAACTTGGGAAAACTAATACTATTAGCTTCTAAATATGAGCCAATAAGTGTTTATTTTGTAATATTGGCTACTGTTAGCATATGAAGCAGAAGCAGCCATTTCCAAGAATATTTTTCAAATCAAAAAATGTGAAAGCCAAATTTTGGCAGAAGGCCTTAAATAATAAGGAAATCAGTTCTGAATTTGTTCATTTTATGGTAAAATTACATTCCATGCCTTGTAGTTCTGCAGCAATAGAGTGATTTTTTTCAAATTTTTCATATATTCATAATAAACTAAGTAATAGACTTGGTGTGCAAAAAGTTGCAAAACTTGTGTTTTGTTACAGAATGCAGGATACAAAGACTTAGATTGGTAGAATCTACCAATATTACTTATTTTAAACTTCTACATTTTGTGATAATTACTTTTTTCACATTTTGCATTTCAAAAATTTGTATATATTTTCATGCTTTCGTACTTATAAGTTTTGTTATGTAATTATTAAACTGAATTAAAAGGAAATTAACTGTACTTTTTTATTTTAATTTGTGAAAGTATTTTTTAAGACAAAATTCCGTTAGATATCCATTATTCATTAAAAGTGAATTACAATTATAAAAAGCAAAGCTTTATTTTTGGTCAGGATTTTTACTATCTGAGAAACAGTAAAAAATGTTTGATTATTAATGATTAATTACTTGTTAATTATGATAAAAATATATTCATTACTATTTCAGTCTTTCTTCCTTTTTGTTACTACCACTACCAGCTCATAAGATAACTCGTCTAAGCGACAATATTAATGCCCAAATATTTTTGCCAACAATTATGTAATTATTTCTACTTATATTTCATTAGCATATGATAACAATGACATAGTATCTATAGTAAAAATGTTTAGAATATTAGTCCATTAAAATGAGTATATATACTTTAATATGCATGCTAGTAAGAATAATTATAGTAATTTTTGTGTTTAATGTTTGCATAATAGTGTCTTAAAAATTATGCATTTTTGTAGGGTATAAGGTTTCACTAAAATGGCTGAAATAGTGAAAAAACAAATTTTCCAAATATGGTAAAAATCATGAGTAAAACATGTTTTTCCCAAGGCGGTAAAAACCATAAACTGGTAACTGCCTTGCCAACCCTGATCATAAGCCTAAGTGAAACTGGTTGATCTAACGGATATATCAATCATCATCTTGGTTGGAGCAATATGGTAGTTGCTCAGTGTTGGCAACAGTGAATCAGAGAAGGCACATGCAACTATTGCAGAGGATCAATTGTCCCAGACAGAGAACTGCTCGAGAGGATCGTGCAGTCAAGAGAGGAGCCACACCCAGTTACAACATTTGTGGCAGAATCTTCCGCAGAGGAACATAAGCAACTTAATTGACACTATGATACTCTGAATAGCAACTTGTATAGCTGCCATGGCAACATTACCACTTACTAAAATTCCATGTTGTTGCCATCATTTCTTAATAAAATGTTTTTCTGCTCCCAAATTCTAATCATTTGCATATCTCAAGCGATACAAACACCCACACAATACAGATATCCCGATTACATGCCATTGATCTAAAACATGTCCACGTTTTGGATCAATGGGAAAAAGATACATCTAATAAATATCCATAAGTAACATAATCTGGATCATCCAAAGTTTGTGTGTATTACGTCCAAAAATTACATGTTCTGGATGGTAGCTTCGTGTGATATTTTTGACTGGGGAGGCTGGACGATTGGCATTTGAACTTGGAAAAGGTTTTGTATTATAAGTGAAATTTATATTGGAATTCACACTTTGAATATGTTTTATTTCGTTGGTGGGTAAAATAAAATAATTTAACATGAAAAAGCTAAGAGTGAATCAAATGCACAACATTTTAAAATATATTACCTATGTAAGATAAATCCGTACAAAATATAACATTTAAAATTTTTCCTTAATTCTAAATTAGTTGAACTTTTACAACCAATTTATGAAATATAAAGTCATGGTCGCTCCCCCCTCGGAAATGTTCTACAGGCACCCATGTATGAAACAGTGCACTGAAAATTGGTCCTGAAACATAAGCTTAGTTGAAAATCAGTGTAGTTAACAATGTCCTTAAACAAAATTATATATTAATTATTTATAAATGCTGTACTATGAAAACTTTAAAATATCTTATAATTACAATATGCTTAGAATTCGCTAAAAAATTATTTTTTTTTTATCTAACTGAGATTTTCACGTAACATGGAATTTTTAAAAGGAAATCAGATTTATTCTTTCTATAACTCCCAAATACGCTAACGGATGCTTTGCCATATTGTTACCGATATAAAGAGCCAAGTCTACTTTGCAAACTACTTAAGTTTAATGGAAGTCATTCTTAGTATATATATATTTTTTTTTATATTATTTAAAGTTTGGTAAATGCTAGGTTATTTGTGAAAAATGACTCAAATTCTTTAGTATTACAAATAATGAATATTTTCTGCTAATATTAATTAATAGAATCACGTTTGACCCGAAATGGAGGATCCAATAGCCTTGCACTACCCACCCATCATTGATGAAACGTCACGTCCCTCATCCAATTATTGATTGTTAATAAAGGGTTAAAAATATGGAAGTAATAGCCACACCTTTCTATAATCTAACTTCCCATGTTAATCAGCTAGGGAGGAGTTTAACAAATGGGTGGTCTTAATGCCATGCTTCTCCTTATAAACGACAAAGGCTGGATGATTTCAGCTTCTAAAACATTAAAATATGTGTTTTAATAGGAAAAATACTTTGAAATGTGCCACTTTAACTTTTACCTTATGGCTCCAAAAATCCATTTTTTCAACTCCATAACGGCAAAATAACTGAAAATGCCACCCCTCTAAATAAACACCTTCAATGACCTTGTCTTTTGTTCATAACTTGTTCCCCCTTCAGTCAGGAGAAACTTGAAGGAAGGGCTGCAGGCATTCTTCAAGTTTTCAGAAGAAGATTGAGAGTTTCAAGAGAATTTCAGTGGTACAACTGTTGTACCGCCATAAGTAAAAGGTTAAACAAATAAAAGGCAGCAATTTTCTAAATAATACATATATATTCACGAAGTTATTTAAAAATTATAGTAAATAAAAGTATGTTTAAATAATTCTTTAAATTAAATTTTAAACAAGGGAGGCTCAGCTTTTTAGCCTCAATGAACACTACGTCACTGGAACACAGTATTGGTCTATTTTTCATCCATGATGTATGTAATATGGATGTTATGGATGATCTAGTCCACATTATATCCAACATGGAAGAGAAATGGATCAATCCTGTGTTCCTCGTCTAATTTACACCCTTAAATTATATGCTCTGGATGAAACAGATTTGACTTCCCTGCACATCCATAGGTAATGTAATATGGACGAGGCACTTATCCATGTTACATCCATCGTGGACGAAAAATGGATTAATCCTATGAACATAATCAAGCTGCACACACACAAAAGAAAACACTGTGTAGCTTTTGACTCTTTACCTTGTTATCATGGCTGCTGTGATTTGTGTCGTTATTTTGTTTTTCAAGTTAAAACTGCTTGTTCTATATTTTGTACTCTAAAATTTACAGAATAACTACTAATGTCATGTTGAATCACATACTTAATTTTTATTAGTTTCAAGTTTAAACTTGTTGAAATCAAAATGATAATCAAATTAACAATTTTACTGTTACTGAAATTTATTGTAACTTTTCGATATTTTTAATATTTTATATTGTCTTGTATGGGGACAATATAAAATCATATTTTTGTCATTACAGCTATATTACAAATGTCTGCAGTGGTGGCATTTAAATAATAACCAAATAATTGCTATTTCAGTTCTAAAAATGAAACTTAGGCTGATGAGAAAAAAATTACAAAGTATATAGTATTAAAATTTTATATAAAGTATGCAAAAAATAATTATCTGAGTATTAATTTTTTCTAACTATCCCTAATTCTTATACTGATATCTTAGAAAATAAAAATAACTTCAATTTATTCGATCTAGAAATATTCCATAATAGATTCATAAAAGATTAAGTTATATTATTATTTTGACTCACAAAAAAAAAGTCAAATGTCGTATAGTAGATAAAGAAGTAGGTTCCCTTCAACACACATACACACAGCAAATTGCAGGTTCAAATCCAGAAGGGTATCAAAAGAAATTAGTAGTAGCAAAATGAGGCCATGTTTTTGCAAAATAAATCTGCTATATTAAAAAATTTTAACATTTTTTAAGATCTGTACTTTTTAAGAACACACGAGAATGAATATAAAATAAATAATCCAATAATATGCATGTATGAATCTGAATGATCCAGTTTACATCCATTGGACATCCATTATACGTCTATATAAATATCCATTAGACGTCAGTCTGGACGAGCAATAGATGTAATATAGATGATCCAGTATATGTCTACTGCACATCCATTTTATGTCCAGATAGCTATCCAATGGATATCTATAGATTGTATCTGGAATAACATCTGAATATCCATTAGACATCAATACATTGGATTTTGGATATGTTTTGGATGATCCAGATTACATCTATTGGATTTAATCTAGATGGTATCTAGATGTAATGTGCTATGGGGGACATACCAAGTTTCACAACTCTAGCTCAATTTCTTATGGGTGCATATATTTTTTTGCAATGGAGTGTATTTCAATATTTAGGTTGGAAGGAGCGAGCCTCAAAATCCTAATTTTGTTGGCAAAAATATTCTAGCAGTAACATCTAAAGCAATAGTGGATTTTCAAGACCACGAACACAACATTAAAGTTTCACTGGATAAAGAGTCACATGAGCTGCAATGGAAATGTAACAGTAAGACTAACCAGCAAAAGATGCTACAAACATCTTAAGCAATATTGCAGAGATGAAAACATCTATTAACTCAACCAAAATAGTCTTATAATAAGAGAGAATTAAGCTTTAGCAAGAATAGTGGGATAATTAAAAAATGGCAGATAAGCATATTCATTCTTTAAAAAGTTTCAACTAAGAAAACTGAAAATAACTTCTTCCTAAATCAACTTTTCACAAATCATGGCAGACTAACTTACTGCATAAATAAGTCAAAATATACAACTTCAAATGTGGCCATATGTATATTATTATTTTACTTGTGTTATACATAGTGGTATTACATTTGTATGTAGAACTTTTTTGTAATCATTCTTGCCTCAACATATCTTAATACTTGCTTATATAGAACTTTTACTGTCTACTGCTTTGTTTGGGATCTCATGTACATTTGCCTCATGATTGATTGGATTGCTGTTATTACAGTGTTTTGTATTTATATCAAAGTGTCCAGTTATATCATTAAATACTTTTATAGGGGTGTCGAAAACCCAGACCGTCTGACTCGTCCTAAGACATGAGTAGCTATTTGGACGGCCGGTTTTATCTTATGGGGGTGTCGAAAGCCCAGACCGTCCGGCTCATCCTTAGACATAAAGCAGCAAAGTGGGCGGTCGGGGTCTTATGGGGGTGTTTCTGATGCACAGAAACACACCCATAAGACCCCGACTGCCCACTTTACTGCTCTCTTATGCTGCTGTCTTATGGGGGTGTTGTTGTTGAAACCCAGACCGTCCGACCTACCAGAAAGGTGTAAGGTAACTGTTTGGACGGTCAGGAAGTGCCACCCAATTTAGACCGGAACCCAGTGGGGAGGCATCCACAGGGACCGTACCCTCCTTCCCCTACCACCAACCTCTCGGAAGGACTTTCGGACCCACATGTTTAACGTGATCGTACTCCGCATGAACACGGCGGCAGTTTTGGCAGTGGCTGGAATCGAACCCGGGCCTACCGAGTGCAACCCCAGCGTGCTAACCAATGGGCTACCGCACCCCGTCTTATGGGGGTGTGAAAAATTTATGTATATTTGAATTTAGAGATAAATGATAACTCAATTAGTGCAAAGCTAGATGGTGCTGTTTTTTATTATGAACATTGTAATTGCTCCTCGCCAGTTAGAAGCAAAGAAGCATGGAGCTCCATACAAAATAATTATGTGTTTGTGATAGTCTTAATAAAGCTTATATAAGCTAACCTGTGTTGAATATTGTTTGATGATTGTTTAATTATTGATTATGGTTTAATTTAACAAAGGTGAGAAAAGAAAATAAACCCAATTGAACCACACAAAAAAATTCCATTACATATAATGGTGCATACATACCTGCCAACTTTTACGAATTTTTCGTAATTTTTACAAAAATTCTCGTTTTACGATTTTATGCACATAATCCATTTCTTTACAATTTTTAATATTTTTTCCTAATTACGTCTAAAAATCCCGCCAAATTTATATTCTGCACCAAAAAGTCGCCAAGCATTTGGGTTGCATTCAGTTTTTGTCTCGTGCCCATCGAAGGAAAAATTGTCCCCTATACCGCGGCGCGTTTAGCAGTGAGGAGAGGAGAACTGGTCTGCGTCATTGGGCAATCCCATTTTCTAGTCGGGAGGGCAAGGCAGGAAGTGCGTGCTCGTAGAAGAGTTTCATGTAAATGCGTTCTTGAGTGATCTGTTTTGCGACTGGTGAAGCAGAAGTAGTGTTGCGTTGTATTAGCATTGCAAGTGTTCAAATAAAATGTAAGTTCGTTATTTAATCGTCAAGATGAATAAAAAACTGTATTGTCAGTATTTTAGACCAGCATATAAAATCGAATTTCCCTGTATTAAAGAGTCGCATAAGGGAAATACGTACGCGTTTTGCAATGTGTGTGTGTGTGACTTCATAATCACTCATGGCGGAAGGAGCGACATTATGAGGCATGTGAAATCAAAAAAACATGAATCAAGTGTAGGTAACCTTGAACAAAATGCTAAAGTCAGCAATTTTTTTCAAAAATCTACTGACTCTGAAGTTAGTGTTATTCATACAGAGTGTTTGTTTATTGAATTTTTGATCAAACACAATCTTGCCATGAGTGCTGCTGATCATGCTGCTCCTTTGTTCCGGAAGATGTTTCCTGATTCCAATCTTGCTAAAAAGTATGCTTGTGGTAGAACCAAAACTTCTACCATTGTCAGTGAAATGGCAAATATCCACCAAAAGGATCTAGTAAGTGTTTTACAAAAATCTGCTTTCTGCCTAGCTGTTGATGGTAGCAATGAAAATGATTCGAAGTTGTACCCGATTGTTGTTACTTATTTTAATGAGGCAAATGATAAAATTAAAAGTGCTGTTTTATGTCTTCCAAATTTGAATGGAGACTCAACTGGAGAGAATATTTCGAAAATGATTATTGATGAATTGAGTAAATTAAATGTTCCGATTTCAAATTGTATTGCTTTTAGTGCAGACAATGCTGCTGTTATGGTTGGCCATCGAAAAGGCGTGGCCACCTTTCTGAAACAGCACCAAAATGAATTAATTATGAGTTGCTCTTGCCATTTGATAAATTTAGCAGCCGAGAAAGCAGCTGCTACACTACCAGTAAATATTGATGAAATTTAGTGGATGTGTTCTATTATCTACAAAGAAGTGGCAAACGGAAAGAAAGTTTAAAAAAGTTCCAGCATCTCCATGGGGAAAAAACAAGAAACATTTTGAAGCATGTGTGTACGAGATGGCTATCCCTTAGTAGGGCATTAGAAAGGCTAATGGAACAGTGGGAGCCACTTTTAAGTTTTTTTCATGCAGAAGTGAAGTCAAATAGTAAAGTGAAATGTTCGATTAAAAGTAAAAAAAGCCAGAACGAAGGACCTGGTTTCAAAAGAATGAAGTTGAGTGAAGAAATCTTGAAAAAGTCAAATAATGAGGTATCAGTATTTTCTGTAGAAGAGAGGGTTTTTTATTTTCTCTCCTCTGACCTAAACAAAACTTACTGTAGTTTTTTATTATACACAGTTTCTGATTTTGAAGAAATAAATATTCAACTGCAATCTGCATCTCCAAAGATACAAATTCTGAAGAAAATCCTTGAGGAACTGTTGAAAAGTCTTCTTATTAAGTTTGTTAAGCCTTTTATAATAAAGAAATTCAAAGATCTGACAGAAATTCCTTACCATCATTTGGAAAATCAAAAAGAAGATGGCGATTTGGTTGTTGGGGTCAATACTTACAACCTACTAAAAAAATTAGAAAACACAGAGAAAAGGGAATTTTTTGCAGCAGTCCGACAATATTTTAAAACGGCGTGTGACTATATCATAAAAAATTCCCATTGAAAAGTGAGGTATTACTTCATGCAGAAATTGCTAATGTAAAAGAAGTTGATCATTCTTCTTTTAATGGTATTAGATATTTTGTGGAGAAATTCCCATTTCTACTCACAGTTCAAGATGGAGAGAACAATGATGTAACATGGAATGAGTTGCAAAACCAATTTACAGCACTCCAGTGTGAGGAGTTGGTACAGTCTGAAGATGCTGGTATCGATGCTTTAATTGCTTTCATAGGAAAGATATGTACTGTGGGTGGAATTCGTAAATACGACAGGATTTCTAAAGTTTTAAAAGCCATACTAACCATTCCTCACAGCAATGCAGAATGTGAACATATTTTTAGTACTGTAAAAAAGAATAAGACTCAGTTCCGCTCTTCTATGACGACAAAAACTCTTGAAAATATTTTGATTGTAAAATTTAAACAGGATAACAAGTGTCATGAAACGGAATTTTCTAAATCCTTTTTAGTAAAAGCAAAAAAAGCTACTGTAAACATGTTATCAAAATAAAATTTATTTGGTTAACTTTTCATGTTTTTGTCAGGTAAGCTGAAAAGGTTTTTTCTCTTAAAAATTTTATAAATAATACTTATACAGAACGTAAAAAGTAAAATTACGTGACGTAACTTCGTTTCAAAATATTTTAAGAGATGGATACAATGTAAATAATGTACAAATGTACATGCATACAACTGTTTCCAAAGAGATCTCAAAACAGCTGTGTGTTTCACACATTTGTTCATTATTTACGTTGTGTCTTTTGAAAATCAGATTTACGCCGATTTGTTCTGTAAAACTCATTTTACGCGCTATTCTGATTTTTTCCAAAAATCTTCTGATTTTTACTCCAAATAAGTTGACAGGTATGTGCATACGTCCACAAATCAATTTGATCATCTTTGTTCTTATGTGTATGCAGAATTAGATTAAAAAAATTTGAACAAATTGTCGATGGGGGAATTATTAATTTTGCTTATTGATTTGAAGATTCCAGACTATCAGAATGAGAAGGATGGTACAGACGAAATGGTAAAATGGAACAAGTCAAATCGAGACACAATTCGTAGTGCAGCTACTAAAGTAATTAAAAAAGGTCGATAAACGAGATTCAAATCTAGATGTTATTCAAGGTTCCCTAGCTATTTTGTTAGAACATAAAACTACACTCAAAAAATTGGATGAAACAATAGAAGCACTAATTGAAACAGAGTATTTTGAAGAAGAAATTGAAAAATTGGTCGAATACAATCGGTCAATTGTGCTTTGTAGATAGCATGTAAGTAGATATTTGGGAAATTTAAATTAAAATTTGACTGCAAATCAATCTGGTACAGAACTAAATCAATCTAGTACAGAAACAGTATCCAATATCAATGTGAAGACAAACACAAAGTACTTGTAAATTTTAAGAATTCTGGCCCCATTATGAAGCTGCAATTCACGAAAATGAAACACTTCAGGATGTCGAAAAATTTGACTATTTTAAATCATTACTTAGCTATTCCGCAGCCATAAGCAGTCTTCCTTTAACTGCTGAAAATTATAAAAAAGCAGTAGAAATAGATAGATTAGGAAAAAAGGAAGTTTGGGTTTCTGCATATGGTAATCATTTGTTAAATTTACAACCTGTCCATAGGTCAAATGATGTATCTGCATTAAAAAAATTGTACGATGAAATATCTGTACAAATATGAAGTTTCAAATCGCTCTAAGTAAATTCAGACTCATATGGCTGTTTACTGTTGTCTATATTATACAAATGTATTCCAAATGATCTTGTGTTGCAATTTCATAGGGAGCAAAGTAATAAAAAGGAAACTAATGTAACAAACCTTTCTTAAAAGAGAAACAGATATGCGGGAAAAATATTTAAATGTAACATCTTCTAATTTTAAACACACAAGGTCTTATGAAAGTAAAATTAAATGTGAACCCTCTCAAATATCTTAATTCCATGAAATATAAAACCCTGTCTGCCTTTAGTTTAAATACCATAACAGAAAACCTTTGTGCATTTTATAATGAAAAACACAAATCTGAAAATTGTAACTTAAATTTAGAACAGTGTAAAAATGCTTTACATAAGCAAGCAAAATGTTTCAAATGTTATAAAAAACTTCACCTTCAAAGTCAGTGCAGATCAACACAAATGCATTAATTGATGCACCAGAAATCAAAGTTGCACCAGAAATCTCTCTGTAAACAGACATTCTAGATGAAACATTCGGCCTTGACACCAGTAGAGAAGAAAGTTATAGTCTCTTCGTTAATCCAAGAATAAAATAATCAAAATAGATGTGAATCAGGAACTTTGTATGCTTATTTTCAGATGCTACGGTGCAAACTGATCGGAAGAAATTAAATTATTAAAATCTGTTTATTAATTGATTCTGAGGCTCAAAGGAGTTTTATAAAAAAAGATGTATCATGCAGGATAGGGTTGGAGGTGATGGGTAATTAATCACTTAGAATGCACATATTAGCAGGAAGCAAAGGTCCACCTGTTAGCTCTTAAATTCGAGTACATGTTTTATTGAAGGATATGAATTCAGGACACGTGTTTAATCTGGAAGCATTAGGAACTGAAAACATTTGCCCAGATATAATAGGAGCACATAGCTCTTAATTATGTGATGAAATTAAATTATTGGGGATAAATTTGTCAGACGTTTTTGATGATTTAAATGATGAAGAGAATAAAATTGATATATTAGTGGGCAGATATTTGATCAATCATGGCAGGAAAAGTTAAATGCCTTTCACCAATAGTTATCTTGAATGAGACAAAATTTGAATGGACACTTCACAGAAAATATTCTAATGCAATTAATTCGAATAATTTAGTGGGGTGTATGTTTCCATTTGGGAGGAAAATAACGATGATAAGGTATCAATTGAATGTCAAAGGTTTTGGGAATTCGAATCATTAGGAATTAGAAATGAACCTACAGATATAAAATCATGTGACAAACAAACACTAGAATAATTTGAAACAAATATTAATTTAAGAATGATAGATATGAAAACATGCTGCCTATGAAATTCAATACAATTGATCTTCCTAACACTCACTTTGTCATAAAAAAGATATTTGAAAATTTAATTAAAAGATTTCAGAATAATCCAACGTTGTTTAAAGACTGTCATTGACAAATATATATCATTGGGAATAATAGAAATGGTTGAACCCCAAGACATGTAATTGCAATTTGACCTATTTTTTACCCCATCACCTGGTAATTCGAGAACATAAACTACTAAATTGCATATTTTTTTTTATGCTTTGGCACATGCTCCTTCTCAATTATCTATAAATGATATGATTCTTTCAGATCCAAATTTAAACCCAGATTTATTTAATTTAATTTTGCAATTTTAAAGTAACAACATAGCAATAGTGTCAGATATAAAAAAAAAAGCATTTCTACAAATAAGCCTTGCCGAAGGTGATTGAGATCTGATGTGATTTTTGTGAATTGATCAACTTTCACAAGATCAGGATTTTCCAGTAAAACTTATAATCATGAAAATGACATGTGTATTATTTGGTATGACTTGTAGTCTGTTTCTGTTAGGAATCATTAAACACCATGTAAAAATGTTTGAAATTCAGTTTTCCAAAACTTGTTCTGTGATTTATTCTTTAATGTATGTAGATGATTTGTTGATAGGTGCATTTACAGTTGAAGCGACTTTGAAGTTATCAAAAGAGTCCTTAGATATTTTTAAAAAAGTTAGCATGTCTCTACATAAATGGCAAAGTAATTCTCTTGTAAAGAAACATTTGCAATCCTTGAACTTGTGTGTACTTCTCGAAACATCACTTAATGCAACTCCATTTAATATTTTAATATTAATATAGGACACAGAGAAAGATATTTTCAGATTAGATAATCATAGTCTTTCCAAATTTGTCAATTGTCAGAAAAAAAGAAAACTGTAATTCAAGCGACTGGGAGAATTTTTGATCCAGTTGGATTCTTATCTCCATATACGTCAATTACTGTCAATTCTTAACTTTAGTGCTAGAAAACAATATTTGTGGACAGATTCGAACACTGCTTCACTGGGTTAAAAGCTGTTCCAGTGCTTGGAAACCTTTTGTGAGCAATAGAGTTTTTGAAATTCAAACTCTGACTAACCCAATAGACTAGAGACATTGTCCAGGTTGTGACAATCATGCCAATAGGCTTACAAGGAATCTATCACTTACTGATCAGTAAGTAAAATACACTTTGCAAAGGATAAGGAAAACTTGAGCAATGTATATAAGCACAAATAACACAATGCAGCATACAGCTGTTTTGAGGATATGCTGGATCCTCTTCGTCAGTGCAAGAGAATGAACAAACCCGAAGTTCAAAAGAAGAATGATCGCAAATAGAAGAAACAGAGGAATTATATACCCAAGACCTAGATTAAGAGTTTACTTGAGAAAGCCAATCAGAAAGCAGCATGAACAACAGTCCAGCTAATCTGAATAGCGAATACACAAGGTTGACTTGTACCAAAACACAACAGGAATAACCCGACAAGACAAGTCAAGTCCAAACAAGAATGAGATTCAATAAGACAAGAAATAGGTTAAAAGCGGCACAAAAGAGCCCTGAAGGTTAAGAAATGGAACAAAGAAAGTGGAAAAAATTACAAGGCACTCTGCCAGACCCCGGACAAAAATGTAGTACTGGACAAGTCATTAACTAAATTACTACAATTTTTCTGGATACTGAAGGCTTCGAAGAAGTCAGACCGACATGCATTTTTGTATGATCCTTGCTGAAGAAAATGCAAAATGGTGGTCAAATTGATAGCAATGTTGAGCAATTGAAAATGTATTAAATTCCTGTTTTTTGACATAGTTTTCATATTCCTTAATACGAAATTTTAAAATACATTTAGTTTGACCAATATAAGGAAGACCATACTGGCTAGAAATACTGTAAATGCTCCAACAATTATAAATTTTGTGCTACATTGCTTAACATTGCTCAAGTTTTCCTTAACACTTACTGACCTCAAAAATGATAACCTATGGTGGTAAGGCCCTCCATGGTTGATTAAAGATGCTAGATTATGGCCCAAAAAAAGTCAAAAAAGCAGAAAACGAATTGAAACAGGTGGAAGCTGAAAGAAAAATAATTTCTCAGAATTTTTTGCACATCAGATCAAGAACCACTTATAGAGATAAAGCATTTTAGTTCATTATTGAAAATAGTAATAATAGTAGCAGGGATAAAATATTTGTTTTCAATTTAAAAACTTCATTTAAATGTTAAAGAAATTTATCTGAAGAAATGAGAGAAGCCGAAGAGTTCCTGATAAAAGAAGTGCAAGTAAGAAATTATAACGAAGCAATTGAACTTTTAAAAAGAGATGATCATGTTAAGAAAAAGTTGAAGATTTGCAGCCTATGTCCGTATTTAGATGACATTAATTTAATACAAATAGGTAGCAGACATAATCAAGATGATTTTAGTCTGAGAGAGATAAATCCAATATTACCCAGAAATGAAAGATTTACAAAGTTGTTAGTTATGCAAAAACACAGGAAATTAATATATAAGGAAGTTTCATTAACGTGCAAATTAGAAAACAATTTTAGATTCTGCAAGGGTAACAGTTTATCAAAAAGACCATTGTCAAATGTCTAATTTGTAATGCCAAAACATCTACTGAACTAGCAAGTACAGAATCTCAGAATTGCCCCCTTTTAGCATTATCGGGTTAGATTTTGCAGGACCAATTTGCAGTATGTCTAAATTGTATATTGCGTTATTTACATGTGCCACAACCAGAGCTATACATTTTTAATTATCATCAAGCATAATGACCAAATTCTTTCTTTTAGCTTTTTGTTGATTTCTATCGAGATGTGGCACGTGTAAGGTCATCTAGTCTTACAATGCAAAAAGATTTAAAGCTGCTGACAAAGAACTACAGTATTTTTTATAATATCATGAAGGAGGGGGAATTATAGAATTTCATCTCAAGCCAAAGTGTGTCGTGGAAATTCATCACAGAACATACCCCTTGGTGGGGAGGGTTTTACGAATGACTTGTGAAATATGCTAACGATCCATTGTGAAAGATTCTAGCATGAACTCTCCTTACATTTGAGGAACTAACAACAATCCTGACATTCCTGATCAATTCCTAACAAACTAACAACAATCCTAATATTGAAGCCATTATCAACATGTAACCTCTGAAGTATATCACAACTTTCTCGATTTTGGTAAGAAGGACTTCAGTTATCCACTACATTTTGCAGAACTGGAAAATAAACTTTCCGCCAAGGAAACTTTAATCAAAAGGAAGTGTTACCAAACCAAATTTTTAAAATAATTATGGATTAAGTGAAGAAAACAGTATTTGTTTAATTTGAACTTTGCTGATCATTTTAAATGATCTGAAAAGCATCGCAATCTCCAAATTGGGGACATTGTACTAGTAGATGGGGTTTATAAATCCAAAATGTTTTTGGACTTGGGAATATTTATAGAAGTTATTCATGGCAGAGACAATCTCATTTGTGCTTGTGTGGGGAAAACCTTACAGAGACTGTTCAGGAAAGCTGTGTAACTATTGTATCTTTTAGAATTAAATATTATTTAAATGAATAAGTTTAATCTTGAGTATTTAAATTTTACTTCTTTACTTAATTTTAACTTTAAGTACTTGTTTATATTTTGAAGAATTACATAATACTTAAAGTTGAATGTTTTCTAAATATGAATATACATAAATGATGTTTACATTTTATAGTTAGTTAATTATTATGACCAATTGAATTGATATTTCCTTGGACATTTATTTTTCACCTTAATAATTCTTATTTTGTGTTGTTTAAAATTTGATGTATGGTTGTATATTGCATTTATTGGTTATATATTGCATTTATTGTGTGTTCAAAAATTTGATTGTAACAATTATGTTCTCTTAAAATGAGTACAGGTGGGGAGTGTGTGGGAAATTTATGTATCTTTGAATTCCCACAGGGCAAGATGAAGACTCATTTAGCACAGAGCTAGATGGCGCTGCTTTGGTGAATTTTTATATTACATGAATTACACTTATATGCAATAACCAGTATGAACTGTATATGTAGTATTCCAATATTCCCAAATAGAAACATGCCAAAAATGCTACTTTTTTCTGGAAAACAAAATGCAAGAATAGTATGTAGATAATCTAATAGTGCTAATACTGTCAAATGTGTCATTCTTTGTTTAAAACTAGTTTTTTTATTGTAAACGGTTAAGTACTGGATGTGATAGAGCTTGAATATTTTATATTTTTTATAGCTTGTTCCTTGGTGTTTCCTGCTTGCATTGTCAATGGAACTGCTGTTAGCAAAACCTTTCAGATTCTCTACAAAAATGAAGAAGTTGTTTTGGATGATATAATTATTTTCAAAGTTCATACTCTGCTTGAAGGTCATAGGGTATGTTTTTGACAACATATTATTAAAGTATAAAATACACCAGTTAATAAACTTATTTATTATAAATTATGTATATATAATTATGATATATAATTACAACTAACTATTAAAATGTAAAAACCATGTTTGTATGTTAGTATGTCCCCTTTATTCCAAAGCCAATAATTGACCTAGCACCTTGCAGTTTTTCTAAAATGCAGCATTCGATCTGAGGAGTTGCAGGAAACTTTTGAAGATGTGAAAAATTCAATAGATTGTTAAATATGTTTGAAACCCCCCTAAAAATGAGTAAAAATTGACCCCATCCTAAAAAAGTATCTCCTCTCCTCAATTTTCGACCCACAAACTCATTTTTTTTTTTTTAATGAGAGCTAAAGGTGTTTTGAAGAGAACTGAGGAGCCAGAATTTTGAAAAAGTCAACAATTTTTCCCCCACAGATTTTTAAGTAGCAGACAAATTTAAAAAATCTCAGGAAAAGGGTAACAGGGATACCCATGTTAAAAATCTAAGACACCTCAATTTTAGAGCTGTGATTTACATTTTTTTTTTCTAAAACTAAAACTAAATGTTTCAGGTTTGTTGCTTAAGTGTAAAAAGTTTTAAAAAATTGATAGTTTCATTGTTAGAGTTTTTAATCCCAGAACTATGATGAAAACATCTTATAGATATAGATATCTATCTATCTAAAATCTATCTCCTTATACAATTTTTGTGATAGGATCGCCATTTTTTTGTCAAACTACAACTAGATATATTTCAAAGGGCTTCTAGAGCCAGATATTTGATAAAGACCTTTGTTTTATTTATACGAATTTTCAAAGCTTTTTTTAATACAGTTTTGAAGTTAAAATTTTAGTTTTTTCACCATCCATCTTTGAAATGTAACATTTCATTGTTGCTAACTTTGTTGCCATTTCAAAATAAATAAAGATATTTCAATCAATTAAAAATAATTTTATTTACCTCAAGTGCTAATATTGAATCCATGGAGTTGGAGAGACCTCCATGACTGAATCTACTGTTAAACCTTCCATTATCGTTGGCACTTGACTTCATAAACAGACCTGGATTGAGACTTTTGAAAGAAATGTGTGATTTGTATTCAGCAATCAAATAAAAAAAGTAGTGGGAAAATAAAAACTATGTGTACATTTGGTCAAATTCTGTTATGATTGTTAAATTTGCAATTTCATTTGTATCTGTTGTAAGGGCATAATTCCGATCATACCTCCACCCTCTCCATATTTTGATCTATCTTAGCCCCTGCTAGCTCTAATTAATGTGGAATTTTCACTGTTACTTAAGGGGTGATGCCTGCTATGTGAGTGTACATGGATTGCATGAGATTTTTATTCTTCAGGAGTATCATACCTGCTGTGCTGGTCATAGGTGTAGAATTTTAGAAAATATTGGAGGGCTTGGGGCTACCCAATTTTCTTTAATGTGAGGCACATAAAGCCTTTCTTATGTACACTTCTGAAATCGGACATCTTCATTCAACGGACATTCCTCAATAGCAGACACCTCCATTTTATTTGCACATTCATTTAATGGGCATTTTTAAATTGTCTCAAAAAATATAAAAAGTTCTTTAACCGTAGAATAATTTACTCTCCGGCCAACGACAAATGATGATTTATGTTAAACAAATGTAAAATCATGCATTCAAACAAATGTAAAAATCATGGAAAAAGAAAGAAAAAGCTTCTATAGCTTCCAGTTGCACTCAAATATTGGACCATAAAAACAAAGTACCAGAAAATGATCAGCAATTCAATAATTATATTTCAATGTTTATTTTTCTTAATTCTAATATGAAGTTTTATACAATAATATACTAACACTATCGGATAACAGTACTTTGTAGTCAAGTAATCAAAAAAATCAAAACTCATCAAGACATTTTGTTGATGATTGCGGCTGCATATGTGTGCATGTATTTCATTTGTACCTCGATAAAAATGTCCCTATAAAATTTATAGGTAAAAATCCAAGACTACAATACAGTAAGCTACATAAAAGCATTAAATAAATAATCATATATTTAAATAAACCACATGTAATTATATATCTAAATAAAATATATGTATTTATATGTATTTAAACTTTTAATGACATTTAACTTCAAATTAACAGTAACCTATACCGTTAAAAAATCAGTGTATTAATCAGTGTAAATTAAAATGTTTTTTGCTTTACATCAACCAATGTTTGAATGTGTTAAATTTAGAAAGCCTAGCAAATCAATTGCAAACTTTAAATGCTAGAGCATTTTTATGCATAAGAAAATTAGATTCATATACCAATGCATATGCACTTTTCACTATTATCATGCTGACTAGAATATAAAGTGGTTGACATAGCATAAAAGAAATTCACAATAATTATTAGTTGTTAGGTAACGTACAATAGAACTGGAGCAACAAAATAGTGTATAAATATTGAAATTATGAGGACATGTTTAATGTGAGATGCTTCATGCTATAAATATGAAGTTTTGGAATATTAAAGTTTTTTAGACTGTTTACATTTTTTAAAATATTTAATGCAATACTGAAATTCTATAAGAACTCATAAAATAATACAATAATATAAATATAAATTAATAATTCAATAAACTATTTAATATTAAATAAAAAATGAATATTTAAACATTGAGGAGATTTTTGTATAAAAATGTTCATCCCGCTGGATATATCCAATTTATCCACTTTCTTTTGATAAGAGTTCAAAACAGCAACATGATTTAACCTATGTTGAGTCACCTTTCCATTTTTCCAAATTGTTTTAAAATCTAATCAGCACCAGGAGAAAATTTCGTCAAATAGTGTTTGAACTAGATTGGATATATACATTACACAGATACACACACACACACAGACGCCACTTTAAAAATAGTTTCTTCGTGTCCTTTTACGTTTAAAATATGTAGATCCATTGAAAACTCTGGTTCTGATTTTCAATACGATTTCAATAGTATACATCCCGTACACATTACAATGTATTGTAGGGAGAGTAAAAATTATGTATTATTTTCTCCACTATTTTGATCAATTTTGAAAGATTCTTTATCTGCTATTTATTATCTGAGATTAATTTCATCAGTCTTTTTGTTTCCTTCTGATACTGGCAGCTCTTCTAGTCACAGGGCCATGACAAGGGGTTAAGTGACAAGGCGACCGCCTTGGCCGCCATCACAGGAGTGTCAAAATTGCAGTTTTTATTATCTCTCAATAATAAAAAAAATAGCTGACTGCACCGCCTCCACTGTTTGACAAATTTCTCGTTTCTCTTTGCACCACAGAAACTATAGAATACAAAAATATAAAATTGGGTGCACTTGTAGAAAAATGTCTGGAGAATAAGCTGAAATAAACCTTTTTATGAGTTAAATTTTAGTTTCAGAAATACTTAATGTCAAAGTCAAAAACAAAATATTTGAGCTGTGAGTTTGCATCCTGGATAGACCCCCCTCCCCATTTTTCTGGTAGGCCTTAAGGCCTACCAGAAAAATGGGGAGAGGGGAAGATCACGAATTTTTGTAGGCATGTAGCTACATAGTTGAATTTTCATAGAATGAAGCCCTTTTTTAAATTTTGATGTAGTTTATGAGTTATTATACTTTTTATGTATTTCTGAAATGAAAAATGTTCTTCCGTATCTGCTCGTCTATTGAGTTTCTCTGTCTCGTACCACAAAACTATAACATTAAAAACATGAAATTTCGTATATTTGTAGAGAAATAATATGAAAATATGGTAAGATAAACCATTTTTAGATGTAAAATGTAGTTTTTCTTGAAATAGCTCACAAAGCGAGTTCTGCAAGTACCAGTGAGTAGGAGGCGAAGCCTCCCAATTCGCGAAGGGATTTATGGGAGTTTGAGGAACTTAGTGAGCAGGGGACGGAGCCCCTTGCAGTTAAAAAAACTTAAAATTATTTTAAAACAAAACACTGTACTTTTCTCAAAAATTAGTTTCAGAACCTGAACGCTAAAAGAAATACACAGCTTTAGTAATCAGAAAATATAAACATAATTTTAGTAATTTATCAACAGGAAATTACTGAAATTAAGCAATAAAATAATTTGAAAAAGCCTTCAGAAAATTAGAATTTGTTAAACTACTTCTTTCCTCGATTCAAGACGACACCTATATTGAGGCTAAGTGAATTGATAGCAGGTTTAAGGAAACATATTAACTTAAATACCGTATCCCTATCACAAAGCAAAAACTCTGTAACTTTAAACATTGAAGAAACTTGTTTATTTTGATCTATTTCATAGTCCATTTTTACAATAAGAGCTTATAATTTGGCCCCAGCTCAACGTCATAGAGCATCGGCTAGCAAGTACAAAGATCCCTGGTTCGACTCCCAATTGGGACAGCAATTTGCAACATTGAAATTTAAAATACAGTAGAAATAAAGCTTGTGAAATAATACTTTCTTTGGGAATTTATTAGTTTTGTTAATTTCATCGCAATTTTATACTAGAAAAGATTATAAAACATTTAAATATCCATTTTGAGGGGAGGAGATGAAAGAGATTTCATAAGGCAAGGATAATCGAGTCCTGCTGCTAAGAAAAAGATACCTTTTGAAATAATTCATAACAAAGATTTATATGAAAGAAACTATACCTTATTTGCTTTAATAACCAAATAAAGCCAGTACCTGCAGTCTGTCAAGATTGTCTGAGCTTGGATAAAAACTGGATTTTGATTTTCTACTCTTATTACAATATTTACTCATATTTTTACTATATTTTTGCATATTATCATGCATTTGATTTATACAAAGGAAGTAGAAATATATTTTTATTCCAAAGTGAAACATATAAAATTTCATACAAATGACGGTTTCATTTACATAGTTGTAAAGAATTTAAAATTCCTTAACCATAAACAGTTTAAAATACATAATTACATTCTATAAGGAATGCATCCTCATTGCAAATACCAGCATTCATGGACCTCTTTTGTGCTTTTTTGCCCTCTGCATATAATACCCGATGTGCATTGGTAACACGACAACTTGCTATATTCCACAAATTTGATAACCTCTATAGAGACAGACAAATTCGGTCTTGCCACGCAATCAGAAATAAATTTCACAAAGATTGAGCTCAGACTGCATGATTTGTCTATGGCAAAAACCAAACAATAATTTTTTCAGAACCCGCCTAAAAGAGGCATACTCGAAGCTAGAATAATGCTAGTATTGATGCTGGTATCTGCAATGTAAGCATTATTCTATCCTTTGGAATGCCCCCATTAGGTGAGTTTCTGTGAGTATATATTTCCTATCTTAAAAATTTACTGCAGTTAGTGTCACTTTATTTAAGTTATAAAATTAATGGAATTTTAACTTAATCAGACTTCCAAAGTTAAATTTTTGCAATATATACTTTGCAATGATAAGTTAAGCACAAAGTTTTTAAATTCTTATAACTGTAGAATTTGCTTGTTGTCAGTATCTCTAAAATATTGCCTACCAAGATCTGTGTGCTTTACACATTCACAGCATCTTTCAGGGATTGGGATGCTTTCTTACTTAATAAATTGCTTTAAGTAACTAGTTTCAAATATTAATTAATATTAAAACTGTTCAATAAGCATTTATGTACATATAGAAAAAAATTTCAATATTTTAGTATTTTAAACATTTTCTTTTCGAAGAAGTAAAAGTTTTCTTTCCATCTGCATTGTCGATTCCTTTCCGTCTGTCGAGGATTTTGATCCGTTTGCATCCCTTGAGCCTTTTGGTCCTTTTTTGTCCATAGCTGATCTTGATTCCTATCTGTCCATAGATGATTTTGATCCGTTTGCATCTATTGAACCTTTTGGTCCTTTATCGCTTCCATCCGGTTTCCTTCTGTATTCCTGGGCTAGTTCCAAAATAATTTTCTTCGTTTTTGTAACCTCCTTTGGTATTTCATCATTTGACTTTTTATTGAAGCGTGCATTGTTCTGTGCGCTGGCGGTGCAATATTTTCCTCTGCCTTCCACTTTCTGAAATCATAGTTTCCTTTCTTTTTCTGTTGCTCATTCGGATCACTTATTTCTGACCAAGTTCGTTTTTGCCATTGTCTGTGCTTTTTCATTGGACCACCGCTTTGGATGTTCCATATTCTTGGAATCGTTGTTGTAGTCTGTCCTGCAACTACGCTTTTTTGACTTGTGCTACTTTGAGTTTCTTGAATAGTTTCCGATCCTTCAAGATTTTGACTTGTGTCACTTTTAGCTTTCTGAATAGTTTCCAATTCGATTTTTTGATTTGTGTCACCTTTTGCTTTCTTAATATTTTCTTATCTAAGTTTTTGACTTGTGTCGCTTTTAGCTTCCTGACTATTTTCCAATCCATGTTTTTGACTTGTGTCACTTTTAGCTTCCTTAATAGTTTCCTTTTCCGCAACATGATTGGATTGATCAGAGCTATTTTGTTTCGATTCATGATGAGATATACCTGTTTTAGAAATTTCACTCTTTTCTGACAATGTGCAATTAGTTTCACTCAAATCATCACACTTTATGAATTTTTCAACGTTGCTTTTCTTAGTAAAATTTAACTTGGATAAATCAGTAGATACTTCCTTCTTTCTACTTTCTTGCACTTCGGAATTTGAAACATCGGCTAATTTTAGATTATTTTGATTGGCTATTGCATTTTCTTTCGTTGAATCAATTTGTATTTCCATTTTCGTATTCACGATTCCATTTTCGCATTTAATTGTTAGAATGTTTTTTACTATTTTTGTATGTTTATTAGGGTGGTTCCATATTCAGCTTGATATCAAATGTGCATATTTATATGCCAATCTCAGTGAAAAAATATTCATGAGACAGCCCCCAGGATTTTTGAACAAAAGCAAAAGTATATATGTATGTCAGTTAAATAAAGCAATTTATGGCCTGCACCAAAGCAGTAGCGAATGGTATCTTGAGTTAGACCAGGTTCTCAGAAAACTTAATTTCATAAAGTTTAAGTGGTGCATATAACTTTAACAATAAAGCTTTATTGATTGTTTATGTGGATGACATAATATTATTTGCCAAAAATCAAATTGATCTAAATTATATAACTTCTCTTTTGAAGTCTAAATTCGATATTAAAGTTTTAGGTAAAACCAAAATGTTACTAGGTATGGAATTTGAAGAAAACCATGACAAACATTTCATCCATCAAAATCAATACATTATTAAAATTTGTAATAAATTCTCAAAATTTAAATATCCTGTTTTAAGTTTACCCATAGCAAAAGGTGCAGTTTGCCCTGCAAAGCAGATTGCCCCGCAAATCATTCTGAAATTGAACAAATGAAGAATATACCTTACAGAAACTTATTCGGTTGTTTGTAATTTCTTGCAGCAGCTAGACCAGATATAAGCTATGCTGTAAATATCTTATCCCAATTTCAGGAAAACCCAGGCATTAAACACTGGGATGTTCTACTTAAACTTCTAGGGTATGTAAATGAAACAAGGGATTTTAAATTAAACTTATCTAATATTCAAACTATAAATTTAAATTGATTTACTGATTCTGACTTTGCAGCAAATAGGGATGATAGAGTGTCGATGGGAGGAATGATATTTTTCGTAGATAGGGTACCTATTTCATGAAAGACATTTAAGCATAAATGTGTGAGTTTATCTACAATGGAAGCTGAATATATCTCATTAACTGAATCTGCAAAAGAAATGGTATGGGTACAGAACATATTACTGGAATGTAATAAGCTTGACGTTCAGTTAGGAAATGGTGTAATATTCTGTGATAATCAAGCAGCCATAAACTTTTCCAATTCACCCATTGAGAATCATAGAACAAAACACATTGATGTTAAATATCATTTTTTGAGAAATCCAGTTGAAAAGAAACTCTTTGAAATCAAATTTGTAAACAGCAAAAATAACAAAGCTGATGGTTTTACAAAACCTATTATGAAAGAAGCAATCTTTAAATTCTGTGAAATCTTTAAAACTTCTTAAATTGTATAGTTGTATTTTTCAAATTAACTTCAACACCTTTTTTCAAAATCCACATTGGTTAGTTTAGTTACCAATGTGTTTATACTGTGTGGCGAAGATTTTTAAGGTTTTTGACATATACTAAAAATAACTTATACATTTTATCAATCCCTCATGTAGTAGTTTAGATACTAATGAGTTTAAACTGTTTGATGAAAGTTTAATAATTTAAGAATTTTTCAATGTGATATACAAGCTTTTTGACATTCCCTCAACATGTAGTTTAGGTACTGTTGAGTTTATACTGCGTGGCGATGGTTTAAGAGCTTTTGAAATTTGTATCTCCTGTTTTTAACACAGATATATTTTAACTTTGTGTTCTCATGTAAATTGTATCATGATGTGTTTATACTTTTTAATACTTTGTCTTGAAAATATAATTATACACTAAATTTTATACATGATATTTGTTCAACTTAAATTTGAAACTTGTACTTTTGTCATTGAGCAACTCAATCTGCAGGAGGGGGGCCATTTGTTAGAGTACTGTCTAAATCCAAAAATTGCTGTGTCCTGATTGGCTAATTACATTAGATCATCTAGTCACTAAGTTTTAACCCCATGTCACATATTCCTGCAAATTGAGAAATCAACATCCAGATTATGCTAATTTTCTACTTCAACCCATTAGAAATTAGCATACTCAGGAAAAACATTAACTTCTACTTCAACCACACATAGCACTATTTAAGCTGGTGAATGTGGCAGTAGAAGAGATGTAGTTAAGAGTTGGTAGTGATGAGAGACTGTACTTATCTTGTCTCTTGTAGTGTCTATTGACTATTTCTGTCATTCATCTATCTAGTATGATGTGATGTTATTCTGATATGCATTGTATTAGTTTTTGCATGATTGCCTGTAAGTGGCAAAATACATGGCCATTTTGTTGTTAGGCCTAATTGTTCATCTGCTGTTACAATTTCAAGATGATGTTATGTTATACCTTCTGCAACTACCGTATCCAAGTGAATGGTATGAGTAGTATTTATGTGTTTCTTATTTGTGTTTGTGAAAAATAAATTATTATTTTTCCCATGAATGGTCTCATCATGAACTCTAGACATACAACTGCATGCTTTTACTCTGCTTACTAGCACATCTAACATATATGTAGATAGGCTTCTACAACTGCGCATTCTGCTCCAGCATACGGGTTATGGGCCCAGCAGCCCTAGTACAACAGTAGTGGTTATATAGACAAGGAAACACTGTGTGTGTCCAATAATTTTGAAAGCTTCAGCAATATCTATACCTCGACTTAATCTTATCCTTTCGTACTGAACTGAATTAGCAATACTAACCAACTGTTAAATCACAGCTATACTCACAATATTGCAAAGACCGTCACCTTCGCTGCGTGCTTCCATTAATGAACAAACCAACATCACACTCTCGTATAAAGATAACAGCCGAAGCTGGCGGCGACGATTCACACTTGCATCTCACTCGAGTACGGATACTGGAGATGCGATCTGACTTCTGCCAAATGCTTACCGCATTTATAGTCTTGGCTGTTCGTGAGTACGTGACTCTCGAATACAGAGTTGAGGCATTTCGTGCATAAATTAACATAATGAACTATAGAATTAGCATACAATAATAGAATCCTCTCACTCACCCCGGCCAGTCTAAAAATTTTTTGGACGCGGGTCCTCTAAACGGACCACGCTAAAAATTTTCCTACACAAAGTTTCCTTGCCAGCCAAACTCCCTAGGAACAACTGGGGTAAATCCGCTCTTCATCCAGATGTTCTTACTGGCAGAACTCGTGATCTTCAGTTCTGTAATCTACATTCATATTAATACACTTTTAAGCTATACAAATTACAATATTTGACATATACATACAAATTGTTACTTAGTTAAACATTACTTTAATTAGATCTATTACTTATTCAATTAACATTATTTACTTTCATTTTCTATTGAAACATTTACTAATACGTTAAAAATTATAATCTTTATTTTTAAAAAAACAATATGTATTTCTATTCATTTTCAAATCACAATTTACATTTGTAAAGTTATATCATTTACCTGGATCTTTGTCTTCTTAAATAATTACTTTTCTTACAAAAACATTCTACATTTATACTATTATGATAACAATGACCAAGTAACATTTTATACATTTAAGAATTTTAGAACATTTTATAATATATAATTTTATATCCCTCTTCTTTCTTCTGGTCATTCTCCGGACGACAAAATTTAAAAAGTATTTACTTTTTTCCCCCAAAATAGAATTTTTTAAAAATTATATTACCATTTCGACTCAGTGTTCTTACATCTGCATCGTTGATTTATTTCAGTCCATCTGCGTCGTCGCTTTCTTTCCATTTGCATTGTCGATTCCTTTCCGTCCATCGATGATTTCGATCCGTTTGCGTCTATTGAGCCTTTTGGTCCTTTATCGCTTCTGTCCAGTTTCTTTCTATGTTCCTGGGCTAGTTCCAAAATAATTATCTTTCTTTTTTGTAACCTCCTTTGGTAATTCGTCATTTGGCCTTTTATTGAAGCGTGCATTATTCTGTGCGCTGGCGGTGCAATATTTTCCTCTGTCTTCCGCTTTCTGGAATCATAGTTTCCTTTCTTTTTCTGTTGCTCATTCGGATCACTTGTTTCTGACCAAGTTCGTTTTTGCCATTGCCTGTGCTTCTTTTTCACTGGACCACCGCTTTGAATGTTCCGTATTCTTGGAATCGTTGTTGTAGTCTGTCCTGCAATTTCGCTTTTTTGACTTGTGCTACTTTGAGTTTCTTGAATAGTTTCAGATCCTTCGAGTTTTTGACTTGTGTCACTTTCGCTTTCTGAATATTTTCAGCTTCGAGTTTTTCAATTATGTCACTTTTAGCTTCTTGAATAGTTTCCGATTCGACTTTTTGATTTGTGTTACTTTTAGCTTTCTGAATATTTTCCGATCAAAGTTTTTGACTTGTGTCGCTTTTAGCTTCCTGACTATTTTCCAATCCAAGTTTTTGACTTGTGTCACTTTTATCTTTCTGACTATTTTCAGATCCAAGTTTTTGACTTGTGTCACTTTTAGCTTCCTTAATAGTTTCCTTTTCCGCAACATGATTGGATTGATCAGAGCTATTTTGTTTCGATTCGTGATGAGATATACCTGTTTTAGAAATTTCACTCTTTTCTGACGATGTGCAATTAGTTTCACTCAAATCATCACACTTTATGAATTTTTCAACGTTGCTTTTCTTAGTAAAATTTAACTTGGATAAATCAGTAGATGCTTCCTTCTTTCTACTTTCTTGCACTTCGGCTAATTTTAGATTATTTTGAATGGCTATTGCATTTTCTTCCGTTGAATCAATTTGTAATTCCATTTTCGCATTCACTACTGAAGGTTTAACTTCCCTCATTCGATTTTGTTCATTTCGACTTTTAAGTTCTGCATTATTCTGATATACACTCTTGCATTCAACATCTAATTCTCTCATAAGTGTGCATTTAAATTTTTGATCCTTACTCCATATTTCAATACTTTTCTGTTTACTTTCAGTTATCTCCGTAATAATTCCAAGCTTTATCCTTTTAGAATTTACAAATTCAACACCAGTTTGTAAATCTGCTTTTTGACCCTTAGTAAACTTGATTTCTACAGTTTTTGCATTTTCCATTTCAAACATCACTGACTTTGATTCAAAGTTTAGTACCTTATTTGCTTTATTTAAAAAGCCTATTCCTAGGATCACTGGAAATTGTAATTTTCTAAGTACTAATAGTGGCATTCTGATCTTTTCATTTTGCATTTCAATTGTTCCTTGGTAGGATCCTATAATATTATCTACCTTGCCTTGACCTGTTCTCACTTTTAGATCATTTACTTTGTCTAATCTTTGTGTCGGGTACATTTCCCTAAAATATTCATCTGATACGAAAGATTGTTCACTTCCTGTGTCAATTATTACTTCTACTGCAATTCCATCTAACTTAACCACTATATGTGGCAATGTTGCATTTCTTATTTGCACCGTGTTGAAATTTATGCTTAGGATTTTTTCTTGTTATCGTGCACATCGTCTTGTTTCAGGCTACTTTCTTTTAACTGATAGTTGTCCCTTTTTCTGAAATAATTATATCCTTGCTTTTCAGGTTTGTTCTCTTGTACACTGGTTTGTTTAAATTCTGCTTTTCTGTAATTTTAGTTACGATACTGATTATTATACTAAGAGTTTGTGTGTGTGTGTCTGTCATCATATCATTTTGCCTTTAAAAAGAATTCCTCAATTGTTTCCGGCATCCTATCCTCAAGAAAATCTTGATACCTAGGTAACAATCTATCAAGAATCAACTTTTTCATATCTACTTCCGAACCTAGTTCTAATTTTTTCCCTAGTTCTACTTTCCGTAACAAAAATGTGGTTATCGATTCATATTCAGTCTGCCGTTTCTGTGCAATTCTGCTTCTAACCGAATTCTATCCCTGTCGTCTAGGAATGCCTGCTTCACCTTATCTTTAAACTCTGAAATATTAGTTACACCATCTTCACCTAACACATCTCACCAATTCTTTGCTCTACCTCTCAAAGTATTCTGTGCCATTACTAATTTTTGTGCTTCATTTAATAAACTTCCCTCAAAATACCTTTCCAATTCCTGAATAAACTTTCCGCTACACGTTAACCCATCAAATGAAAATTTTGACGAATTTGCTAGTGAAGTAGCTCGAGCTAACATAATTCGTACTCTTCCATAGAATTATTTGTAGTTATTACAGAGCTTTGTGCTAACTGATCCATAACATTATTTCCTTGCGACATATTCAACTTAAATTCGGTCATATTTAACAACAACAATTTTTACTGAAACTATCACTTTCAACTATTACGATTGGAATTAGAACTATCACACAAAATTTCTGCAAAATACTATTACATGCACAATATTACCACAAAGCATTACTTTACAACCTTACTACGCAATATTTCTACACAATTCACATTATTACAAAATATTATATAATGTAACTGCAAAACCTTATTTAAACACAGCAATTGTCTCTATACCTCTTTTACTTTCGGTCCTCGTTGAAAATGTGCTTTACTGTGAAACTCTTAAAAAAAACCAACTTACTTTCGACATTTGACATTTTCAATTTACCTACAGTTTCTTGCTAGTTCAGTGCTTTTTGTAGAGTCTTCATTGCGGAATTTAAAAAGTACGGAGTTGTATAACTAATTTTCAGTTTTTACTAATTATCAAAGTATGGGTTATTATTAAGTAGACAAAATCCTGAATGATATGATATGGAAAAATGAAAAGGATAAAGCACATTCGGACGTCAAAGAGTTTATAATGAAAATAATAATTTTTCCCAAGCTTAATTAAAATTTGCATAGCCATAGGTAACACTATTATTGTCATCAATTCATTTTTATATTTCATTTCAAACACTGGATTAAAGTTCCAAAAATGATCCATTGTAAAGGGGGACCATGATAAAAGTTTGTAGAGGAAACCCATGATAAAAGTTTGCAAAGGGGACCCCATGATAAAAAATTTATAGAGTAAGCCCATGAACAGTTGTAAAGGAGACCCATGATAAAAATTTGTAAATGGGGCCCATGATAAAAGTTTGTAAAGGGGGCCCATGATAGAAGTTTACGGTCTATCATAAAAGTTTTAGAGGGTCCCACAATTTGTATGGGCATTCCTGCTCTTTGGAAGAGCTCCCATCCCCTGCAAATGCCGCAGTTGTTCAGTACGGAGTTGTATAACTAATTTTCTGTTTTTACTAATTATCAAAGTATGGGTTATTATTAAGTAGACAAACTCCTGAATGATATGATATGGAAAAATGAAAAGGATAAAGCACATTCGGACGTCAAAGAGTTTATAATGAAAGTAATAATTTTTCCCAAGCTTAATTAAAATTTGCATAGCCATAGGTAACACTATTATTGTCATCAATTCATTTTTATATTTCATTTCAAACACTGGATTAAAGTTCCAAAAATGATCCATTGTAAAGGGAGACCATGATAAAAGTTTGTAGAGGAAACCCATGATAAAAGTTTGTAAAGGGGGCCCATGATAAAAGTTTACGGTCTATCATAAAAGTTTTAGAGGGTCCCACAATTTGTATGGGCGTTCCTGCTCTTTGGAGGAGCTCCCATCCCCTGCAAATACCACAGTTGTTCAGTACGGAGTTGTATAACTAATTTTCAGTTTTTACTTATTATCAAAGTATGGGTTATTATTAAGTAGACAAAATCCTGAATGATATGATATGGAAAAATGAAAAGGATATAGCACGTCAAAGAGTTTATAATGAAAATAATAATTTTTCCCAAGCTTAATTAAAATTTGCATAGCCATAGGTAACACTATTATTGTAATCAATTCATTTTTATATTTCATTTCAAACATTGGATTAAAGTTCCAAAAATAATTAAGTCAATATTTATACACCATTTCAAATAATGATTCCTAATAAGTGAGCATTTCTTTCAGTCTCTTCCAGAACCTCCCCCACCTGGAATATTCGAATTTAGCTTCGGCTCCCTTGGCGTAGAGTTCCAACAAATGATAAATCAAAGTCCGTTTTGGGTGTAATCTTCAAACTTTTTTAATTATTTTTTTCAAACTTTTTTTGGGTGTAATCTCTTCTTTTTTGGGTGTACTTTCCAAGCATGTGGTCAACATTCGCCTTACTGGAAAAGAGCATATAATGAAACATCCTCCTGGTCATAAAAAAAAAAACAAGCAGATTGTTCACACCCTCAGGCTTCTTTGGAAATTCTTCCAGGAAAAAATGTGTGCACTGCACAATGAGAAACTCTGAGTAACCCCCACAGATACAGATTAGCATAAAAAATGTGGCCTTCAGAATATTGGGAGGGTTCAGCCCACCTTGGAAAATTGAGGGGGCTCAAAACCCATGGGCCCATACAACTCTACGCCTATGGTGCTGGTTTATACCTTAGGTAACTGTTAAAATGTGAATGTCATAACATGTTGCTCATAGAGTCCTATCAAGTGACGGGTTTTGATTTAAATTATATCCTTCATGGGAATTTGCATATTATAATCAGCGATTCGATTGGTTCAGGAGAGTATTAGAAATGTAAAAACTATGTTGTTTGTGAAAGATAGTACAATTGGTCTCATTGTGTTATCATTATTAAAATTGATAGTGATGTGATTGCTGTGCCAAACTGCGACATTTAAAGTGTTGGCATGCAAAAATTTAAAAATTATAATCAGTTTAAAAAGATTCTATATTATACGTCGCCATGAAGATTTTACAGAAGCAGTGGCGCACCTAGAATATTCCTAAGGGGGGGGGGCAGTGGTGCACAAAATTTTTATGAAGGAGGATGACTCCTCGATAAATTTTCCGAGAAAAAATGGTCAGAGGCCATATCAATTAACCAAGGCGGTTTTTTTTTTTTTTTTTTGCACATTTATTTTTATCAAATTACTAACAATTCTGCAGTGCAGTGCAAGATAATTAAATGATTAGAAGAAGAAGTAGTAGATATTTATACAATACAACACAAATTAAGAAATAGATGAAGATAAAATTATTTGTTCTGGTCTGCTTATACTGTATACTTGTTTTCAACCGCTCTCTCATGATTACATATTGTTATATTATTCAATTATGATCTATACATATTCATAAAACGAAGTCCAGCCTCCTGTTCTTCTTTGTAGCCAGAGCATTTATTATCTGGTCTGGATCAATTTCCACTTCACGGTGAATGTTCATTGACGCAACTCCATTCAGTCTAGTTTCACTCATACTGTTTCTCAAGTAAGTTTTCAACCTCTTCATTGTGGAGAATGACCCCTCAGCACTGCTTGTTGATACTGGCAGGGTGGCATACACTTTTAAAAGTTCAAACACAGTAGGAAAAGTCCTTTGGTCACAAAAGTTAAGCAGTTCGATTGGGCTTTTAGTTTCCTTGTTCAATGCAGAGACCTTCATGTACCACAGATGTAGTTCAGCTTTCAGAGTATTATCTGATCTAGGTCCTAAATCATCTGCAAATTTCCTTGATAAGGCAACAAATCTTTCGTTTTCTTCCAGTGTCGGCTGCCTTCCATTCGGAACGACAGATGCAAAACTTTGTAGAAATTCCTTATGTTTGAGAAATTTTTCATGGAGGTGAGTGATGAAATTATCAATCCATGGAATGAAAATAGAAAGTCTGTAGTATTCTTCAGGAGTCTGTACGTTGAAATTTGATCTATAAATTTGTCTGGTGACACGGCGTGGTAGAGTAATGTTGTTCCAGCTTCTTAACAGCTTGTTCAAACAGATGGTGAAACTCGTACTCTGCGTTCTCTCGAATTATAGATATAGCTTTCAAAACGTCTTCTACGTCATTCACAGCAGTTGCCGGATCAAGGTTCACTTCCTGCAGCTTTTCAATCAGACGAACATTGTAGCTGAGTAATCTGTCAGCTGAAAAAAGTGTTATGACAAACTGTGATGTTAACATTGAACATAAGATATGAGCCTCTGTTGATGTCCACGCAAAGTGTCATTTGCTCTACCGTTGCAATATCTGTGGTTTCGTCACATAAAACCGCAAAACATTTGGCCTTATTCACCTCAGTTACTATGTGCTTCACAATGGAATGATTACATGCTGAAATAATCTCATTTTGTATATTTCAACTTATGTAAGTTGCATTCTTTACACAACCTTGTAGGTGAGTTTTCAGTATTTCTTCTCCTGCATCAACTCGGAGTCGCAAAAGGGCTCCAAAATTTCCTTCGCTTTGGCATGGTTCTGACAATACGTCCAAATCCCCACAGTCTCTATGCCCTCTCATGACCAGCCCTTGTCTTCCACAAAAAATCACTGCTTTGATAATAGGTTTAAGAATAGCCCTATACTGCAAAACTTGTTTTTACTTGCCTCTGTCCATTACCTGATCCACAGGAACCGTTTTTCCTTCCGTGACCCTTAAAGAACTCATCGGCTTTGAGAACTGAATCCCTATGATAGAAAAAAATTTCATGTTGACTGAACTTCTCCAAGGCTGTTTTCCAATTATTAAGTCCTTTTGAAACAAGTTGACCTGTGGCTTGTTTCGATCTTAAACCGACTTCATGGGGTGCAAAGAGAACTCAAAATTTGCAATAGGCACTGTCCTCTGCCTTTGAGTAAGCTAGCCAGTTATGCTTACTCAGCCAAGATGAGCAGAACTTCCGAGCGTGGTGAGGTTTTCGTTGACTTGATACAGCACTAGTGACAGTGGCAGGAAAACTGTAATTTGCATATGGTTCCCAAAGATTTTTTAGCGCTGTTATCCTATCTTCATCAGTGAAGTTAGATTTCTTGACATAATTAGAAATATCTGCAGCCAGAATTTCCATTTCAACTGTGTTTGATATTGTGTTTTGGCCTACCTTTACCTCCTCACAAGCGTTTGAAGACAGCCCGGGGTCACGGCTGTTGCTTGCTTCGACTGCAGTCTCATCAATGTCATCAGAGTTCAGGGAAACGTCGTTGGGAACGTCACTATTTTCAATCTTACATTTTTTTAAAAATAATTTCCCAGTGTCTGTTGGCCTAGCCCTTTTCGTTTTTCACTCATTGTCGTTTTTTTTTTACCTTGCTCCTCAGTTATTCAAGCACAAAATTTGCTATATAGCTGAAATATGCACATAAACACACACACACTGATCGTTGAAGATGCTTTTCACTGTAAGATCAGTTGAAAGTTCAGGACCATTATTAAATTCACCTATTCACCACGCAGGCCCTCGTTCCGAAACTACCAATTCACTGTTATCACCCTGTGTCGTAACGTCGCACTTTATTTCAACTTAAGCAACACTTAATCCGCGAAGCGTTGGCACGATCTATTTATTCACTTCCACAATTTTCTCACTGGGTAAACGAAATGCTCGAGTTTTCGAGCGAACAGCCGCTTCCTCGTCGTTCACTCTTTATATAGGGCCAGGGAGGCGCCTGTGGCGTCACTCTTCAGAGCATCTGGTACTTTCTCGAAGGCAGACCTAGTTCTCCCTTGCGCTAACAACGCCCTTTGCTTTTTGCTTTGTGAGCCTGCCCCCCCCCCCCGTGGGTGCGCCACTGATCAGAAGTAGCAGTGGTTTATCTAGAAATATTATTGAAGAGACCATACATGAAAATAACTAAATTTATTTTCACGAAAGCAATATGAAGGATAACATAAACACTACATGTATCATTTACTTTGATACGGTATTTTCAAAAGTTAAAACAACGTCGTCTTGAAAATTTACATCAGACAGAAAAACTAGGCCTAACTGAACTGGCCACGTACTTTGCCGATTTACCGGCAATCACATTTGAAACCTTATACAACATCTTGCATAACATAAGAACATTCCAGAAACAGGAAAAGTTTGAACAGTAGCATCACGATATCAGACAACAGATATCAACGAACCGACCAACAGATCGTGATCGTGAGAAGATCAGACAATATGATCATTCAAGATGATACAACATCTACTGACGACACATCCACAAGTTGAAATAGTGCTGCGTCATCGAAGTAGAAGTTAATGTTTTTCCGGAGTATGCTAATCTCTAATCGGTTGAAGTAGAAATTTATTAGCATATTCCGGATGTTGGCGTCTCAATTTGCAGGAATACGGAACATGGGGTTAAAGCTTAGTGACAAGCTATCTTTAAGTGATTAGCCAATCAGCACACAGTAACTTTTTGGATTTTGACCGTACTTTAACCCAGCGGTTCTCAACCTATTTCAGAGTAGCACCCCCCTGCGGTAAAAGGTGTGTGGCCAACGCACCCACCTCCCTCTGTGTCACACTTTTCCCTTTTCTTCGAACTCAAACGAAACCTCAATACATTTTGAGGCTTTTTAAACCGAAAGAAAGGTATGACCATTTCTTGGTATTTCGTTTTAATAAACAGTTTTAAGTAGCAAACTTAATTAAAGGATGTTAACGAAACCTGTTTTAGGAAGGTAACTATTATGGGAACCAATGAGATACGTCCAGATTCTGTTCAATGTTTTTATGATTGACAATTATTTCTTAAACTCAACAAATTATACGTAAAAAAATAAAGCATTGAAAGAAAATACAAGTTTACAAAAACGCACTTTCTCAGAATGTACGTAAAACATTTAAAAGTAAAAAAAGACAAATCTAAATTCTTTTAAACCCTTTGATTATTAGTGACTGCCTTGGGCTTGATGAGCGGACGCCAGTTTTAGGATATTGGTTTTCAGCTTTGTAAGTCGAAGTCACCCTTCTCGCAAATTTTCAATCTGCTTCTTGATTTTGTCATAAGCTGCTGCACGGCACTGAAGCCGCTCTCCACCAAGTACAAGTAGGTTGAAGGAAAAGCTAAAAGTTGTTACAACTTTTAGCTTTTCCTTCAACCTACTTGTACTTGGTGCTTAACTTCTTGCCAAAGAAGAGGGTAGGAGTTTTCACTTTTACCCAAAAGCTCTCATAACCGTATTGTTGAAACAGTGACTGGGCTTCACTGTCATATTTCAAATCGGTCAGCTGTTCCTGCAACCTTTGCCCAAAGTCTTTTACATTCACTGTAAATGGATTGCGTACCCACGATGGTATTTGAAGATTGCAAAGGTCTTGAAATCTTGTTTCCATATCGTCTTTCAGTTGTTTAAGGTGAGCACAAAAAACGCCTAAATCGTTGTCCTGGAGATTGTTTTCCTCTTTGGATATTTCTTGCATGAGGCTCGGGAACTGGTACAACTTATGACAACCCAAGTTGTTCTTGAGAAGGCTCAGTTTGGCAATGAAAGAAGAAACTACTCCTTTGTCCTTGATAAAATTCATTTTATCTCCTTGTAGTTTGTTGTTTACCTCATTGAGTTTATCAAACACATCTGACAGGTAGAGCACATCACAACGTCGCAGTTTACTTGCTTCACTGAGGCTGGGGTCAATTGACTGAAGAAACTCCATCACCGAGTCAAACAGAGCATAGAAACGTCGTAAACACTTTCCTTTGGATGGCCATCTCACCTCGGTATGGAGGAGCAGACGTTCAAATTCGTCATCATTATCTTCACAGAGTTTGCGAAAAAGACGATCATTGAGAGGGTTTGCTTTTATTTTGTTAACAGCTCTAATAACATATCGGTGAGTGTCATTCAACTTGTCATCAAAATTTTTTGCTACAAGCTGCTGTCGATGAATAACACAATGGATGGCCATAGTACCAGGGTACAGCCAGGTACAGCTTTTTTTAAGTGAGCTATAAATCCTCGGTATTTGCCCACCATAGATGCAGCTCCGTGCGTTGCACACGCTAAAATATTTGATAATGGAATATTTTTTTCTGGAAAAATCTCTTCGACCTTTTTGTATATTGAGGATTATTACAATAAAATCTTCAAAATATTTTGATAGAAGTTTCATTGCTTTATCAATAAACACCAAAACTCACCATATTTTATTATTAAAAAAAATAATAAAAAAGGTCCCCTGCCCCCTTTCATTGCACTGCCTCCTGGAAAAAGCAAAACGCCCCCTGGGGGCGCTACCGCCCACGTTGAGAACCACTGCTTTTACCGATGAACGTATAGCTTGTTTACACTGAAGTTTTCTAACATAAAGTAGTCTGTGCCATTCTGTTACAAAAAGTAAAATTTTACGGATTTTGCGCCAACACTGCGCCATTTTACAAAAATACCGGAAAACGTAATTTTTGTTTGCGGGAAAGGAATGTTGGGGGAGGAAGGAAATTGAATCAAAATTTCTCAGAATATCAGCAAAATTAAAGGGCTAGACTTTTTCCTTTTCAGACAGCTCCAATTATTATAATGCTGTTGGTTGTTTAGTTCGAACAAAGAGACCCCCTAAAGGCCATATCACATTCAAGAACTTTTCAGACAATTTTTCGGACAACCAACTTTTTGAACAATTTTTACCCCGAGTTGGGAGAAAATGCCTGTGTGATAAGCGCAAAAAGTTGGGACAACCCTGAACAACCTTCTCTGCACCCAGCAGAAAAAGTTGTTCGTTTGGGACAATTTTTCTGTTGGAAAAATCAAATATAAACATCGCGATTCACATTTCCCGTGAACGGGCGTTCATGCAAATTTCTTGTGAACGACTTTTTCCGTTCACCAGCGTGAACCGGGACGTTTTTCCCATCATGAGGAGTCATGCAAATCAGATTCCCAATGCGTATGCATCTCATTTGCATATCCGGGGGCGTTTCTGGAACGGTCCATTATCGGGTATATAAGATGGAACTTTCTTAAAGCATTATCTTCATTCTTTCTTTCCGATTCGATCTGTTCTTGCGTCGACTGTTACGATGATCTGTTAGGACGATGTTAGCAGGGTATCGCTAACATATTAAGACGATAAGACGGACTTAGTTCTTAGTCGACATGTTTGATATGCGAGTTTAAGTCGGATGTGTTCTTTTTATAACACAGACTTGTAAGTTCTGCTAAATGACGGCATTTTGATAAAGTAACGTGTAGTTGTTCACGATGTTAATTATCTGAGTTTATTAACAGTGAATAGTATGAAGTCATAGTGTATCGGTGCTTCAAGTTATTGAATGTTTCCTGCCAGGTGTGATACCAGCGGTGGTGGCTTCGGGCAAATACGCACGTTATCAAAATAGTATACGTTTTCTTATATACTACAAAAGATGCTTCAAGAAAGTTCTAGAACCCAACTCAATCGTTACAAGCTTTTGAGCTTTATGTGTATAGCCTTGTTTAAGTTTTGGCATGGATTTTACTAACTGATGTAAATTGCCTAAATATGCTTTATTTCACGAATAAAGTTAATTGAATTTCTGCTTAACATGTTTCATCTGTCTTCAATTTACAAATGAACATTTTTCACTTGAGGTTTTACTGCGTGTGTCTCTGCTTGAACGAATCTTAACTATCTCGTTCAAATTTTTCATCATACCTTCAAAAGGAAATTAAATTTACGAGTCGAATTTTAAATTTCTCTATCAAAAGGTTATGGGCCAAATTTTACCGCTTAAAAATCACAGTGAGTGTTAAGTGAAATTCTAAGTGCGTAGAGGTATTCTGATGGGGGCCGCGACTGGCACCATTTTGATCTACGGACATTTGTAAACAAGTGTGCAAGAGACTTGTGTTTGCTTCTTCCTCATCTTTCTACTAGCCATGGAGGCAAATAGAATCGAGCTGCTGTCCCGAGACAACTACGTCATGTGTTTCATCATACCTGCAAAAGAAAATTAAATTTACGAGTCGAATTTTAAATTTCTCTATCAAAAGGTTATGGGCCAAGTTTTACCGCTTAAAAATCACAGTGAGTGTTAAGTGAAATTCTAAGTGCGTAGAGGTATTCTGATGGGGGCCGCGACTGGCACCATTTTGATCTACGGACATTTGTAAACAAGTGTGCAAGAGACTTGGGTTTGCTTCTTCCTCATCTTTCTACTAGCCATGGAGGCAAATAGAATCGAGCCGCTGTCCCGAGACAACTACGTCATGTGGAGCACAGAAATCTCATTCGTCCTTAAAGGAGAGGGGTGCTTCGGTCACGTAGCGGTAACCGTGAAACCACTTGAAGATGCTTCTCCCCGTGATTTTGATGACTTTTATCGTTGGAAAAACAGAGCTCTCGCCATCATTTATCAAAGTTTAACACCAGAGTTCAAAGAACTTGTTAATGTTTCTGACGAACCAAGTCAGGTCTGGGAAACTTTGAAGCAACATTTTGAAGCTCCGAGTAGAGCGAATCTCGTCAGACTGCTAGATGAATTCTTTAACATTAGGCCAGAGCCGGACGAGCCCGTCGACATTTTCTGTGCGAGACTCCGAAAGGCAGTAACTAAACTAAAGGACGCTAATCTTCCCATCGAAGACCTTTATGTGGCTTTTCAAGCAATTCGATATTTGCCTGAAGAATATCAAGGGATTGTGCGAATCATCTATAGATGGTCTGATGCCGATTTCAAGCTAAACAAGATAGAAGCCGAGTTATCATGTGAGAAAAGCAGACTTCGTCAACAGAGTGCTGACATGGCTAAAACTGTAAGTGTTAATTCTGCTAATTTTACATCTAAAAGTGTTGTAAATAGTGCAAAAAAATCTAATTTTAAATTGCCAAATGTTAGTACCTCTAGAAATAATGTTAATACTAGAAATGTTTCTAAAACTAAGAGTGATGTTGTAAATATTTCTAAGAGTAGTAATGTGAAGTGTTTTTACTGTAAACAGCCAGGTCATGTAAAAATTAATTGTCCTAAAGTTAAAAAGAGTGGATCAAGTATTATTGAAGTTTTTAGGTCTCCTAGTATGAAAGCCAATACTGTTATCGATCCTAATGATAGGCTCAACTGGGTAGTAGATACTGCTGCTACGCGACATTTTTGTAATAATATTAAGTTATTCTCTAAATTTAATGAGTGTAAAGGCACTTCAATGTCGCTAGCAGTAGGGGATATCGAAAGTCCAGTTGAGGCTATCGGGACGGTGGAAATGTACGTCCAGTTTAAGGACATTAAAAGTGTTATTGTGCTAAATGATGTGATGTATTCGCCTAAACTTAGGCGTAATCTATTAGCTACCTCAGTTCTAGAAAAACAAAATTACAGTTTTAGGGGAGCTAATGGAGTACTTTGGTTTTTTACACCCAAAGGTGATAAATTTTTCTATGCTAAAAGAAAAAATGGGTTATATTTTCTAAAACCTCAATATAGTACCGGTGAGCCAAATAACACAGAAAACCGTGAATCTAAGGATAAGGATCGAAAGGGAGAGGGAAAACCTAAAAAGGATAGGAAAACTAGTGAAAGGGATACTAGTTCTATCAAAAGTGTAAATACTGTAAATATAGTACCTAAGGAAAGTAAATCTGTTTCGGCAAAAACTAAGCAGAAAAGAAATATGACTAAATCTAAAAATAAGCCTAACATTTCAATAACTGAGGTTAATAATGCAAACTGTCTATGGCATAAGAGATATTGTCATATAAATGCTGACTATCTTTACCAAACCAGCAAAGTTTCTGCAGTAAATGGACTTCCTAGACTTAGATACTGGAAGATTAATTGTAAGCACTGTAAATTGGCCAAGTCTAGGAGAGTTTCATATCAACCTATTGGTAGGATTAGGTACACTAGACCATTAGAATTATTACAGATGGATGTCTGTGGTCCCATGCCTACAGTTTCATATGATGGAAATAAGTATGTTCTTTCCATCACTGATGATTATAGCCGAAAAGTTTTTGTTTATTTAATGCAACAAAAGTCAGAGGCTTTTAAACATTTTAAAGAGATTCAAACCAGAGATGAAAGGCAACTAGGTACTAAGATTCTATGTATCCGAACAGATAATGGAATGGAATTCTGTCATGACACGTTCAAAGCTTATCTGAGTAATATTGGAATCAAGGCAGAACGAACTAACACTTATACACCACAGCAGAATGGTGTGTCAGAGCGATTTAATTTAACCGCATTTGACTGTGTTAAAGCTATGTTGAACGAGAGTAAACTCAATGACAGAATGTGGGCGGAAGCCATATTGTGTTTTACATACACTAAAAATAGAATATGTCACAAATTTAAAAACAAACTCCACACGAACTCTACAGTCATAGAAAGCCTTCAGTAAATCATCTTAGGACTTTTGGTTGTAGAGCCTATGTTGGTAAACCTAGCCAGCTCAGAAAGAAATTGAATATGAGAGCTACAGAGGGAATTATGGTAGGCTATGCTACTGGAACCAACGGCTATAGAATTCATTTGCCAGGGGAAAAACGTACCGTTGAAACCTGCAATGTAAGATTTGAAGAGAGTGAAGTAGTGGAAGGCATCCTGGGCCCAATTTGTCCTAAACTATCTCCTTTAAAATGTCTAAAGATGACAGTTCAAAATATTCCGATGGGGAATATCCGAGGGGGAAGTCTGATGGAGGGGCAGGAGAGAGTGAAGACACTGGTGAGGATCCGTCTGAATCCAGTGAGGAAACGGACTCTCCTGCTGATTCCAGTATGACTCCTTGCTCAGATATTACTTGGCAGCGAAAGGCAGTACCAAGACCCGATGGGAGTAGAACTGACTTATGCTAAGGGAGATGATAAAAGGCTGAGATCACATAATGACGTGAGAAAATATTGTACAAAAAGGAATATACAATATGATTAGCAGTTATTTAATTTTCGGGAAAAACAAAATCTAAGAAGGGTCAGAGGCAGACCAGAAGCAAGCAACATTGAAATTAAAATACCAAGGAGTTACAATGTTGCGATTAAATCTTCCCAATCCAGTAAATGGTGTAATGCAATGGATGAAGAGATAGCCGTAATGCAAGAGAGCGGAGCTAGTTCTTGCATCCACCTCACAAAAGCATATAGGCAATAGATGGGTATACACTGTCAAAAAGGACGAGAAAGGGGAGATTAAAAGATTTAAAGCACGCTTGGTGGCTCAAGGGTATGGTCAGAAAAAGGGAGAATCATACGATGAAGTTTTCAGCCCTGTAGTGAACTTCAGTATAATTAGAGCATTTTTCTCAATTTTTGTATGTATGCTTGGTTGGATGCATTTCCAGTTAGATATCAAATCAGCTTATCTCTATGCTAAATTAAGTCAGAAAGTTTACATGAAACAACCTCAAGGCTATGTCAGTTAAAAATATCCTGATTATATTTGTTTGTTGAAGAAAGCCATTTATGGTATTCATCAAAGTGGAAGAGAGTGGTTTATTGAACTTGACACCAAATTAAGGGAATTGAAATTTTTAAAACTTGTGCTTATATACATAATACAGTACAACCTCGAAAATCCGGACTCGTCCGGACTTTGCCGATTCCGGATTTTCGATTTTTCCGGATTATAGAATTTGAATAAAATTCAGATTTGATATTAACTAAATACACTATAAAGCACTATTTTTAGTAAAAATAATGGCAAAAGTTAAGTTAATCAATTAAAACATATTATTTAATCTAAAAAATAGGGCAAAAGAAATTTCTAAGAAAAAGTATACACATTAATAATTTAGAATGTGTGAATGAAACGAAATGATAAAATTCCATTTTATCATTCATTTAAATATTTGAATTAACATTTGTTATTTCATTAATTTTGGTTTATGGAAAAGCAGTTTTCTTTATTCTGTAGATGGACATTACTTCTGCTCGGTTATAATGCTTCTTTGTTCAAGACCTTTAATTGCATGATCGATTTTTTGCATAAGATTATCAATGGGTATTTTTTCTTCTCCACATTTATCGTCACTACTTCGATCTTTTTTATTTAATATCATATCGCGAATTTCGCCATCATTCAATTTATTTACGATTGGCGCATCATCACCAAAGTGCAGAACTTCCGTTATATCGGCTTTGTCGAGATTTAATAAAGCGCCGGAAGATTTAATGCAGTGCTGAGATTTAATAAAGATCGAGGATTAGCACTTTTAACGATATATTTAAAGATGTAAATGTGTTTAAACCATTTTCGCTATTAATGAACGAAAAACAAAAAATAATAACTTTAAAGTTTTATTTATTATCTAGCATCTATATAATGTTATGTTTAAAAAGACTGATGACTCTGAAAAAAGTAAAAACTTTATTAGTAATAGTCAAATGTGTAAAAAATATCGCAGTAGATAAAATAAATATCTTTTCCAAAAAAGAAAAATATCTCTCCTCTCAATGATTATTCTAAATTACGATGAGTCATTACTAGGTTACAGCAGCACCCGGACGTGGTGGGGCAGGGAAAGCGAAGAAAGGAATTTGCTTAGTTCCTAATCGTAAACACAGCTGACCCCTTTGAGAGGTCTGCGTGTTAATGACCTTGTTGCTCGGTTCTGTGCAATACGATATTATTTAGTTATTTATTTGCTATTTATAGTATGTAAATATGGCTTTCTAAACAAAAAAGGCAAAATATACAGTCGATTTCAAGCTGACACGTTCGACGAGAACGAAAAAATCGTCAGATATCGGGAGGGGGAGGAGATTCTAAAGACAAAACAGAATACATTGAAGAATGGAAATCGTACTATGAAGTGAATAAAATAAATTTCCGTGAGCGTTAATATGAATTCTCGGGATTTTTAGATTTAATTGAACATCTGTGATAAAATGTTACGATAACGTTTTAAAGTGTTTAATATTAAAAATTACATTGTTTCAGAAAAATGTCTTTTTCAATAATGAAAAAAGGAAATTTTGATAATAAAAATTCCGTATTTAAATAACGATGTATATTTTACGCGAAATAATTCATCAGGAGTTGTGACTTGAATAAGGGGGAGGAGGGATTAACGCTAACAACTCAATTCACGCTCCAACCACGAGCATATCTATCTACTGCCGTCCATCTAAACTTTCGTTTCATTTCCGGGTTCAGAAAGTCGACCGGAAAATGCGGTAAAATAAATAATCTTACCTTATTATATCTTTTTTAAATCCGCGACTTCGTCAGTCCAGGGGGAAAAAAAAAAAAACGAAAATTTGGAAAACGTCCGGATTTTGGAGGTTTCCGGATTTTGGATGTCCGGATTTTCGAGGTTGTACTGTAACAAAGTTCTTATGCTAGTTTATGTGGATGACATAATTCTTTTTTCCAAGTATCAGAAAGACATAGACCACATTGTTTTACTGCTTAGCAATGAGTTTGATATCAAAATATTGGGAAAAATTAAGAAACTACTTGGTGTGGAATTTAAAGAATGTGATAACAAATTTTTTATACATCAGAGTCAATATATAGATAAAGTGTGTCAAATATTCCAACAGTATAAATATCCAGTTGTTTCACTTCCTATTACTAAAGGTAATATTTTAGGTAAAGTTGATTGTCCAATGACAAGTGAGGAAGTGAACCAAATGCAAAGATTTCCATACAGAAGTCCATTTGGGTGTTTAGCTTTTATAGCTAGTAGGACTAGACCAGATATATGTTATGCAATTAACATATTATCTCAGTTTCAAGAAGACCCTGGCATCAAGCATTGGGATGCTTTGTTAAAGCTTTTAGGATATGTTGGAAAAACTAAAGGTTATATGTTGAATTTATCTGATATTAAAGAGTTAAAATTAAGCTGTTACTCCGACTCTGATTTTGCAGCAAATAGAGATGACTGTGTTTCACTTGGAGGTATGATATTTTTTATTGATAATGTACCTATTTCTTGGCGAACCTTCAAGCATAAGTGCGTCAGCTTGTCAACAATGGAAGCTGAGTATGTATCTTTAACAGAAGCAGCTAAGGAAATGGTATGGGTACAGAAGGTATGTCATACGCTTGGGTTAAACTTTAATAAAAATAATAGTATCATTTTTAGCGATAACCAAGCAGCAATAAATTTTTCTAACTCTCCAATTGAAAACAACAGGACTAAGCATATTGATGTAAAATATCATTTTCTACGAAACTTAATAGTCAATAAGTTATTTAATGTCAAATTTATAAATAGTAAAAATAACTTAGCAGATCATTTTACTAAACCAATGACTAAAGAAGGAATATTTAAATTTTGTAGTAAAATATTTGAGAAGTAAATGAACCTTTGTAGGGTTAATGATTTTGTCCAAACTTTAAAAGCTAAATTTGAATTTACAACTTTAAGAATTGTTAAGATGTTATATATTATATTGTTTAACTCAACCTCATTGATATAAGCTAATATATCTTGAGTTTAAATTTTTGTAATGTTGAATCTCGTCCACTTTACACTATAGTCTATATACATTCTTTTTCAATTTCCCGCATAATGCCAGTTAGTAGCTTATGTGTTGTTGTTGAGACCCAGACCGTCCGACCTACCAGAAAGGTGTAAGGTAACTGTATGGACGGCCGGGAAGTGCCACCCAATTTAGACCGGAACCCAGTGGGGGAGGCATCCACAGGGACCGTACCCTCCTTCCCCTACCACCAACCTCTCGGAAGGACTTACGGACCCACATGTTTAACGTGATCGTACTCCGCATGAACACGGCGGCATTTTGTGGTAGCGTGCAAATCTAGCGCGCAAACCACGGGGATACCGCACCCGAGATGGCCAACAGCACGCGGTGTTCCGAGGTGGTCACCCTGTTAGAAACTTGGTTTTGTTTACATCGCGATTCTCGTTTCGCGGGAGCGTGACGTCATTATTAAAATGATTATTCCGTTCTCGTGAACGAATCGCGATGTGGACAAAACTTGGCTGATCATGCAAATCACCTTTCTCGCCGCTCACGCATCCTGTTTTGCATATCCAGAGGGCGTTGCCGGCAACGGTTATGTTCCGGAACGCACCCATCTTCGGATATAAAGGCTAGACACTTTTCTGGTTTTAAGTCAGATCGCTTTGTCAGTAGATCGCTCTGGTTTTAATGTAGATCGTTTTGATCGACGGATCGATCGCTTGGAAAGCTCGTTGGATAGCTTGCTTATACTGATCGATGGAAGGATCTAGAAGGATCTAGATCGGGCAGACGGATCTTCGTAAAGTCATGTTTCGATGTTGTCGAAAGTAACGATAAAGTGTTTATCGGTGAACGCGGATATTTAAACTAAACTTAGTAGTTTTGATGGTTCTCAGTTAAGGAGACCATGTTTCCCGTGTTGTGGACTTTATAGTGCTGATCCGGAAAGTTTAAAGTTTTTGCCATAGCGTGTGCCCAGCTAGTGGTGGCGTCGGAAAGTGCACGTGGTCACGTAAGTGTGAAATGCTTTTTATTCCACTTACTTGTGTAAATAATACGTTAACCAGAAACGTGTCTAGGCATGGAACTTACACTGAAAAACCTTCATATGAGCTGTAGTGCTCATGTTTTGTAAATAGTATGCTTTGGTTATTTGGCTTACCTGTTTTCATGATATATACTGTAAGCAAATACAATGGATTCACTCTTCAATAAAAGTGATTTTGATTTAAACTGGAACTGTTCTCATTTAACACTTCTACAGCTACTTGTATTCCTACAACTACTATCTAACGTTTGTTATAGCTGCAACACTCTGTTTTAAATTTTCAACGAAGTTGTGGAACCAGAATTTCGTGGCTCATAGTTATTCTATCACCAGCTTCATCAGAAATTTAATTATACGTTAATTTTCAATATATAACTTACGGATATGATACATATTTCCGTCAAAGATTATGGGCCTGTGCTCCCCATAACAACGTTAAAAATTTAGAAGTGTTAGAGTTCCAACGAATCCTGTCGACGGGGGCCGCGGACGGCGCCATTTGCATGTCGACGAAAGCGTAAACAAAACAACTGTTCAGCTCAGTTCCAAAAGGCCACCTTGCCATGGAGGCAAATAAAATTACTGCATTAACTAGAGACAATTACGTCACTTGGAGGAATGAAGTTTCATTCGCTCTTAAAGGAGAGGGCTGTTTCGGATTTGTAGACCGAACAGCGTTACCGGTGGATGAAAAAACGTCACGCCGTGATTATGAAGATCACATGCGAAGAAAGGACCGCGCGTTAGCAATCCTGTTCCAGAATGTTTCATCTGATTACCAAGAGTTAATTGACATTAACGACGATCCGGCAGATGCGTGGGATAAGTTAAAAACGCACTTCGACGCGCCGACTCGCGCCAACCTGGTGCGTTTACTGGATGAGTTCTTCAGCCTACGTCCGGAGCCAGATGAACCGGTGGATATCTTCTGTACGCGTTTGAAGAAGGCGGTCGCCAAATTGAAGGACGTCAAGCACCCGGTGGAAAGCGTCTATGTGGCATTCCAGGCCATAAGATACCTCTCTGATGACTTCCAGGGAATAGTTCAGCTAATCTACAGATGGGAGGACAAAGATTTCACTTTGGAGAAAATCCAACATGAATTGTCTGCGGAAGAAGGACGTATCCGGCAACTCCGTAGTGATAGAAACAATGTAAGTCAAAATTCATCTGTATTCTTGTCTCAGAGTAATGTAAATGTAAAATGTAAAAATAACAAAGTGTTTAAAAGAGTTAAACCAGTTAAAAGGGTCATAGGACCATGTTATTTTTGTAAGAAGGCCGGTCATTTAAAAAATAATTGCCCTATTCTTAAGTCTAGCTCAAATATAATTGAATTGTATTCATCTGCTAGAGTTGAAGCTAATACTGTGCAGGATCCTAGCGATAGACTCAGCTGGGTAATTGACACCGCTGCTACGCGGCACTTTTGCAATGATATTAATTTATTCTCAAAATTTAAGGAAAGCAAAGGTGCATCTATGTCGCTAGCAGTGGGTGATATTGAGAGCCCAGTTGAGGCTATCGGTACGGTCAAAATGTATGTTCAGTTTCAGAACATAAGAAGTAATATTGTTTTGTCTGATGTAATGTTTTCGCCTAAGTTAAGACGAAACTTATTAGCCGCATCTGTTCTTGAGGAACAGGGGTATACTTTTAAAGGGGCTAATGGGGTATTGTGGTTTTACACTCCAAAGGGAGAAAAATTCTTCTATGCTAAGCGAAAAGAAGGGTTATATTTTTTAAAACCTCAATACGAAGTTCAGACTGCAAATAACAATATTGAAGACCGTAAAACTAAAGGAAAGGATCAGGGTAGGGATAAAAATTCTAAGAAAGATAGAAAACCCCTAAATAAGAAAAACAGTATTGACAAAATGAAAAATTTGCCTAGAATAAATAAAAGTAAACGTAACTCTGAGGTGAAGTCGAGGTCAAAAGAAAAGGTTAATGAGAAACCAAGTTGTGCGGTTTCTGAGGTTTTGAATAAAACGGAACTCTGGCATAGGAGATATTGCCACATTAACTCTGATTATTTATATCAGACAAGTAAAGTTTCCGCGGCTAATGGACTCCCTAGACTAAAATATGCAAAAATTAACTGTACACACTGTAAGTTAGCAAAGTCTAAAAGAATTTCTTTTAAGCCAATTGGTAGGATAAGGTCCACTAAACCTTTACAATTACTCCATATGGATGTGTGTGGTCCCTTACCTACAGCTTCAATGGGCGGAAACAGATACTTTTTGACAATAACTGACGACTTCAGCCGGAAAGTGTTTGTTTATATAATGAAACAAAAATCAGAGGTGTTTAAGATATTTAAAGAATTCCAAGCTAAGGAAGAAAGGCAGCTAGGCAAAAAGATTTTGTGTATCCGTACGGACAATGGTATGGAGTTCTGTCACAACCAGTTCAAGGCATACTTAAATAAATTGGGGATTAAATCAGAAAGGTCAAATGCATATACACCCGAACAGAACGGGGTTTCTGAAAGATTTAATCTGACTGCACTAGATTGTGTGAAAGCTATGCTTGATCAAAGCAAGGTTGATAACAGAATGTGGGCAGAAGCGATTTTGTGTTTTACACACACCAAGAACAGAATATGTCATAAGTTCAAAACCAAAACTCCACACGAGTTATATTATGGAAGGAAGCCAGCCGTTGCTCACCTCAAAGTTTTCGGGTGCAAAGCCTATGTGGGCACAGCCAAACAAATTAGAAATAAGTTGGATATGAGAGCCCAAATAGGAATAATGGTCGGATATGCCGAAAGCACCAAAGGCTATAGGATTTATATAGCGGGTAAAAAGAAAGTTGAGGAAACTTCTAATGTAAGGTTTGAGGAAGGAGTGGCAGCGGAAGGCGTCCTGGGCCCTAATTACCCTAAAGGAATCACCTTGAGAAAATCGAACGTTACTCAGTCGATTGACTCGGAATCAGAATGCTTAGGAGGAGTGTCAGAGGAAGAAGCAGGTGAGAGCCGTGACACTAGTAAATCTAGTGGGGATGAGGACTCTCCTGCTGATTCTGGTCTGACACCCTGCTCAGATATTGACTGGATACGGAAAGCAGTACCTAGGCCTGATGGGAGTAGGACGGATATTTACTACTCAGTAAAAGGTGACAATAAAAGGCTGAGATCTCATAATGATGTCAGAAAGTTTTGTGGAAAAGCTAACATTCATTATGATCAGCAAATGTTTAATTTTAGAGAGAAAAAGGGGGTAAGTGATATCAAAAGGAAACCAGAAGCAAGCAATGTTGAGATCTTGATACCCAAGAGCTATAAATCGGCAATAGAATCTCCCCAGTCCGATAAATGGCAAGAAGCCATGGATGATGAAATAGCTACAATGCAAGAGAGGGGTGTCTGGGACTTAGTGCCTGCACCCATCTCACAACAAAAAATTATAGGAAGTAGATGGGTTTATACCATTAAGAAGGATGAAAGGGGAAATGTGAAGCGATTCAAAGCTCGCCTAGTAGCTCAAGGATATACCCAGATAAAAGGGGACTCATATGATGAAGTGTTTAGCCCTGTGATTAATTTTAGTTTAATCAGAGCTTTCTTCTCCATATTCGTTTGCATGCTTAAATGGAAACATTTTCAACTGGACATTAAGTCCGCATATCTTTATGCAAAGTTGAATGATAAAATTTTCTTGAAACAACAAAATGATATAGACCATACAGTTTCACTTTTGAGTAAAGAATTTGATATCAAAGAATTGGGAAAAGTCAAAAGACTTTTGGGTGTGGAATTTAAGGAACTTAGTTGTAAACGAGTCTTTTAAAATTAACTTTGTTAATACTAAAGATAACGTAGCAGATTACTTCACGAAGCCAATGACTAAAGATAGAGTTTTAAAATTTAGTAATGATATCTTTAAAATATAAAATTTAACTGTTCAAATAAAAATTTTTACTTTAAATTTTTTTTTTCATATTTTCAAAGTATAAATGGTTAGGGTATTTTATAATTTATTCCTCTCTCATTGATACAAATGAAATGTATCTTGAGTATATATTGTTATGTGACAATGAACTGTTACTTTTCTCACATTACACTTGAAAAAAAAAAAATATATATCCATTTTTACTACACGCATAATGCATTTTCGCTTATGTGAATAAAATGTTATCTGAATGTACATTATTGATATAATTCACATGAAACATAAAAATTTTTAATCTGTGTTTATCTCATATGTATATTTACCTTCTGTATCTTTTATTATCATTGCCATTGTATTGGGTATTTAGTGTGTATACTAGTCATGGGCTAAGATAATAAAACTTAAATTTTTAATCTTAAATGTTAAATTTCATAGTTATACATTAAATTTTCTACAAACTTGAATTTGATGTTTAGACTTAAATTTTTAATCTTAAATGTTAAATTTCATAGTTATACATTAAATTTTCTACAAACTTGAATTTGATGTTTAGACTTAAATTTTTAATCTTATTAATATATTAAATTTTTAATCTTATTATATGTTAAATTTCATAGTTATACACTAAATTTTCTACAATTTGATTTTGATGTTCAGATTTAAATTTTTAATCTTAAATGTTAAATTTCATAGTTATACACTAAATTTTCTACAACTTGATTTTGATGTTTAGATTTAAATTTTTGATCTTAAATATTAAAATTGATAACTATACCTAAAATTTTTCTAGAGCTTAAAATTTTTGATATCTTTAGACTTTTAAATTTTAAACTTAATGTTTGTTTTAATTTTCAAAATAGTAAAGAAATAGCTTTCTTCAGTATGAGCTAGTACTTAAGAAAGGGCAATAGTATGGTTATACTGTTTTCTTTGACTATGTTATCCTTAAACATGTAATTTAAAGAATGCTTATGATCTGCATAATAGATAAGTGTACTCATTTGATTGTTGCCATTTTGAGAAAAGGCTATTCACTTTCTAAATGTTATAAGTGTTATAAATTTCTTTAATGTATAAAATTTTGTGTATGCATACATTATGTTTTTAGGATACTAAGAACTTTGATTCTTAGAATAACCTTTTGTTGGATGAAAGCATGGGCGCCGAGAGTTGGTGTTTTTGCATGAGGGGGCCGATTGTTAGAAACTTGGTTTTGTTTACATCGCGATTCTCGTTTCGCGGGAGCGTGACGTCATTATTAAAATGATTATTCCGTTCTCGTGAACGAATCGCGATGTGGACAAAACTTGGCTGATCATGCAAATCACCTTTCTCGCCGCTCACGCATCCTGTTTTGCATATCCAGAGGGCGTTGCCGGCAACGGTTATGTTCCGGAACGCACCCATCTTCGGATATAAAGGCTAGACACTTTTCTGGTTTTAAGTCAGATCGCTTTGTCAGTAGATCGCTCTGGTTTTAATGTAGATCGTTTTGATCGACGGATCGATCGCTTGGAAAGCTCGTTGGATAGCTTGCTTATACTGATCGATGGAAGGATCTAGATCGGGCAGGCAGATCTTCGTAAAGTCATGTTTCGATGTTGTCGAAAGTAACGATAAAGTGTTTATCGGTGAACGCGGATATTTAAACTAAACTTAGTAGTTTTGATGGTTCTCAGTTAAGGAGACCATGTTTCCCGTGTTGTGGACTTTATAGTGCTGATCCGGAAAGTTTAAAGTTTTTGCCATAGCGTGTGCCCAGCTAGTGGTGGCGTCGGAAAGTGCACGTGGTCACGTAAGTGTGAAATGCTTTTTATTCCACTTACTTGTGTAAATAATACGTTAACCAGAAACGTGTCTAGGCATGGAACTTACACTGAAAAACCTTCATATGAGCTGTAGTGCTCATGTTTTGTAAATAGTATGCTTTGGTTATTTGGCTTACCTGTTTTCATGATATATACTGTAAGCAAATACAATGGATTCACTCTTCAATAAAAGTGATTTTGATTTAAACTGGAACTGTTCTCATTTAACACTTCTACAGCTACTTGTATTCCTACAACTACTATCTAACGTTTGTTATAGCTGCAACACTCTGTTTTAAATTTTCAACGAAGTTGTGGAACCAGAATTTCGTGGCTCATAGTTATTCTATCACCAGCTTCATCAGAAATTTAATTATACGTTAATTTTCAATATATAACTTACGGATATGATACATATTTCCGTCACACCCACCAAGTACTAACCGCGCCCGATGCTGCTGACTTCGGTGATCTAACGAGAACCGGTGTTTTCAGCACGATACGGCCGTTGGCCCAGTAGCTTATGTGTATAAATGTTTGTAATTTTCAAGCTAGTTGAAAGTAAATGTTGAAATTTTTATGAAGGACATTCATTATCTGTTTACTCATGTATTTTTAAAAATATTTTAGTAGTATTAATCATGTATACTTATCTTGTATTTATAGACTAAATTTTAAACTTTTGAATTATAATGTTTATACTCAAATTTAATGTGAATTTAAATTCTGTGCTTATACTATAATTTTTTTTAATCTTTTATACTAAACATTAAACATGCTTATACTTAAAATTTATACTTTTAATTTAAACTAAATTTAAATTTTTGAATGCCTATACTTAAATTTGGAAATTATGTTGTATATGAATTTCTACTGGATGTAAATGTTGATTTTACAATGTAGCTTACTATAACTTAACAATTTTTTCATGGCTGTAGGCATTTATGTCTTTGACTTAAATTTTTGTAATGTTTTTTTTTTTCCTGCATTTTGATTTTGGTAGAATACTGGAGACCTTAGGTATTTATTTATATGTCTTGGTTTTTCAGAATAAATTTTTGTAGCGTATGCATTGAGACTCGGGGATTAGCATGAGGGGGTCGATTGTTGGAAAAATCGAATGTAAACATCGCGATTCACGTTTCCCGTGAACGGGCGTTCATGCAAATTTCTTGTGAACGACTCTTCCCGTTCACCGGCGTGAACCGGGACGTTTTTCCATCATGAGGAGAGTCATGCAAATCAGATTCCCAATGTGTACGCATCTCATTTGCATATCCGGGGGCGTTTCCGGAATGGTCCATTATCGGGTATATAAGATGGAACTTTCTTGAAGCATTATCCTCATTCGGTGCTGAGACTCCGAGTTGTGAGGTTGTGATTTTGTGAAGCTGCTACTTTTTATCTTGTGGTGACTTTTCTTGCTTACGCTTGGACGTGTTACATCTAGATACGATAGAGCACGTCGGGCTAAGTAATCTACAACTTTGTTGTGTACGGCTTCTCGCCATTTTGTGTTTTTCGACTTTGGAATACCACGTGTGTTTTTCCCACGTGGTAGTGCTATTTCTTGGATTGATTCTACCCCGATGATATGGATTTGGACAACATCGACGTGGAAGCTACTTACTCGCGAACTTGCTGGTGAGCTAGATGGAGATGGATTCGCGCCTCTCAAGGAAGCCATGATCAATTACTGTGAAACTCTGCCCAAGGATGGAACTATGGGAACTTTGAAGCAAGAGGTCCATCACGCCGTGAACTTCTGCTCACTGGCTGTCTACACTCTGACTCTACATATCAGGGAGTTACTGACAAATGGACTACTCGGACAGGAAGAGGACCAAGTCTCCAGGATTCTAGGTTCGTTACTTTCTGTGAACTCTTTTTTATTGGCCCAGAAATTGGATAGGTTTCATGCTTGTGATATATTTGAGATTTATAATTGTGAGGGATGTAATTCTGATGTTACAATGAAATGCAAAATGATAGAGCTAGGTTTAATTAAGGAAATTAAAAATGAAGACAAACTTAAAACGGTTGAAAATCCAAATAAAAAGAGAAAGATAGAGGGGAAATCCACTATGGATGCTCCTACTAAAAACCAGACTGGTGAAGAAAACTTAAAAACTAATGGCCATGATAACATGGATTGTAATGAAGTATATAATTGATAATGTAAAAACTAAGACTTATGCAGACATTGCCGCGCAACCTGTTGTGTATAAAAGTGCACCAAAAACGGTTGAAAATAGTGACAGGCAAAAAAGTATTGATGTTGAGAAAAAAGACCCAAAAGCGGAATGTTTTTTCATCAAGTTTAATGATAATTACCAGACTCTCCTTAAAAAATTAAATGAGATCACAGGAAATAAAGTATCTGACAAGCTCACAGGAGACATGCTAAAACTAATCCCCAATGACGCTGACGCCTATAGGGTTGTACAGCACCATTTAACTAGTGAGAAAATCCCCTTCCACAGTTTAAACTTAAAAACGGAAAAGCCTAAAAAGGTAGATTTGAAGGGGCTACCAACAAACTATAACATTGAAAGCATAAAATTTACTCCGAGGGATTAGATGTAGTCCGGGTTTCTCAACTGAGAAACACTAAAACGAGATTGCCCCTGCCGATCTTCTTACTCAGCCTTAGGCCTACGGAAGACTGGCAGAGGGTCTACAGACTTACAAGATTAGGATACTTGGCTGTGAAGGTAGAGGCCTTCAGAGCACGGGGCTTTAAAATTTGCTACCGGTGCCAGCAGTTCAACCACTCCTCGGAGAACTGCAGTATGCCACCCAAGTGCCTTAAGTGTGCTGAAGAACATTTCACACGGGACTGCCAGAGACCTAGGTCGGAGAAGGCAACGTGTGCAAATTGCAATGGAGATCACCCGGCGAACTTCAGGCAATGCCCGAAGAACCCCTGGAACAGAGGAAAGGCACCGGGGTATGCCCCCCCTCCCCCTAAATCAGATACCCCCTTGGAGGCAAAAAGTTCTCGGACTAAACTCCCAGGCACCCCCTCAGGGCTCCTCGCACATAGTGCCACAGGTAAACAGACACCAACCTTCAGCACCTACCAGATCGGTGCAAGAACAGGTCTCCAAACCATCGTCTTCCAGAGAGTTGACTCCGGAAGAAATACAACTGGCTACTATAGCCATAAAAGATAGGAAGGAAGGTAAAAAAACCAGAAAGGCAAGACGGGAGCAACTTGAAGCTAACATTGCAAGTCAATATGCTAAATCTAAAGAGGAAACCAAAACGCGTGAAGCAAAATCTAAATGAGTCAGAGAGGATGAACTCGCGCAAACCCGGCTGGTAGAAAAAACAGTCGAAAAAAGGCAAAAAACTACCGAGGTCCAAAAGAATACTCAAAAAATGATCAAACCGCGGTTGAGGCTGAGGATATGGAAGCTGAGACTGAACTTACTGGAAAATCAGATGATAAAAAGATGGAAGACATCCTCAACATCATCAGAGGGTTTTTCAGTTTGTTCGACCTAGATAAACTAAAACAACTGTTGATGTAGCTCTCAGAGCTAATACAAAAAAAGAGCGATCCAATGTTAATGGTTTTTGAGGCCCTTAAAATAATCGCGGACTTTAAATCTAACAGTGAGAATCAAACCCGTCATGGCTAGGTCCCTAAAAGAATCCTTTAAAATAATATTTTGGAATGCGAACGGCATATCTCCAAGGATAAATGAACTTAGGAGCTATGTAAATGAAAATGATGTAAATGCCCTGCTAATTCAGGAAACTAAAGTTAGAAAAAACTAAATATAGCAAACTATAATAGCTATCATAACCTTAGCTCAAATACAACTGCTAGAAATCCCCATGGAGGAACTACAATATATATTACAAATAATATTCCCCACGAGGAAATAAACAACATAAATCTTCAAGCTATAGAAAATACTAGCATAAAAATTAAAATAAATAATATAAACCCATTTATCCTAACTTCAATATATGTAAAAATCATGTCAGGTATAGATGTAGTTGCGCAACTGGAACTGCTTTTCTCGCGATACCCAAACGCTATACTCGCGAGCGCCTTCAATGCACACCACCGAGCGTGCGGCTGCAGGAGAGCCAACATACGCGGTACACAGATACATAGATTACTGAACGCAACAAACACTGACATCATTGCACCGTCGAGACCAACCTGCTTCTCAGGTGCCAATGGCTCATTCATAGACTTTGTCCTAACGAGAAACATAGAATACGCTCACACTATTGATACCCTGGATGAATTCGAATCGGATCATCTACCGGTATTAGTGACATTCGATCTGAACACACCCTTTCCAGCCTCTCTTGGACAAGAGAGGCTGAACTGGATCGTATTCAAAAGAGCACTATTCGAGCCGCACTTAGCAGTACCCAACATTATGAGGACGGCGGATGTTGACTCTGCCACGCACACACTCACAACAGAAATCAAGAGAGCTATTGCCTCTGCCACAACACATCGTGAGTCTCCAAAAATGCAGACACTTTCCCACCCCCAAACAATTAGTCAAGCAAAGGAATAGGATGCGCAAGACATGGCAGGCTAACAGCTACCCTCAAAAGGGAGCTTAACAGACTCACGTGTAAAGTCAGGGAAAAAATTGTCGCAGAAAAGCAGCAACAGTATAAGGAGTTAATCGAATCCCTTAGCCCGGAAGACGTATCGCTCTGGCAATTCGCTAAAAAACTCAGAAAACCTCAAATTAAACTCCCGCCACTGATGGCGCTGAAATCGCGTACTCAGGTGAAGAAAAAGCCGAGGCGCTTTCTAGGCATTACGAAAAGCAATTTGAACTAAACCATGATCTAATGTGTCAGGACACCCTAAGAATGGTTAGACAAACACTAAACAATTTCAGGAAGTGTCCGGTCACGGCTGAGATTAAACCAGCCACCCCGCATGAGATAATAGAAATGATCAAAAACCTTAAAATTCGTAAAAACCCAGGGCACGACAATATCAGGAATAACGCGGTAAAAAAACCTACCATTAAATATAATATTTTACTTGACCATCCTAATAAATAAAATACTAAAACTAAATTATTTCACCAAAGAATGGAAGGAAGCAATAATTATACCTATCCATAAACCAGGTGAGGATGTCACAATTCCAGCCAACTACAGACCAATTAGCTTGCTACCGACACTTAGTAAAATTACTGAGAAAATAATACTTAAGAGACTGAACACGCACCTTAGTGAGAATGACATTATCATTCCGTAGCAGTTTGGATTTCGGCCAAAACACTCCACCACTCATCAATTGCTGAGAGTAGTAGAGTACATATCTTCTGGATTTAATAGTAAGACACCCACAGCTGCAATTTTCCTGGATATACAAAAAGCTTTTGTTAGAGTGTGGCACCGTGGATTAGCATACAAATTGATCACTCTAAAACTCCCTGACACACTTGTCAAACTTTTAATCTCATACCTAAATAACAGACACTTCCAAGTTAAGAGTAAAAGATAACTTGTTGACACCCAAGCTCATTAAAAGTAGTGTACCGCAAGGATCCATCCTGGGCCCGATACTCTTTAACATATATCTAAATGACATCCCCAGGACCCCAGACACGGAGCTGGCACTCTATGCAGACGACAGTGCGATACTTGCAAAACACACTTACCTCTCAGTAATGCACAGACAGCTACAACAACACTTAGACATACTTCAAAAATGGCGAAAAAAATTAAACTCCAATGAATGTTATTGGATCTACTTCTCTAGGAAGCATAAACCCCCGCCGCCTTTGTATATACACAAACCATGCACTACGTGCGGAAAAATCAACCAAATACCTAGGTGTAACGATAGACTCCCACCTAGAAATTGCACGTAACTCTATCAAGAACACCGACCCACCCGAAGGTACACGGGAAAGATGCACAATCGCTGCAATAGCGCACCCAGGACACCAGGCCGTGGTCCATAGCCACGGTGCTCCACCCCATCCGCGCGCTGCCAGAAAGGACCAACCGCGCAGGCAGGAGGTGCAAAACACCAAAAACAAGACCGGACAATCACGAACCACCATCTGCCGAGAGTCATCCTCTGACTGATCCCTCACACTTTATTAAATAATACAAAATTACAAGAACCCTTCATTTAGGGTTAAAACCAAACTTCCTTCATTCTTAAGGAATAAATCATAATAACAAAATATCACACTTGGATAAATCATAAATTCAATTTGAATTCAACAAAATATCAAAAAGAAATATAAATAATACATATTTCATAATCAATCGCCAACATATCATAATATCAATCAACATATTTCATAAATCAAACATTACTATATAATACAATCCAATTTACAAATTACTTCTTATATTACAATATTTACAATCATCTTAAAATACAATCTTCATTTATTACAATCCATCACACTATAATTCAATTCACATTACATAATTCCACTTCAAGTACAATCTAAAATCCATCATAAAAACAACCAATATAACAGCAAAACACCTATCAATTCATTTCAAAAGATAAAATATTTTTCATTATTTCTTTAACACCATTCCTGCACTTAAAGTGCATACATAAATTAAATAAACCAACATTTTTATAATTCTTAGGGAAAGTATCATTCCGAATCTTATCCCATAATTCACATTCGTAAATAGTGTGGTATAAAAAGTCTCCATGGAGCTTTTTCGTAGATACTTTCTTTATTTCATGGTGAAGACACTTTCCTGTACATAGCTGGTTCCACCTTCCTTGCCATTCCAAAATCATCTCATTCTGGATCTTCTTCTTTAGTTGATCTTTGCTCCATTTAAAGTAGAGGTCAACTGATGCTTTCTTGGTAGCTTCTTTCGCCAACTTGTCTGCCTTTTCATTACCTGTAATACCAATATGGGTCTTTACCCAATAAAGTTTGACGAAATCCTTACTATGAATCAATTTTTCCTTAAGATCGATGATATATCTGTTACTATTTTCATAAGCACAAAGTGCCTGTAGTACCGATCGGGAGTCGGTACAAATATGAATTTCTCCTATATTATTATTTCGAATATATTCATATGCTTTCAAAATGGCTAATAATTCTGCATTGTAGACTGTTGTTTCGTCATTCAATCGATGTTGTTCGTGATATAGAATTTCATTATCCTGATATACCACAAATGCACTACCCACTTTTCCATCAATTTTGGAGCCATCAGTATAAATAACTCTTCCTCCATTATTTGGAACTTCATCATTCCAAAATAGTAATGATTCTTCCCAAGGGGGTTTCCTAATAAAGCTTGGGTTTTCAATATTTATTTGTTCCACAATTTCTTCTCCAATTTGTAAATTCTCCATTCCATTTACACTTCTATATAGCTTCGTATCCCCTTTCAATTTTAGATCAAGGGGGAGACATCCCGCTAATATTTGCAAATCCATATTAGATGTAGTTCTATAGCTTTTCGTTATAGCGAGTAATGCTATTCTCTGAATTTGCAAAATTTTATCATTTGTTCTCTTTATGTCGTTATACCAAATCTCTGCTCCATAGGATATATATTTTTCTACAGCTTTTAGGTAGATTTCCTTCCTAATCTCGGGTCTTAGGCCCCAGGTTGCTCTTATGAACCTGTTCAATTTGCTTTGGAATTTTAATACTTTGTTCTTGATTTCGTTTAAATGAGGAATCCAAGTCATTTTACAATCAAACTGTAATCCCAGATATTTTAGATTCTTATCATAACTTATCCTTCTTTCATACATCTTTATATTTGGAATGCAAGTAATATTTTTCTTAAATGGAAACATAATAAATTTGGATTTTTCCGTACTAAACCTAAGTCCAAATTTTTCTGCCCAATCTTCAAGTTTCTTTATAGCTGTTGTTACCATCTCACCAAAGAGGTAAGACGCACTTGCCCTCATAATTATAGCAATATCATCAGCAAATGCTTGTACTCTAGTTTCCTCATTATTGAATTCAATCTTCAATGCTTCATCTACTATTAATAACCATAAAATTGGAGCCAAACTAGATCCCTGTGGTATTCCAATATTATAGTCCCAATATGTTTCGGAATCTTCCATAAAGATCTTCCTTTCACTAAGGAAATCATTAACCAAATTCTTTATTTTCGTTGGTAACGAGAAACTATTCATTTGTCTTCTCACATCAATCCACTTTACCGTATTAAAATCATTTTTAATATCTAACGATATCAAACACGTTATTTTATTGATGTTTTTGTTCTCATTCCTACTTTCCACAATTGCTTTTAGGGCATCTATCGTGCTTTTGTGCCTCCTAAATCCAAATTGCTTATCGCTCAATTGGTTACCAAGATAGTGAATCATTCTATAAGTGATCATCTTATCCAGTATCTTACCCCAAACTGGGAGCAAGCATATTGGCCTATAAGAACTTGCTTCTCTCCGATCCTTTCCCTCTTTAGGGATCAATATAACCTTTGCTATTTTCCATGTTTCAGGAAACATAGCAAATTCCATACACTTGTTCATTATTTTTAAAAACCATTCTTTATTAGTGTTATATAGTTCTTTAAAGATTTCTAGTGTTAATCCATTGTGACTTGGAGCCTTATTAGGATTCATATTAGTAGATAGACTCCCACCGAGAAATTGCACGTAACAGATATAATCAAAAAAGCGCATATGGCCACCGGAACCGTATACCCAATGATAGGAAACGGAAATCTTAGTTATCAAAATAATCTACAAATCGGTCATCCGCCCGGGAATGCTGTATGCAGCACCCGTATAGGGATATGCCTGTAAAACTACCATAGACTCCTTAGAAACAAGACAAAATAAAATCCTTAGGTGTATCAGGAAAGCCCCTATATATTTAAGAAACTCGGTGATAAGAAAAGACTTCAAAATAAAAACTGTGAGAGCCCAAATTAAAAAGCTAGCACTTAAATTCTGTAATAATTTGCCACCTGTTCCAAATGAACTATTATTCAATCTGCATGACTATGATCATCGCAAGGCCAAATCTCGTAAGAGACCCCGCACTGTACTTAACATCGATAATCGGAATTAAAAACTCAAAGAGCTGAAATTAAATAAAAATCGTGATCAATGTTTTCTTACAAAAATATTCTAAACCTTAAACTGCCAAATTGCCAGGTAACCCTTAGATCTGCATCAACCCCTCAAACTGCTTAAACTCTAAATGTGCAACAAACTACCACACTAGGAGCTAGGTCAAATAATAAAAAGTAGTAAATAAAAACCTCGAACCTCCAACCACGGTTCAATGAATTAATGTCACAGTTTGATGATAAGAACCACATAATGAGATTGTAGATTAAAGGCGCTTCGCGCCTGGTGCTCTGTCCTGTACGATATTCTCTGTAGCATTATATTCATTCTTTCTTTCCAATTCGATCTGTTCTTGCGTCGACTGTTACGACTATCTGTTAGGACGATGTTAGCAGGCTATCGCTAACATATTATGACGATAAGACGGACGTAGTTCTTAGTTGACATGTTTGATATGCGAGTTTAAGTCGGATGTGTTCTGCTAAGTGATGGCATTTTGATAAAGTAATATGTAGTTGTTCACGACGTTAATTATCTGAGTTTGTTAACGGTGAATAGTATGAAGTCATAGTGTATCGGTGCTTCAAGTTATTGAATCTTTCCTGCCAAGTGTGATACCAGCGGTGGTGGCTTCGGGCAAATACGCACCTTATCAAGGTAGTATACGTTTTCTTGTATACTACAAAAGATGCTTAAAGAAAGTTCTAGAACCCATCTCAATCTTTACAAGCTTTTGAGCTTTATGTGTATAGCCTTGTTTAAGTTTTGGCATGGATTTTACTAAGTGATGTAAATTGCCTAAATATGCTTTATTTCACGAATAAAGTTAATTGAATTTCTACTTAACATGTTTCATCTGTCTTCAATTTACAAATGAACATTTTTCACTTGAGGTTTTACTGCGTGTGTCTCTGCTTGAACGAATCTTAACTATCTCGTTCAAACTGTCCTACCGCCACGAGAAAGTCCCCAGACAGCAGACGTTTTGGTGGCGGCCGCTATGGAGACAGGTTATTCCATTGCATTTTAGGTGTGACGGAAAGCGCTTTTTTCGATTTGGCACAGATAGAACAGACGAAAGTCGCATTTCGCTTTGTACTGGGGTCATTGCTAGACGCTCGCATTCTGTGACTTTTAAAGCTGTGAAGTAACTTGTACTGTGTTGCACACTTTGTGGATTTTGTCTAGTTGAAAAATGACTACATTTAGAAGTGGAAAGACTTTGCATTCGCAAGCATGTCCACAATGTTACGGCATTTTTTGACGAGGAAAAACCTCAAATTCTCTAAAAATACCAATTTCAAATGCAATGAAGAGAACTGCGGAAGCGACAGAGGTTTCAGCGTCATTCAGTTAAAAAGATAAAACGTGAGGGGAAATCGCTTAATGACACTGAGATAAGTATTTTATCTATTTGAACAATTTACAATTATTGCTTAAAGAAGCTATTTTAAAAGTAACACAAAATGAATGGAAAAAACACTGTGAACAAACACATTGAAAACATACAGAATATTTAATGGAAGAAAGATGGACTGATAGAAGATATTGTGAAGAAATTAGTGATAAATCTGTCGGATAGCGATTCAGACTCTTCTTTAAGTAAAAACATTTCAAGTGATTCGGACATAGTAGATAATAGTTATTCTAATGAATGTGAATGAATATTTGATAATTGATTAAAAAATATGAAAAGAATGAATATTTTAGTTATAATTTTGCATATTTATCATTATTTTTTCCTTTTTGCTGGCTAATAATTGTGTAACTTGCTGATTGAAAACTGTAATAAATCTCATTTAATTCTAAATTTAGTTTTAAACAAAATGATATAAATTCTAGTTTTAAATTATAAGCTTTCTCTCCCAAAATCGCCCGAACCTAAAAGAAAATATCTAAAACTACTTTGTTCTAATAGATTGACGGCTTCCCGTAGCCGCTGTCGCCTGTAATAACAAATTATTTTCTGAGTTTAAATGACGAGAAATTTTTAAGTTAATTTATAATATAATGTCATTTAATACGAAAATTTTGTTTAACTGTCGGATAAAAAACATCTACTATTTTCTTTTAGTACATCATGATAAACGAAACGGATTCTTCGCTTAACGAAGTGCGCTTGATTTGCCAAATGTTGCAGTCGATTTTAAAACTTTCTCGTGGCGGTAGGGCAGTACGTTTTCTTATATACTACAAAAGATGCTTCAAGAAAGTTCTAGAACCCAACTCAAGCTTTCGAGCTTTATGTATATAGCCTTGCTTACATTTTGGCATGGAGTTTACTAAGTGATGTAAATTGCCTAAATATGCTTTATTTCACGAATAAAGTTAATTGAATTTCTACTTAACATGTTTCATCTGTCTTCAATTTACAAATGAACATTTTTCACTTGAGGTTTTACTGCGTGTGTCTCTGCTTGAACGAATCTTAACTATCTCGTTCAAATTTTTCATCATACCTTCAAAATAAAGTGTCTATAATGTACATTATAGACACTTTACTTCAAAAGGAAATTAAATTTATGAGTCGAATTTTTAAATTTTTCCATCATTTTCAACAACCAGCCAATCAGCGATGAGTAGCGGAGATATCACGTGTAGCAAACAGGTTGGCACAATTGGTTTATGGCTTGAAATCTACGAGCAACGTGGCCAAACAAGAATGTGGAAATTTCTGCATCTCAATATTTTCAGATGAATTTATAATATTTAAGATGGAATTATTTATATTTCTTTCCTGGAAGAAGGGTATTCAACAAGTTTGTCAACATGGTATGAAGAATTAAGCCGATTTTGATTCGCATATCGATGCAATATTTTATTTATTAAAAGTTTTAAAGATGAGAAATTGGAATACACTTTTAAACAGGTATGTTTTGTATATTTTTCGTTTATATTCTGTTGCATAATCATAAACTGACTTATGACATGTTGATGCTGTTTATATTCACAATATTGAACGCTTCTGGGATTATGTTAAACGTAGAGAGTTGCAGAGAAGATGAGAAATAAACGTGTGTACTGCAATATTTCAGCCGATCTGTTTATTATATCAGATATGCTATTTTATTGCTGAACCCGTTATAGAAATTACCCTATATAGTAAAAGTTTGATTTGAAATTATCATATATTGTTCCTAAATTTTTCTTTTGTTTGTATGTGATCTCCGAAATTGTAATGTTAAAACGTTTGCAATTTACTTGACGTTATGCATGCAATACTGTTTATTTATAAAACTAATAACTAAAATATGAGCATTGTCTGTATATATGAGCACTGTCATTATGTAAGAAACGTAATTTATGTATGGATACAAAGGAGTTTAATAATCAAGAACATTTGTCCATTAGCTTTAAACCTATGTATTCAACATTGAAAGTTTTGAGGATAGCATTTAACATTTAAATTTTACTTCCTGTGCTAATTTTTTAGATACAAAAACTTTGAACTTTGAAAATTAACGTAATTAGAATTTCATCAGAAATATAAATTTACGCTTTTTAAATTTTCATATCATAAATTTGTACATGACAATACATAACACTGTACTACTGATTAAAATATTTTCAAGGTCTGAATATCAGTTGTTAAATTGTAAACAATGTTTGAAATAAAATGTTCAGGACTCTAAAATGTAAATAATTTTAAGTTAAGCATCAAAAAAATTTTAAACACAATAAATGTATTTTATAGTAGTTAATTGCATAAAGTGTACTATGAAGAATGATAATAATTGAAAGCAAACTAATCCATAGCGTAATCGTTGATAATTTAGCAGCTCATTCAATTTCAAAGTATTTCATAAATATTGGATAATTGATTATGTGTTTCCAATAGATGTAGTGTTTGCTGTATAGAATGTGTCAAGTACCTATCAATAAAAACTAATTTGTAGCCATTCAATCAGTAAGTCAAATTACAACTAGTACAATATTATATGTTTATATAAATACCTTTATATATATATTGTTAAATACCTTCTATAAAATACTCCGACACCCATAATTGGGCGAAAAATCAGGCCAAATTAAAATTTTATAGATTTCAATGCAAAATCGATCTGTAATATCAATGTAATGTAAAGCAGACGAATTGCCAAGCTATAAACACGCTGCCATAACCCAAACCGCAATGTTGCAAAATACACAACTGTATATTTCTCGCCAAAAAAGTTATAAAAATACAATGCTTTTACTCGCAGTTTTTCATTTAGCCCAACTTCTTCAATTGTCCACCAACCTTTTTACCAGAAAATTGGTGGACAAGTTGTCTGAACTAGTTGGTTGTTCCAAAAATTCTTGAATGTGATATGGCGTTAACAAACAGCCAGTTCTCCCCAAAGACACCAAATTACTCAGTTAGTACTTGAATTACTCAGTGAATTTTGAACATGTTCTACCTTCGAGCTCTTTGGGTTCTACCTACGTAGGGAGGAAGAAAGGGGGAAGCACAGACTAATAATATATAGTATTCTGTGGGGGGAAGCGCTCCTGGAGTGCGGTAGACACAGTGAAGTCAAACACTGATTATACATGAGGCCTCGAAAGTTCGTCCGTACGCTAGAAATCGAGAGTTTAGAAATGGATTTTAATGTCAGGAAAAATCGGTTTTTATTCAAAATTTCAGAAAAATCAGGGAAATTTTAAGTCGATCTGCACTTACTAAAATGGGTAAACCGAAAAATAAATAAAAAGTACAAAAGCAGCTGATATAGAACTTCAAGCTAAAACCATTTTTGATGGCATAAAAGTGTATATAGAAATTGGGGGAACGTTTCAGATCACTTGATTTTCAATCCATATGACTCAGCAAAGACGACTAGTGGGAGGAAAGATGAAAGCGTTTGCTGTGATTGGTTTGGTTTCGTATTTTCCAATGATGCAATCGAGAATCACCTCATTAAATCGGAGTGGTCTGAGAGGCGGCATATCGTATGACAATTGATTTATAATTCTTGGCACGATTAGCAGATATTTGACATATTTGAAAAAAATATATATTAGTAGATTATTTTGTACACATTAGTGAAAGTAACAACTTTCATCTTGAAATTGGCCGCTTATTTTGCTATTTTGTTTGGAAAGCTGTATTTACTATAAATAATAAATAATTAAACATGATCATATTGCAAAGCATGCAAGAACAAGGTCATTAACACACTAACCTCTCAAAGGGATCAACATCAGCTGCATTCGCAATGACTCATCGTATTTTAGAAAAAAATCTTTGAGGGGTGGTATTTTTCTTTATAAGAGAGGTTATTTATGTTACCTAGTGCTCTATTTTTCACATATTTGACTATTCCTAATAAAGTTTTCTTTAGTTTAGAAGCATCAGTTTTTTTTTTATTATTATTATTATAAATATAACGATGTTATATACTAAATAGATGCTAGAAAATAAATAAAACTTTAGAGATTTTTTTTTTCTTTTTCATACGTAGTTTCGAGGCCAATATATGTTTTGAGACCTCCCCCCCCCCCCCCCCTGAACACGTTTTGACTATTTTTGGAGTGATGCCAGTCTGTGATCGAATTCTTGTGTACACGATCGCTGCTACAAATATCAATGGATTTTTACGAAACTATATTTGGCTTTGTTAATAAAAAATGTAGAATTACATAGATTTTTTTTTTAATTCGAGTGAAAACTTATAACTTCGAGTGAAATTTTATATTTCCTTAACTTGGGAGAATTACAAAATTTGATGATTGAAAGGCTCGATTGTGAAATTTAATAGTTTCAGTAATTATAGTGAAAAATAGCCACTACAATTTTTGTATTCGTGAGCCCCCTGGGGAACTGTCCCCCCTTGGAGTTATATTATTAAGTTTTGTATTAATCAAAAGATTTTTCCAAACCCTTTAAAATGAAGGGTAACATGCTATAATTGAGATCATCTGGAACAACAATACAGACTTTTAAACATTTTTTTATAAAATTTGTAAATAAAAAAAAATGAAGCTGCTTAAAAATACTTTTTGGTATAAGAAAGTCGAGTTGAGCCACACTCTAGTTAATTTGGGCCTTCACACTCTAGTTAATTTGTTTCTCGTTTCGGAGAGGAGGGGGAGTGTCATAGTAAAAATTAAAATATGGATATATTTCATCCGCGAATTGAGGAGGAGAGGGGGGGGGGGAATTGACAGGAGGACTTATACTCAAGTAAAAATACCAACGATAATCTTGTACAAATAGTCGATCATGTAGTTAAAGATCTTGAACAAAGAAATTTGATAATCAAGCAGGAAATAATATCCATCTACAAGATTAAAAAAAAAATTCTTAGATTTTGACTTTAAAGTATTTAGATCTTTTCAAACATTATTTATTGTAAGTTTTTAATTTTATAGATTTTTCTTAAAATTATTTATTACATTTTTTTTTTTTTTTTTAAATACTATTTATTTGAAATTTTTAGATTTTTTTTTTCTAAAATTATTTATTGCATTTTATTAGATCCTTTTAAAAATTTTGATGCAATAAAACATTTTTTAGATCTTTGACTATTTTAATCTTTTAAAATCTGTTTTAAAATTATTTATTGATATATTTTAGATTTTTTTTTAATAATTAATGCAATAAAATTTATTTAGATCTTTGAAATTATCTATTGTAATTTAAAAATTTTTTATAGATTTCTACTAAAATTATTTATTGCAGCTTTATTTTTATGTTAAAGAATATGAATTGAGAAGAAAAAAATAAGCATTTCTTATTAATGTAATTTATATACTATTTTAGGTTATTGAAAATTCTAAATTTTTATACTTAAATTTTGTTAATTAGATTTTTAAAACTTCATTGTCTTGAAGACCCAGACCGTCCGACTCATCCTGAGGACTTGAGCAACTAATTGGACGGCCGAAAAAAAACTTCATTGTCTTGGCTTTCTTATACCTGTTGTATATATGACAAACTGCTGAAATAAAAAAAATATTTTGCATCTCATTTAACTCTTACAATACTGAAAAATCACTTGCTACAATTACTGTTACAATTTCGAAAAATTGCCTGCTACAAACTGCTACAATTTCAAAAAATTGCCTGCTACAAAAATTGCTCCAAAAGAGTTTTTTGTAATCACATCACTGAATTGAGATTTAATTTGTATCCAGTGGATCCACTCGGCATGCTAAGTTTAAACCCACTTTTGTTGCTTTGTGGACTTTTGCAGCTGTGCAAAAAGGGGGAATCAGGGTCCTTTTAAAAATCTTCATTTTTATCTATTTTAGTGACACTTGCTCCAATTTTGATGCAATTTTCATGTTGTATTTTCTATTTTGCAATGGACTCACTCGACCTGCTCATGCTAAGCTTTGACCTACTTTTGTTACTTTGTGACTTTTGCACACACACAGTGATCGCACGTAATTAGAAAACTAATTGCTATAAAAACAGGTTGTTATATATTTAGTAACCACTGGTGAGCAAAGCCTGCTAATAATAAATTAAAAAAAGTTATGATGCTTTTTGTTTGGTTATAATATAGGAAATTCATATTTAATTACAATAAATTGCTATAAAATACATCAAAATTGCTATAAAATGGATTTTAACTTCAATATTTCCATTTCTTAATTTTTTTAATTTAATTTATAGTAGTAGGGTTAGTAAATTGACACAAACTGAATAAAAATTGTTGAACATTGTTTAAAAGGAAGAAACTTTGCTAAAGAAAATGTTTGTAGTCTGTTAAAAATGCTTAAAAATTATTGACTAGTTTGAATTAATTAAAAAAAATATTTTAGTAATTAGAGATAGTACAGTTTCTCCTATCAATACTTGAGACCAATGAGCTTGTGTTTACAATACACTTGAAGTAAAAGAAAGATTATTATTCTAAGAAAGTTGGATGAAGCCATTATACTTCATTTATGTTATATGTTTATTAAGGCACAGCAGTGTTAATGAATTACTCAAGGACAGTATAATTTAACTGCTGAACCAAATGAAAAATTATTTTCAGCATTAGAAAATTTAAAAGGAGGAATGGAGTTCCAAGACTGCTCAAAAATACAAATTTGAATTTCTTTTCTTTTGAAACTATTTAACATGTTGACTGCTATAGTGTAATTGGGAATAATTCTTGACTCCATTTTGAGTTGACTGGACTCTTAGTTGAGCAAAATGCTTTTAGTTTTCTTTAACATGTAAGCCATCTATCTCAAAAGTCATTGCCCATATTAAAGACTCTTAAAATATTATTTTTCCTTTTAAAATTTTACACAATTATACAGATATACTACACAAAAAGTTGCTGAAATACGATATATAAAATGATAAAAGTGAAAATCAAAAGGTAATACAATTCTCAATGCTTGTAGATTTATTAATTATTTCCAAGAGTTGGTTACATAATTTAGCATTGTCAACAGGTATATTATTTTTTCATTTTTTTTTTTAATATTTATTATTTAAACAAATAAATGAAAAGAAAATAGGTATTCAGAATTTTGCATTACATTACACTTAGCTAAACTTATGGAAAACATCAGCTTTACAAGCTAGCTGCACTATTAATATTCTATATTCTGTCTGATCACGATAGCATCTGATACAAATTTAGGAAACTCAACGACCAGCGATACATCAGGGATGTTTTAGAGGTAGAGATGATATCCTTCCTTCAAAGTTATCCTGGGTCTATATTCCAGTAAGACAATATTCACTCATGTGGGGAGAAATATCCAAGTCCTCTTCCATGCATTGCACATACCACTTCTTGACTTCTTGCCTGCACTTTCATCAGGCATGTCTCCTATTGAACATGTCTAGGACATGGTAGCTAAGCAACTGGTCTGTCAAGTACAAATGCCATCCACCGTAAATGAACTCTGATCTTGCATCAAAACAACTTGGTTATAGTCTAAGACAATATAAAAAGAGTCTTCCATTAAATGCCATCTCACATAGAAGATGTTATTGCTATGGCTCTGCAAATATACTCAGTTATCTACTGTAATGTAAGTAATCAGTCCAATAAATTTTATTTGAATAGTGGGATTCTTTACTTATGTTGCAAATTTCACAGTGTATGAGGGGTATATTTTATAAATGTAAATTGAAATAATCTTTATATATCCATTTTATGTACAGGGTGATGACTATCCTCAACTGATAATTATTGAAATTATTGCTATCATCGTGGACCTTATGTTAATATATGCTAATTCTGGACTGCACTAAGTGATTATGCTGCTTGCTCTTTTTGTATAAAATGGGTGGGAACTACCTTGCTTCATATTGAATGTAGATCAATACAAGTCAATTGCAGTCTTGTAAAACCTGAAAATTTAAGCAAGTGCGTATTTTTTGCAAAGTAACACTTGATCCTTATTATTAGCCTTTAAAAATAAGTGTATAGTGAAAATTGACATCAAATTAAACCCAATACAAATCAACCTTTTACTAAAAATTGCCTATTTTTAGTACATAAAGTAAAATAAGTGTTTAGATAAAATTTATTTGTGTGGTGAGTTAATTTAACACAATTTTTCAGTATAAAGCTATTTTCAAAATCCTTTAACAGTGTCTTCAAAATCCTTCAACAAATCCTTTAACAGTGGTATTTTAGAATGAAGAGTAAAAGATATATATAATATTTTATGTTGTACAGCTTCACAACTCACTTTGTAGTATGTATCATGTTGTGTATCTTAAATTTCACAAAAACATCACTTCATGGTAAAAAAAAAAATCCCTGCCAAGTAGAAAAAAAAGAATCTCTTCCAAAAAAAGTTATGAAATCTCTAACTGGTTTGCACAAAGTTCTCTCAGGATCAGAGCTGTACTTTCAAGTCTATGTTCCCCCTGCTGAAGGATCTAACCCACCTTCAAATGACACATAGCCCTTTTTAGTCATAGACAATTTTCTTAATTGACTATGACAAAAAAATGTTACTTGAATTAGGGTTACGTTCCTTCAGCAGGATACCCTTAACCTGAAAGTTCAGCCCTAGTCCTACAGGAACTTGGCACAAACCATTTTGAAATATCATCACTTTTTTGGAAGAAGATTTTTGCTTTTTGCACTTGGTGGGGAGTTTTTTACCATGAGGTGGTGTTTTTGTGAGATTCAACATATTTTGTAGACATATATTTATCAACATGATTGTACAACAATGATATAGTAGGCATTGTAAATTTTACTTTACAACCCAAACACATGTATATTCATATTTTTTTCAATTTTTAGAATTCTAAATCAGATTTATCTTTGAGTTTTAAAAGAAAAGTATGTACCTCTCACCAGAACATGCAAAATGAACCCTCATTCATTAAAATCAGTTCAGTAACAAAGGCTGTCAACAATATAATTAAAAGGTTGAAAAGTGGCATTTTAAAGTTCTTTTTTCTTGGGTGCTACCACGCCAATTGTAATTTTGTTTTTTGTTTTGTTTTCTCAGCTTTGTGAGTATATTAGCGAAAAAAAATAATCAAGTCTTTATCTAACTTGGGGGATGAGCTACAGACCCCTGAAAATCCGAGTTTGTCACATCAAGTATACACTTGTCAGCTACAGATTCGGACATGATGATTTAGTGGGGTGGAGCACTGCTATATAAAATAGTGAGGAGAAGGCAGTTCACAATTAATTCACATTGCTGTAAAGTCCACAATGATGGTTGTTAATAATATACCAAAATAATCAGTTAAAAACTTTTGTCATATGCTCAATATGTGAATTTTTAAATAATTTTATTCATATAATACAGTAGAACCTGTGTATCTCGAATCTCGCAGAAACAAGAAAAAATTTGAAATAGATAGGTTTTGAGATATAGAGGTTCCTATATAATAGGTTTGATTGAAGGTATTTTATTAATACAATAGCAATTATTAGATGTAAATAAAGCTTTTTTTACATACCTTAACAAAAAAGAATGGCTGCCAATAATTTCTGGAACCTGACTTTCTTTGTTTGGACAATTTTCTGAAAATTAGTAATAGCTGTGAATCTAGCCTGACTAATATTTTTCTGAGATTTAAGGAAAGAACATTTCAATGGCCTTCACTTTTGTGGTACAATATTTAGGTAAATCTGTCTGCTCCTCTATTTCATTATCATTGTCCGAATCTCCTCTCTTGTTGCCTATGATCTCCACATCTGTCAACATGTACAGGTAATCCAAAACGTTTTTGAATGAAATGTCTAGATTAAGTCTTTTCTTCACCCTTCTGAATTTACTTCATTGGCTTCTACTTCATGCACTGTGTCAATGGTATTTAGTTGTTCATCCTCTTTTTTGTTGTTCCTTTGCTTAAATCCTGCTTTTAGGAAACCATTCTTGATCATCTTCTCTGTAATATTCCTTTAAGCATAGTCTGTCCTCTTCATTGCATCCAAAAAATTGATGGGAAGAATATTCCCCCGGCCACTCAAAAAGCTGCTGCAAGCCTTAGGGCCAGTCGAGTGGCCTGGGCCTTCAGGGAAGAATATTCCCATCATCAATGATATCTAAAAGTTTCCGAACCAGTTCTCATCTGTATCCCACTTTGAAACTTTGAATTATCCTTTGATCAATGAGTTGCATTTTGAATGTAATGCTTGGAAACAAAAACTTTATAGTGACATTTTTTTGGACTAGGGAAGTTAGAATGAGCAATGCAGTTATCGGTGAAAAAGAATTTTCCTTTTTATTCAAATTCATTGATTTGTCGATTCCTTTTAACTAATCACTGAAGATTTCAGTTGTCATCCAGTCTTGTTTGCTTTGCATGTTATAGGAAATGATTTCGTTTTTGAACTTTGTAAAAAGAGCGATTATTAGTGGTGGAACTTTTTCGCTTCCATTTTGATTAGCTGTTAAGAGTACAGTTACACATACTTACTCTGTTTGCCACCTTGGCACTTTTCTCCCTTGAATGTCACTATTTTATTGGGTAAATATTGGAAAAATATCCCTATTTTATCGTGGTTGAATGGTACCACTGGTTCATAGCCTTGTGTTCTTTTACACTCCTCCTTTATCCACTCTTAGCAAACACATTGAAATACAGACACACTTTTACCACAAAGTTTCCTGAAGATGATGTCGTGTCTACCTTTGAAGCTCTATAATCACTTATTGTTGACTTTAAATTCGCTGCTATGGTCAAATTCCTTTGCAAAATACTCAGCTTTCATCCGTGACATTATTCTGCTGACAGGAACTCTTTAGTCATAACATTGCACAAACCATTTTCTTACACACAGTCTACATACAGAAAAGAACATTTTTGATTCTTTTTCACTTTCTTGTTATTTTCAAAGTTTCTCTCTACTGAAGTTCTGTTCTTTATCATCGTAGAAAGAGTACTCAATAGAATACCAAACTTGGTCAAAACTTCATTCTTTTTCATCGGAGGATTTTCATACAAAAATTTTAAGATTTTAATTTTTTCTTCAATCGAGAGAACATTCAGCTTTCTTTTTATGTCTGTCATTTGTGTCTTTTAATAATAATCATGAACTTAACTAGCACACAGAACATAACGAAATAACTTTCTGTGTTCTTGGTCCTCTCGAATTTTGCAAGTTAAGTGAAACAATTTCTGTAAAAGAGGATAAAACTTATTGCTTATCATTCATCCCCCTCCAACCCCTATTGTCCAAAGTCCCCAGTTCCTACTGAAAGGGCCTACGGGAGTTATGACCCCTCTATGTATTACCAAAAAATTTGTGACCTGCACCTCTTCCTGTTGTACCACATACATGCACTGTTGCTATGCAAGGTATGTTTCTCAATTGTAACTTGCGCTGCCTAAATGTGGTCACTGAGCTTCAAATTTGTAATTTACACTTCAGTCCTTTATTTGAGATATACAGGTTAAGGGAAAAAATTATTTGAAATAAGCATGGAAAATACACTGAATTTAGGCTGAAAATGCAAGGAAATAAATACATTTCGTGATATAGAGGTTTTCGAGATAATCATGTTCAAGATAGACAGGTTCAACTGTAGATAAAGTGTTAATTCTTATGTAATCATTTTAAAGGTAAGTATCTCTAAACTTATAGATTTTTCAATTTGTAATTAATTTTGTTTGAAATTAATAATTCTATATTGATTGTAGGTGAGAGAATCTCTATTGAAAGCAGATTTTCAGATTATTGTTGAGCTGTGGTTTACTGACCAATCATTTGGGTAATTTTCACTTTGAAATATTCAATTAAAATGTGCTATACTTTAAACTATTTTTTTCCATTGGCCAGTTACTGCATAGTTTCAAGAAACTTTTTTGTTCTGGAAATGTCTTTTTTAAGATTTCTAATAGATGACTCAGATATTTAACATGATTAAGGTAATTTTAATGCATATTCATTAAGTTCCCATGTCAGAAATGACTGTGACAGGAATACAGTACAATGTCTCAAATCTGGAATCCTCTGGACCTCGGTGATCCCGAATTTCGGACTTTTCTCGATTTTAGATTATTTTTGAAAAAAAAAAGTATGGATCTCCGTCCGACCTCCTTTCGGTAATTTGAACCTTTCCGAGTTCCACTACAAAACGGAAATTTGAACAGTTAAGTAGAACATGAAACAAGAAAAAAAAAATACTTAAACAGAAAATTCTTATTTATCATACATCTTTAAAACAATTTAAACTTTTTTGGTAAACATTTCTATAATGGAGCATTGTCTCATAATTTTGTTTTTCCAAAGTAACTTTTTCTTTAATTTTAATGACATAAGTTCTTGTTCTGTTACAAAGCTCTTTTATTGCAGTCCTATAATAACATTGTGCAGTAACCCTTCTAAATTTTCCAAAGAAACCTTCTCTTCATTAACGTCAACATCGTCATGATTGCTAGCTACCTAACTATCTTCCTATTGCTGCAACAGAGCCACACATAAGGGGGAATGGACACTACTAGAGTGGAAGAGCCCGGGACCGCTAAATTTTCTTTTGGAGGCTGGAAAAAACATGAAAAATTGACAAAATAGGAGAAAATCAAACATGGAGGGAGCTGAGATGCATGCTTGAAGGGGGGCCTACAACTTCTATGGGCAGCCCAGGCTGCAAGATAAAGATTTGCAAGCACGTTTTACTTATTCATGAATCAGATAGATGAAAGAAGGAGCCTTTCTGTGCCCTGTATTCTCCTTTGAGATATTCCCATTCCACCAATTATTTTCACTTACTTAATTATGTCAATGTCTAAAGTATTGCATTTCTTCCATTCCTCCCAGTGCATCATGGAACAATACAGGCAAGGAGCTATTGCTTACGGACGGGAGAACCCCATACCTTCTAAAAATAAATTAGCAGGTGTCCTCCTAGGTGGCTGTAGAGATCTCTTTTGAAAGGGCAAATAGTTCTTTCGCATTTTCAAAGATGGGAGATTTTTTTTATGTTCTTGTTCTTACCTTCGGTATTAAAAGGGTTCAGAGTTTATGAGCGAATAGTTGGATAATCAAGTGCCTTAAAATAAACCAGCTTGTGCTAGTGTCTGGATTTTGGATAATTCTGAATTTCAGATGTCCGGATTTCGGACGTTATACTGTAGCATATGGGTTTGTTTTCTTTCGCACTGAAATTGAAACTATCATTGAGAAACAAAGTATGCACTATGCATAACTTATCCTTGCACTAACAGGAGACACAGTAGTTTTAAAATTTCATTCATATTAATAACAGTGATGTAATTGTTGTGCCATACTGTGCCATTCAAAGTAGGCTGCGCCATTCTGATACATAAAGCAAACTTTTACTGATTTTGTGCCAACACTGTGTCAATTCATGAAAATACAAGAAAAAACAATTCTTGTTTACGCGAATGGAAAGGAATGTTGAGGAGGAAGGGTTGAATCTGAAATTTCTCAGAAGAATGCAATTTATCGGCAAAATCAGAGGGTTAGACTTCTTTCTTTTCAGACAGCTCTAATTGTTATCAGCTGTGGGTTTGTTTTGTTCGAACAAAGGGACCCCCAGGGTATACTGTCTACACACACACAGCAAGTTTTCTCCCATCTCTCGAGCCAGCGAGTACTTGGCCATGTCGCATGATAAGGACTACTATATTGAATAGCAAAAAGAAGCTTCTCCTATGCTTATCTATTTTAAAAGATCTATATAGGGAGGAAGAAAGGGGGAAGTGATCCCTTTGTAGAGTGCAGTAGACACAGTGGAGCCAAACATATATGCACATAGTTTGGGCACACTCTGGAAACCAGGAATTTAAAAATGGACGAAAATGTCAGAAAGAATCGGTTTTTTATTTAAAATTCTGCAAAATTCAGGGAATTTTCAACTTATCTGCTCTAACTAAAATGGGTAAACTGAAAAATAAATAAAAGTACAAAACTAACTTATAAAGAACTTCAAGCCTAAACTAATTTTGATGATGTTACAGATCAGTTAATTTTCTATCCATATGACTCATAGTGGGGAGGAAAGGTGAAAGCATTTGCAGTGATTGTTTTGGTTTTGCATTTTCCAATGAAGTAATCGAGAAGCACCTCATTAGAATAGAGCGGTTGAAGTAGCGTATAGCAATTGATTTATAATTCTTGGCACGATTAGCAGATATTTGACATATTTGAAAAAAATATATATTAGTAGATTATTTTGTACACATTAGTGAAAGTAACACAACTTTCATCTTGAAATTGGCCGCTTATTTTGCTCTTTTGTTTGGAAAGCCATATTTACTCTTAATAACAAATAACTAAACAAGATTATATTGCAAAGCACAGAGCAATGATGTTATTAGCACATTGACTTCTCAAAAAGTGGTCAACATCAGCTGCATTCGTAATGACTTGACTTTTTTAGAAAAGTCATTAAGGAGTGGTATTTTTTTTTATAAGAAGGGTTATTTATTTTATCTACTGCTATATTTTTCACATAATTTACTATTCCTAATAAAGTTTTCCTTTTTTAACTGAAACAGTTTTGTTTTTAAATATAACAATGTGTAGATGCTAGAAAATAAATAAAACTTCTGAGATTTTTTTTCTTTTTCATACATAGTATTGAAAAAGTATTGCTTTCACGAAAATTTCCCATGCCAATATATGTTTTAAGACCTACTGAACATGTTTTTGACTATTTTTAATGTGATGGATTTTGACTATTTTTAAAGTCTATAGTTAATTTCCTGTGTACACAATAGCGGCCACAAATATTAATGGATTTTCACAAAACTTTATATTCGGCTTTGTTAACGAAAACTCTAAAACTAGACAGGATTTTTTTCAAATTTAAGTGAAAACTTTGAAATTTTATATTTACTTAACATGGTAGCATAGGACAAAATTTGACATAATAATGCATAAAAAGGGTTATTTATGAGTCAATGACTTCAAAATTTAATAGTTTCAGTAATTGTTATGGAAAATAACTGTACTACAACTTTTGTGTTTGTGACGTTATTAGCTCCCATCGGGGGTACATTATCAAACTACGTACCAATCGAAAAAAAAATTTCAAGCTCTTTAAAATGAAGGGTAACATGCTATAATTGGGATCATTTGGAATAATGATACAGATTTTTCAAAATTTTCTTGTAAAATTTGCAAATAAAAAAAATCACAAGCTGCTTAAAAATGGATTCTGGTATGAAAAAGTCGAGTTGAGCCACACTCCACTTAATTCGTATTTCGTTTTGAAGAGGAGTGAGAGTGTCATAGTAAAAATAAAACTATGGAAATATTTCATCTGTGAATTAAAGAGGGGGGGGGAAGACAGGTTGACTTTTACTCAGGAAAAAATACCTATTGATAATCTTGTACAAACAGTCAATCATGCAATTAAAGGTCTTGAGCAAAGAATATAACTGAGCAGGAAATAATGTCTATCCACAAAAAAAAAAACTGCTTTCCCACAAACCAAAATTAGTGAAACAACAAATGTTAGTTCAAATGTTTAAATGAATAAAGTAATATGGTTTTTTGTATGTGTATATGTATACATTTTTTAATTATTCCAATTTTGTATTAAATACTTTTTAATTGGTTAACTTAACTTTTTGTCATTATTTTGGCCAATAATAGTGTTTTATAGTGTATTTAATTAATATTAAGTTTATGTGGATTTTAATCAAGCTCTCTATAATCCAGAAAATTCCGGAATCTGCAAAGTCTAGATGGGTCTGTATTTTCTAAGTTGTACTGTATATGCAAACAAAATTATTTACAAAAATAATAAAAATTAGAGTTTTTTTTAATGGTTATTTTTATTGTCATGTATTTGTGGTATCAATTAAATCTTAAGTTATTTTTTGGAATTGGATTTAAAATAGCAGTATGCAATACTTATTTTGATGCATACAACAGGGAAAACCTGAAAAACTTGGGCAATTTCATTTTGAAAAATGTGTTTGAGTATGGACCCTGCATGTAGTAGAATGAAAATATGAAGAAAGCACGTCAAAAAAGAATGGTTCAAACATTCTTTTTTACCATCTATCAGCTGATTTTATATTTTACATCGTCATGTTATTTTGTTTACATTTTAAAAATTTTATATTATACACTTGTTATTATAGTTTACTCGTAAATTAGTTGTTTGTTTTACCATGTGTTTGGCACAGCATATCCTTTTTGGATTTTGTGCCACAAAACCTAATCAGCCAATCAAATGCTCTTTCAACATCGTAACCAAGTTTAGAAGAAGTCTTACCTTGTGATCCAATGTCAACACTGTATACAGAGAAAATAGAAAGGGTCCATGCCAGATTAACGGAAATTTACTGAATATTTTAATATTTTCATAAAGTTTTAAATGTAATATTTTTTTGCTGTAGCTTGATTAAATTTAAAAATTTCTGTTTCGATTTTAATGGGGATTTACCTCTATGGGGAGGAGTTCGTAAAGGAAGCAAAGCCCCCATATCTTAGTAAGGCAAGTGGAATGAGGAATAGTGAATTGATTAAGCTTATCAGATAAAATCCAATCGGACAGAATCTAACTCAAGGTTAGGCTTGATTTTGTCAAAAAATAACAATTAAATTCATCCCTCTTACCTCACCGTATCAATTTGTCAATCACTCTTTAAGAGAGTGCATACCAGAGCTGCTCTGGTGTCATGCGAAGATAACATTAAACATAGGCCGTAATTAAGGAATCCATTTTGCATTTTAAACAAATCAATTTTATTATTAATATTAAGGCAATTAATCTTGACTAAATATGGCATATATATAAAATATCAAAGTTACAACTATTAAATTCATGAATTAACATATAAAGTCATTAATCAAATTTTATCGGAATCCATTCATATTAAACATCATGTTCTCTATTTAAGTTGGAGATCAAATTCACATTCATTAATTCTTAAGCAAATATTATATCAATCAGAATATAAATCATATTATTAAAATTTATTATTATTCAAACATAATTAAAATGGGGAATGAAACAAAGCCCCCATATCTTAGTAAGGCAAGTGGGATGAGGAGAAATTAATTAATTAAGCTTATCAAATATAGTCCAATCGGACAGAAACTAACTCAAGGTTAGCTTCGATTTTTGACAAAAGGTAACAATTAAATTCATCCCTCTTACCTCACCATATCAATTTGTCAATCATTCTTTAAGAGAGTGCATACCAGAGCTGCTCTGGTGTCGTGCGAAGATAACATTAAACATAGGCCGTAGTTAAAGAATCCATTTTGCATTTTAAATAAATCAATTTTATTATTAATATTAAGGCAATTAATCTTGACTAAATATGGCATATATATAAATTATCAAAGTTGCAACTATTAAATTCATGAATTAACATATAAAGTCATTAATCAAATTTTATCTAAATCCATTCATATTAAACATCATGTTCTCTATTTAAGTTGGAGATCAAATTCACATTCATTAATTCTTAAGCACATATTATATCAATCAGAATATAAATCATATCATTAAAAATTATTATTATTCAAACATAATTAAAATGGGGAATGTTTTCATAATCGTGGACCATTAAAATTGAGTTTAATTGAATTTTAAAAGAGCTCAAAATATTTGCCTTTTATCATTTCGATAGTCACTGTATTAAAATCAGTGTAAAAGAGACTCACTACTATTTATTGCCTAAGCTCTAAGGTCATCTGAGTTGGTGGTTTTTCACCATGATTGTTCTCTGAAAACAATATTTTGCCGAATTATCTAAGTTGCTGGTCTTTCACTATGATTGTTCACTGAAAACTAGTGTTTCATTTTGATGAAGAAATTCACGAGAAATAGTAGGTGCATAAGTTTGCAGCATATCACTCATTGCGAGATGTTTCTTGCTTCTTCCATACCAGTCAGCACAGTGGATAGGCCTCCCTCGGGCCGGTACTTAGGAAAATTAGAAGTCAGTGAAATTTCATCCATCAATCTGCACCACTTCAATCCTCTGCAGCATAACATTTCATATATTCTGCAATCATGCTCTATCTTGCTATTCAAGAAATCATAAATACTTCTACGAAAGTCTTTTTGCAAAAATAGGATACTAATTCGTCGTATTCGTCATCTGGATATTCCCACATTATCACACCGCATAATCAGATCTTTTCTGCATATATGGCCTTTTGCAATTCAATTAGAGATAAGTCTTTTAAGGGATAGTCACATGCATAGTAAATCAGATCTATTCATCAGTGTTGAGGCTATTGATAACTTTGTCCTAAAAATATACGTACATCTATCATATCGCATGGATTGAAGAGGACTGTCTTACACGTCTATTCTTCACAGCAGCCAAAAGTATAATGATACGAAATGGTTGAAAATTCAAGCAAAATTGGGATAGCGAGGCAGACAACCTCGCTACCCAAAGAAAACATTGTCATCTGATATAAGATCAAGTTCGTGCCCTTGACTGTAGAACATTCAGCATAGTAAAATCTGTGTGACCAGGCTTCAACTTGGCCAGTTGTAGCCTTCCGCATCTTTGTGCTTGCTAATCACGTGACCAATTTGACATGTGGCATGGTCAGTATAACCGAACAAATTAGAAGAAAGTTCCGCTGGCACCTCTTGTCCTAACGATGAGAAAAACAGCGGGGAAGGTACTTTGCAGGAACCATTAACCAATTATTCTTACATCCTAAGATGTCTTAATTGTCAGTTATATTGCTTTAGAATGTTGCTTCTTTATATGCCAATGTTGTTAGGAATCGATTACTGATCCTTCTTTGTCGAAATATCACATTAGCAGTGAAACAGATTTATCCGATGCATTCTTCTACATCTCATTTTTAAGTGCAGCTGCAAACTTCTTCACGGAGGTCTGAGTTCTTATGAGAACGTTTCTCTTTCTTAATGCATTAGCTTGTTGCTAAAGCCTTACTCGCTTTAGAGTAAAGGCATGAAACATCAAGAATTTTAATTCCGCTTGTCACAAATATTATTTATCATAATTTTGCCATAAAATAAATTCACAAAATGCACAAATATGTCCAGTGAATTTAATTCACTGTGACAACCTCTCAAATTATTTTTATTGTACTATATTTATTTTTAATTTTATCATTTTATTTTATTTTTTGTTCTTGCATTATTCCTTTTTTAAGTGCAATATCATACATGCCAACTCTGGATTTTTCATTAATTCTCCGGATTACTAACAAAATTCTCCGGCTTCTTTGTTTGAAATTTAACAATTACCCAGACATAGTATAATTCCTCAGAAACACTGATTTCCGCTTTTTAGCTCGTATTTCTACCATTCCCGGGATCGTAGCAAATCCATAATAAAATTTTATTTAGGGGGGAGCTATTTTTTTTTGTTCAGAAGCCAAATTGGGACCAGGTAAATGACGCATTTAATGTCTACTGATGGCGATCCTTGACGATGACATCCGGAAGCGTGGGAGACCGTAACACCTCGGGAGTATTTCAGAGGGAGGAAAAGGGTCAGTTTCTTCCTCAATAGTAACGCGCTAAGGAGAAATATATGGACTTTGGTGTACAAGATGAGGTGAGGTGCGTAGTGTTTTTTTTTTCCAGGAGCAATTATAGCTCTTTGTGTGTTTCATTATGAGTCAGGGTTGTTTATTTTCTTTCTTCCAATCCAGCCCGGTGTCTTGGAAAAATGGAGTGCACAGCTGTTTTGATTTCATGGCTGTTTTCCATTCTCTGATGTTCCTATTTTGTTTTAATTTCTTCAGATGTGATAAGCAAGTATTTTCTTTCAACAATTTTTTATTTCAACCATCTTTTTCATGGACTTTTGTTTATTGAAATCTATATTTTTTGTTCAGTTTTCAGATTTTTATTTAAGTCGTTTATGTGACAATTAGAATGGCGAATATTGTTTCTAATAGTTCGAAATTATGTGACATTGATCATCTACAACAGTGTTTTTCAAATTTTTTGGGTAGCGGAACCGTATTCCCGCAGCCCAGACCTAAGGGCTCACCAGAGAGGCTGAACATCTAAAATTCTCAAACCAGACGGAACCGTATTGAAATTCAGTTTGTTAGCAGAACTCTAAAATGAGAAAAAGTCCATTGTGGTCCAAATTATGCATTCAAAAGAAACTATCACATTGCAGAATCCCGGAACACACTTTAAAAAATGCTGATCTAGAAAAAAAATAATTTAGTGGTTAACAGTTTGTAAAATTGAAACTTGATAAACTAACTGATGTGTTGGTTGGAGACTGCATAGAAAAGTAGATGTGATTTGAAAAGTTAAGAATTTACTTTGAGATTTAATGTTTTATTCAAGAATTTTGTACATTGATATTTAATGTATTATTCAAGAATTATTTATATTAATATTTCAGGGCTCGTACTTGTCCTGAAATGTTCTTATTTTTTATGTTCCATCCTAAAATTTTATGATTTCAAAAGCAGAGATGCCGATCACTACGGATTCTCCATAGTTCCTACGGGAAACATCCTCATCTCATAATACGGATTACGGAATTTGTATAGTTTTCTAAGGAAAATTGCCTTCTGTCTAAGCTAATGTAAATTTACGGCCACATGCATAGTAATGCCAATCAAATTAACGGAGATTTATGGCTGCATGAAGTGTAAATTAGTTCTCGTAAATTGCTGAGTGTATGTTAGTATCTTTTTCCATCCATCTCCATCTTTTAAATGTTTCATATTAGATTGACTAAACTAGCTTATTTTCATATTATGGCTAATTATTAAGGTTAATTTTATAATTCGATCAACATATATAACAGAATGACGAATCATCAGATCACAAACACCATTTATTAAAAACATCCTTCAGATGTACATACAATTTTTAAAAAGCCAGAGCGCTTTTGGGTATCATCATACCTTTCTTCAGTGGCATTAAAATAAGACAAATTAGCAACATGCTTAAATATAATCCACTACTGGCAAGCTGATTTTGCATATCATAAAATTGTATTGTTCATAAGTTTTTGATAGTAAAAAAAAAAATTCTGATTTCCGAGTTTAATTTTCAACTTAAATAAAAAGTTGGTATTTTAGGGCATGCTTCTCAATGTGAAAATTTCGAATATGAAGTCAGGTTTGCCGTGCAATGAATAGTTCTGTCTATTAGATGTGAATAGTTCTGTCTTTTAAGTGGCCGACAAAATGAGCTTATTCTTTTTTTAAGAGTATAACAGTTGATTTTTAAAGAGTAGTTGATTTAAAATGCTGAGTGCATGTTTTGTGCATTGAATTAATGTCTGATAAATTGAAATGTATTTTGTTGCCAATGTCGTGTAACATTATTATGAGGTAAATATAATTGGTCAAAAACATTGCACAAAGTCAAATAGAATACTCATATTTTTCAACTGCTTTCTTTTCAAATGATCGAAATTTAATTAACAGATTGGAATAGAAAATTAGATAATAAAAGATTTAACAAAATGTTGAAATAATTTTAAATTTTAGGTGGAATTTAAAAATATATTTGATTTTGAATTTTGCACAAATATCGAAATTACATAAAGTTGATGTTTAACAAGTGTAGTTCATTGCTGAACGTGGTCCAATAAAAATTGTATGTGCTTTTCATGATGTACTTTGCTGTGGCGTAACTATGCCAATGCTGTGCATTATAGTCCCACCTGGGTTTAGAGACCCAAATTAAAATAGTAAAAAAAAATGCGGGGGGTAGTAAAATTTAAATGGTAAATGCTATCTTCAAAAGTTTACGTCTAATTTCAGTCATATTTGGATGGGAAAAACCTTTAATGCTCAGTGGTGAAGCAACAAGGAAGACAGCGTCTGTCCAAATAATTTACGATGAAGTTACTTTTATTTTAATTATACATATTATCTGAAATAAATGTATAAAATATTTACTGTGTAAATAAAACCTTTGCTATGCTTGTGAGTGGATCTTTCTCGTCGCAAAAAAGATAGGTTAATAGGTTGACACAAGGACATATTTGTCCTTAAGTCCACTGGTTTCACACATAGCTCTGACAGCAACATTATCACCATTAAAGTGATTTATAAAGTTCAGGACTTGTGGCTAACAGCAATACAAGCTCTGGGTCTGATACAGAATGTATCATAAAATACATTATAGCCCTTAATCCCTATACCCCAAACCCTACCATTTTAGGTCCAGAGTATATTCTGTGTAATGTAAATAAACAAAGTATTTTTACTCTGTCTGGTGCAGAGCTCAGTGCAGGTACCATTCTTGTTTCCTCTAAGTGTGAGTTGGGATTTCTGGGAGAGATGAACAAAGCTCAATGCCGGCATTTTGTTTTCTCTAAGCATCAGTCAGGATTTTCAGGAGAGACAAATCTGTCTTTATCTACCCATACCAAAAGATATTCAATGAGACATGAAACGAAAAGAAAATGTGCATACAACTACTACCCGGGTAATGGCAGTTCTTTGATAGACATGTTTAAACTATAAGGAAGAGGTGGTTTTTTTTTTTTTCTTGCCAATATAGTGTTTATTGTCTGAGTCATCTGGAGAGTAATTTTAAAAGTTAATAGTAAGTTTGATTTAAAAAAAGCTAAATTATAAGGGATTTTAATATTATATCGTTTCAATGTATTTTCAGAGTTAAAAACTTGATGTATGGAATTGATACTTTTAAAAAATATGAGATATTTTCCTCAAATATTCTGATGTTTTAATTTAGCAGATTTTACCTTATATCCTTTGATTTTCATATACTATTTGCTTCAATTTTGTTTTATATAAATTAGAAGTGGTATAGCTATAACACAGAAATTTACGAATTTCTGTATTAAGAGCAAGGAAATTAATTTTTATTGAAACTGAATTGATTGTGAATACAATATATAAATACACATTTTTCATATGTGTGAAACAGAAAATTAATTTCTAAAGAGTGAAGAAATAAAGCTTAGTGAGTGGTCTATAGGGGCCAGGGAGGTTTAGGGGCCCAGTATCACAAACAGTTTACGAAAAAAGGTCAATAATTTGTAAAATACGGGGTAGTAGGAGGATGCACATCATTTGTTGCATAGGGACCAAAACTTTTCAGTGTCAATGACCATTTGGCTATACTGAGGCACATCTACTGTAATAGACTAAATGCTTTTATATGCAGATTTATTTTCATTGAACTTGACCTTGTACTTGTAATTTAAAAAATAATTTAAATGTTTTTTCACATAATGTACAGTAGGGCACTGTAGCCCAGTGGTTTGCCTGCGGGAATTGCACTCAGTTATCCTGGATTCGATTCCCGCCACTGCCAAAACTACCGCCATGTTCACACGGAATATGATCACGTTAAACATGTGGATCCGTAAGTCCTTCCGGGAGGTTGATGGTAGAGGAAGGAGGGTATGGTCCCTGTGGATGCCTCCCCCACTAGGTTCCGGTCTAAATTGGGTGGCATTTCCCAGCCGTCCAAACAGTTACCTTACACCTTTTTGGTGGGTTGGACGGTCTGAGTCTCAACAACAACATGCTGTACAGTGTAATTCATTCTGTGTAACGCTTTAGGCAAAAAATATCATTTTTTGTCCATCTCTCCAAATTATTTATCATGCTTCACCACTGATAATGATAAAATAATCGTATATTAAAAAAATCTAAATCATATCTTTAAATAAAACTAGTCTGATATTTAAAATATTTGCTGAGCTTGTTATAGTAAAATATTATATGGTTGCTATAGATTTTCTAAAGTGTATTCTTTATTAACATTATTTTTAATTATTTCTGTCATGATGTCAACACCAAAACATTTGTTCTCAAAATTAAAATTAATAAAGAGATTTCTGAGGAATACCATGGAGCAAGAATGTCCATCAAAAATTACCGCTACTTGCTTTAGCTGGAAGCTGAAAAAATGGAAGTTTCAAAACTGATCGATGACTGCAAGTGCTAAATCTAGACAAAACTCATTCTAGATTGAAATTTGTTGACATTTGATAGAAATGCTTGTTTCCTTTTTTTTAATCAATAGTTAACCCGTTCACGACCGGTGAATGAAATAAGAAGTGTTTCTGTGAGACCGCAAATAGCAAGAATCATCTGCTACTCCAGGTCCAGGCACTTTTGGATGCTAAACCTAACGCAGCAAAAAAATCATATTAACTCCACCATTGTTTTTGTAATGTGAGTCTTGAGTATGTGAAAACTTGTTTGTTTCGTTGATTAATACTTGTATAATATCATTACTGAAATACGGATTAAATTAATTTCCCCTAATGAGGTTTTGAATAGTTTATATTTAGTCCAGAGTTCAGAAAACTGAATAGATGGCAAATCTTCGACGTTTGAATTCTAATTATCTGTACAAAAATATTAACAACATCATCACATACATCGATGTTCTTTGAAAAAATTTTCAGACTAAAGCTCAACAAACTATTTCATTTTATTCACTTATATCACTATGAGATTCATTCATCAATTGTAAAATCTCACGTTGAGAAAAATATTTCACTTTTTGCCATAATTATTAACAATTCTTCTCACTGAATTCTTATTAGATCATATCCACTCCCCCCTGAATACTAATGATAAAAATTCCAAGCCCTAATCTTCTTCTAATTGTACCTCTCAAGAACCTCTTCATTAAAATAAACACAGAATAATTGCCATGAAAGAAACCATCTATTGAAATCTCTCAGTCTACATGATCTTTAAATCAGAACTACAACAACAGCTTTCACATACCTTTGTTTATGCTATCAAATTAATCAGCATCCTAATGAAAAACATAACTGAAATTGAAATATGTAGGTCAATGTTCCAAGTAACTAGCTTTGCAAAAATTATGAGATTATAGCACCACCTAATGTTATTTAAAAATTTTATCAAAATGTTTCAGCGGCCGGTTGCTTTTACACATCAGTGGGAAACAATGGCCGTCTCATGTTCATAGCACAGACGCAATGGTGTACCTAGGAAGGAGAAGATTCTCTGTAGCATATACACACAACTAGTCCTCACAGGGATTAATAAACTATTTTTAAGCACCTAGTTTCTTTTTTTTTTACAGTAACTTCTTTTTATGGAGGTGTGAGTATTATAGCTACAGACAAGAAACCACACACACACACACAATTTTATTCTTACTATTTAATGAACACATTTAGTACTTAATATTCTTATATCATTTATATAATATATATAGGGGCCCTTTTCCATTTTGCATTGGAGCCCAATATTTTTTAGTTACACTGTCCACTGATAATTTATCTGATGATAATGCTTCAAAAACTAAACCAATTTTTCTATTTGGATTATGTTGTATAAAACTGATGTTTTACTACTTGCAAAATTCTTTACTATGAGTCCTAGATAAATGTTAGAACAATTTAAAAACTATTATTTTTGGCATTTATTATTTGTATGTTAATTGTACAAGTTAGCAAAAATAAATTTCTTGGATGCTGGTAAACACTGTTCACAGAATTTTGAAATTTTAGAAAATTTACTACCTGTTAGAAATTTTACTGCCTGCCCTCCAAATACCAACAAAATAAGGAACAAAAACTAAAATATAACATGTTATTAAAATTCAATTATATGTCATAAACTAACATTTTGATTCGAATTTTTTTCACATTTTAAATCATCAATGTATTAGAAACATTTTATACAAATTTGGCCACCTCCAGTTTTAAATTTTATCATCATTTCTTCTGTTCTTTTTTAAATTTCTATAGCACTGACAGAATTGTTTTGCTGATCATTTTGTTGCTTCATTTGTGGAACTGAAAACACCAGCTATCTTTTGCCAGACAAATTTTTATTACAATACTGACTTTATTTGTTTCTTTGTTGTCTATTATTTGAAATTTAGAATTTACCAGCCAATTACGAGTTCCTTCACAAACACCATATATATCATTAGAGCAGCCATGATTTCAAATCAAAATCAATCAAGAAAAAAATAATCTAAATTTAATAAAATGTACATGCGACTGATAGGATCTGACATCCAAGGTAAAGAAAATATTATTTGCAGCTACAAGCCTTGTTGTATACAAACCCACGTGAGATGGCTCAGCCAATAGAATTCCTTCTCTCAACCTGTGTTTCAGCAACCAGAAGTTCAATAACTGGAGTTAATATGTAGGTGATGAATATATATATATATACAAGCTTTTAGAGAATTTGAAATTGGCACGAACTGAGGATCACTGAACCAGTGGTTTCACAAGGAGTTCGGTTGGATTGGTGAATACGGGGGTTAAAGTTCTATTCCACATCTGTTTGAAATGTTTCAACTTTGCTATTAACATATTTATTTACTGCTATTTCTAGCATGAATATAGTTATTATTACAGTGATGTGATTCCAAAAAGTTCTTTTGGTGCAATTTTTGGAGCAGCAAATTTTTGAAATTATAGCAGTTTGTAGCAGGCATTTTTAAAAAATTGTAGCTATATGTAATAAGTGATTTTCAATATTGTAGTAGTTAGATGCAAGGCATTTTCTTATTTCAGCATTTTGTCATATATACAAGAGGTATAAGCCAAGACAATGAAATTTAAAACTATAATTAACAGAATTTAAGCATAAAATTTTAAAATTTTTAATTAACTTTTAATAAACTAAAATAGTATATAAATTACATTAATAAAAAATGCTTCTTTTTATAATGGTTATTTTTTCAATACATATTCTTTAATATAAAAAAAACTGCAGTAAATAACTTAGATTAAATAATTTTTGAAAAGATCTAAAATAAATTAAGGAAAAATCTAGTTGTAAAACATTTAAAATATGTGATATTTTTCGAAAAAGTTATTGAATGTTGTTCGTATTGCAGACGTGCCAACTTTCCAAACAGAAAAAGCAGGAGACTATTTTGTGGCAAATATATTGTTTACTTATGACACTTAATATTTGTTTAAAATTATATTATATATTTCTTATAAATAAAACATTAAAATACTGCACCATTTAAGTGCATTATGTGCTTTAACTTATCTGAAAAAAAAATTCATGAACTGTCTTTTGAATTAAAATAGTGTTAGTTTAGTAACAAATCATAAAAAAAAATAACTTGAAAACTTTAATTCTTGATTAATTTATTAAATCTTAATGCTCCCCCCCTATAAATATATATATATATATATATATATATATATATATATATTGGTATATTACATTAAACAACAGGGGATACTCGTAGAATATGAAAATTCAGGACACCAATTTTACAAAATTTTAAGACAATAAATTATAAAACAAAAAATATATAAAGGTTTTATCCGGTGAAAATTACTTTATAATGAAAACAAATATTTGTTTCGTAAAACACAGGTTTTCACTAAAGAGAATAACAAATATTGATCTTTAATAATATAAGATTATAGCAATGAATAATATAATATTCCTGTCAAAATAGTTTCCTTTTTATTTGCCTAAATCATTGCTTTAATTCCACTTTTTTTAAAATATTCCTTCACAGAATTCATAGCAATTTATCAAAATAGAAAAATTTGTATTAAGAAAATATAATTAAAAAATTAATACTAATAGCGACGACACGTCAAATCCTCAATTCGATCAACATATATAACAGAATGACAAACCATCAGATCACAAACGTCATTTATTAAAAACATCCTGCGGACGTACATACAATTTTTAAAAAGCCAGAGCACTTTCGGATATCATCATACCCTTCTTCAGTGGTGTTAAAGTAAGACAAATTGGCAACATGCTTAAATATAATGCACTACTGGCAATCTGAATTTGCATATCATAAAATTGACATCACCACAAACTTCGTTTTATGCATCCACACAACAGATCCAAAACATTTTACAAGATTATAAAAACAAGAAAGACAGATTGTCATGAGCCATTTAAACATCAATATACATAATTAAATATTTTATAAATAAGAGGTAACTTTGTAAAGGTTTGATTCGTATGGAATCGAGAACGAGTCGCCAAGCATAACTTTAAACATAGACAGGGTCAAAATTACAAATAGAAGTCCGATATAGATAAATAGAAGGGATTCATAGAGTAAAATAGATCGGGGATTATTACAGCTGAACAAAAGAAAGAATTTTTCAAAAAGGGGTTGAAAATTATCATTAATCACTAATTGTGCAAGAGCAGTCGATTGCCTACCATTTTTAACCTCTCTAGCATGTTCTGCCAACTGAATACCAACTGTACGTTTAGTGCTACCAATATAAAATTTATAAACGTTATCTGGATAAAAAAGAGGTACAACATATACCCCAGCATGACTTATCTTTATCCCTAAATTTATTTGTTCGGATACGAATAAATAAAGTGGTGACAGTCGAGTGCGTGGGTCTAAAATTAAATTCAGTACAAAATTTGATAAGGGGACGAAATATATTTGGATGGTACGGAAAACTAGCTTTAAAAGGCAAACGATCATTAATGGAAATAAGTTTAGATTTGGGTTGAAAAAAAATTAAGATGAATATTCGAAAATATTTTATGAACAAACTCAAAAGAGTAACCGGCATCCTGACCAACTTTAAAGATGACCAAGTTTAAAGATAGTCAGGATGCCGGTTACTCTTTTGAGTTGTTTTATAAAATATTTTCGAAAATTCGTCTTAATTTTTGTTCAACCCAATTCTAAACTCATTCCCGTTAATGATCGTTTGCCTTTTGAAGCTAGTTTTCCTCAAGGTTCGTAGAATATCTTATATATAAGGTTGTTTCGTTCAGGGAAAAACTTGTCCCAGGAAGGAAAGATGAGTGACGTCACTGCTAGACCTAAGGCTCCTCTGTATATGAGCTGACTCGTCAAGCATATTGAAGCCCACCGAGGCTGAAAGCGTAATCCATTAGCATTAGCTCTATTCGTATTTTCACTTTAGGAAGTACTATTGAAATAACTTTTGGTAGGTGTTCTGCACCAAACTGCTCTAAACATGCTAGAAAGAGGTTTAGGTAATTTTGCTTTCCCTGAAATGAAGAGGGAATAAAAAAATGGCTTATAAATAGTCAGTAGAATCATTGGATACCCGGTACAGGAGCATACTTGTGAAAGCTAAATTTTACAATATTGTAATTGAAACTTCTACTTTTATATAAAGCATTTGTTTTAAACACTCATTTTATAATTTCGGTAACTGTAGTATGTATTATTATTGACTTTTATTTGTTATAGTCTTATCTTAATAAACGTGGTTTGTAGTCCTGAATGTGTTATTCTCTCGTCCAAACTTAAAAGTATTAGTGCTTCAAATTATATATATATATTAAAGATTTATTCATTTTACACCAGTATATTTCAAGTTTTATACACTTTATTGCATTTTCAGAGTATAATGAATCATAAAATTTTAGAATCCTACTGCTAACAAACTGTCACCAAGTGGAAATCTTACCATATTATAATAATTATGTAAACATAAGTTAAAATGGTAAATAAATCGAAATGCATTTATCATAAAAGATAATGAATGATCCAATAGGATTTTTTTACTAAAATCTATTTGAACTTTATGTCTGAAAAATGTCATTGACTTGATTTTAAAATATTTAGATTGTAAGATTGTATGTTATTAATCAAAAATGAAAATATGTCTGAATTATGTCGAAAATGAAATTATGTCTGAATGACTCGAATTTACTTTGGAACGGCACTGATAGTTTCATCGCCAAGATGATGATTGGCACCTATCATTTGATGTAAACATTGGCACTGTGTTTATAGGATCCAGTTTAGAGGATTTCCTCAATATTATCTTTTAAAGTACTTCAATTCTTTTGTACTAGACATAAAAAATATATCGTTTACAATACAGATTTATATAATTTATTATTATTATTAAAAATTTTAATGCTGTATCTAATGCTGATCTAATCTATACATCCACAGGTTTATAACAAAATTAAACCACTTTAAAATTTTAGTACCATTAAAATTAAATACACATTTTTATTTTAAAGTGCCTCCTGAGCTCATAATAAGACCATATTTTATTCTATATAATGTTAGAACTGTAACAGATGTAAAATAGAAATATGCATCAAAGTATTTAATAAATTTTGACAAGACTGGATTTTTGCAAAAAAATAATAAGAAAAAAAAAATGTCCATCTATTTGTTAATCTACTTATAGAGTGATAATCATATTTTAGATTCTTGTTAATAAGTGTCGCGTAATTACAAATATTACTCCAATCTAATTCATATTTATAAAAATATAACTCAATTGTAAATATGTTAACATTATCAAATACCTGTAAAAATCAATATTTGGAGCACATGTTAAACCGCCAAATATGGGAACCCATGTATTTGTAGAAACCTGACTGGGCTTCAATATGCTTGATAAGTCAGCCTGTAGTATAGGAGCTCTATCTAGACCTGTTCTCTGTCAGAGGCGAGAAAAGCTATTGAGAGACGTTGATAGGAAATTATTTAAACACTTACCTAATAGTAAGTGTATGCACGCAATATAGAATAAAATTAAACAGTCTAATGTGAAGTTTATGGATATTTAATAAATTCTGTAAATGTGAAAAGAAATATCAAATTTTGGATAAGCCGTGAAAATGTTAACATCGAGAGAAGTTTATACAAAGATTACTGAATGCTATGTTCAAAGAATGATCAAAGGTTATATATAAAAAGATATTGAATGATCTGCGAAGAGACACAACTGTCAGGTACGTTTTCGAAATCGGTTTGAGAAGGTATACACATATATTTCTAATCTAAATCGAGCAAATCAGTTGTCATTTAAATATTGACTGAATTATGAGGTTTACAAGCATGAAGAATGTAGAATAAAATATAGTATTTCCAGGCAATGCAACTCATATCTTTCTAGTTCAAAAATGTTACATATTTTAAAAACATATATCATCCGGATTTGAGAGAAAGTCAGAAAACTTTCAAAATCATCTGAAGAAAAAACAGTAATTGATTTAAATTTGAAAGCACATATTTTACCAAACCATTGCAATAATAATCATTAGTCACGTCAAATGTAAGTTGTTAATAATTTTTTTGTTAATAAAATTTCTGTCAAGGCAATCATATCTTGAATCATCAAATTGAAGGACTCCATCATGAGTAATATATGATGGAGTAGTTTCCATGCAATAGAAATGGTTTTTCATTGCAAGAAAAATATATTCATAAGTTAAAAAAAATTATTCCACTATTTTTGGTCGCATTTTAAAGAGTCAATCAACAAAATTCTACAGTAATTTCTATACCATAAAAGAAGGTAAACGAATTCCCAAGGACTCCAAAGAAACAAAATTAAACAGCAGATCTATATCGTTAAATATACAGAAACTGGGTTTTCTTTAAGCATATAAAATAAAAACATTAATAACATACAATCTTACAATCTAAATATTTTTAATGCTATAGAGAGAGTAATGCTATAGAGAGTATATGCTATAGAGAACGTTCTCCTTCCTTGGCCCACTGTTACGTCTGTGCTATGAACGTGAGACGACCGCTGTTTCCCATTAATGTGTTTGAGCAACTGGCTGCTGAAACGTTTTGATCAAAATTTTTAAATAACATTAGGTGGTGCTATAATCCCAAAATTTTTGCAATGCTAGTTACTTGGAACATTAACCTACATATTTCAATTTCAGTTATGTTTTTCATTAGGATGCTGATTAATTTGGTAGCATAAACATAGGTATGTGAAAGTTGTTGTTGTAGTTCTGATTTAAAGTGCATGTAGACTGAGTGATTTAAATAGATGGTTTCTTTCATGGCAATTATTCTGTGTTTATTTTAACGAAGAGGATCTTGAGTGGTACGATTAGAAGAAGATTAGGGCTTGGAATTTTTATCACTAATATTCAGGGGGGAGTGGGTATGATCTAATAAGAATTCAGTGAGAAGAATTGTAATAATTATGGCGAAAAGAGTGAAATATTTTTCCGAAAGTGAGATTTCACAATTGATGAAAAATTTATTCAAAGAACATCAATGTATGTGTTGATGTTGTTAATATTTTTGTACAGATAATTAGAATTCAAATGTCGAAGATTTACCATCTATTCTGTTTTCTGAACTCTGGACTAAATATAAACTGTTCGAAACCTCATAGAGGAAATTAATTTTTTAATCCGTATTTCAGTAATGATATTATACAAGTAATAATCAACAAAACAAACAAGTTTTCACACACTCAAGACTCACCCGGTCGTCCACTTTGTTGCTCCAAGTCCTCTGGACGAGCCGGACGGCCTGGGGCTTTCACACTCAAGACTCACTCTGGACGAGCCGGACGGCCTGGGGCTTTCACACTCAAGACTCACTTTTTACTTTTTGAGCTCGTGCCGAATGCCTGACTCCCGGTTGCTGTCTTCTTTGAAGTTTTTTCGTGTGTTGTTGTTTGTTTGCTTTGTGTGTGTATTTTGATGTTATGTTGATGTCTTGATTTGCCACCCGTCTGTTTTGTGGAAATGATGTCTTGATTTGCCACCCGTCTGTTTTGTGGGAAAATTATTCAGCTTTTGCTTTGACTCCTGTAATATGTAAAATTTATTTGAATTTAAATAAACTACTGGCTGCTCTGACCGGGGACCGTGACTGCGGGAGTCGGACTCCGCTATTCTAAACTCTCCCGGCCATTCAATTTGCTGCTGTAAGTCCCTGGATGAGCCGAATGGTCTGGGCCTTTCACACTCAAGACTCACCTCCGGCCACACACTTAGCAACAGTAAGCCTTCGGGTCTGTCGTATGGGTTTTCAACACTCAAGGCTGACCTTTCTGGTAGGTCGGACGGTCTCTGCATGTCAACAACAACAACACTCAAGACTCACATTACAAAAACAATGGTGGAGTTAATATGATTTTTTTACTGCGTTGTGTTTAGCATCCAAAAGTGCCTGGACCTGGAGTAGCTGACGATTCTTGCTATTTGCGGTCTCACGGAAGCACATCTTATTTCATTCACCGGTCGTGAATGGGTTAACTATTGATTAAAAAAAAGGAAACAAGCATTTCTATCAAATGTCAACAAATTTCAATCTGGAATGAGTTTTGTCTAGATTTAGCACTTGCAGTCATCGATCAGTTTTGAAACTTCCATTTTTTTCAGCTTCCAGCTAAAGCAAGTAGCGGTAATTTTTGATGGACATTCTTGCTCCATGGTATTCCTCAGAAATCTCTTTATTAATTTTAATTTTGAGAACAAATGTTTTAGTGTTGACATCATGACAGAAATCGTTAAAAATAATGTTAATAATGAATGCACTTTAGAAAATCTAGCAATCATATAGTATTTTACTATAACAAGCTCAGCAAATATTTTAAATATCAGACCAGTTTTATTTAAAGATATGATTTAGATTTTTCTAATATACAATTATTTTATCATTATCAGTGGCGAAGCATGATATAAATTTGGAGAGATAGGAAACTGGGGATCAAAATTTGTAAATAAAGTTTCATGCTATATATTTAAGCTAGGTTACAAATGAACTAAAATATGCAGTAAACTTTAGCTAATATGCTGCATTATTGGATGTCGAACTAAAATGGTATAAAAAATGAGAAAAATTAATTTAAAACAAAATAATAGACAAAACATTATATTTTTTTGCCTAAAGCGTTACACAGACTGAATTACACTGTACAGCATGTTGTTGTTGAGACTCAGACCATCTGACCTACCAGAAAGGTGTAAGGTAACTGTTTGGACGACCGGGCAATGCCACCCAATTTAGACCGGAACCCAGTGGGAGTGGCATCCACAGGGACCGTACCCTCCTTCCCCTACCACCAACCTCCCGGAAGGACTTACGGACCCACATGTTTAACGTGATCGTACTCCACGTGAACACGGCGGTAGTTTTGGCAGTGGCAGGAATCGAACCCCAGCCTACCGACTGCAATTCCCGCACGCTAACCACTCGTCTACTGCACCCTACTGTACAGTATGTGAAAAAGCATTTAAATTATTTTAAAAATTACAAGTGCAATTAATTTTCTTAATACAAATGTAATTATATTTTCTTAATACAAATTTTTCTATTTTGATAAATTGCTATGAATTCTGTGAAGGAATATTTAAAAAAAAGTGGAATTAAAGCAATGATTTAGGCAAATAAAAAGGAAACTATTTTGACAGGAATATTATATTATTCATTGCTATAATCTTATTTTATTAAAGATCAATATTTGTTATTCTCTTTAGTGAAAACCTGTGTTTTACGAAACAAATATTTTTCATTATAAAGTAATTTTCACCGGATAAAACCTTTATATATTTTTTGTTTTATAATTTATTGTCTTGAAATTTTGTAAAATTGGTGTCCTGAATTTTCATATTCTACCAGTACTACCCCTGTTGTTTAATGTAATATACATATATATATATATATATATATGTATATTTTATAGGGGGGGGGGAGCATTAAGATTTAATAAATTAATCAAGAATTAAAGTTTTCAAGTTATTTCTTTTTATGATTTGTTACTAAACTAACACTATTTTAATTCAAAAGATAGTTCATGAATTTTTTTTTCAGATAAGTTAAAGCACATAATGCACTTAAATGGTGCAGTATTTTAATGTTTGATTTATAAGAAATATATAATATAATTTTAAACAAATATTAAGTGTCATAAGTAAATAATATATTTGCCACAAAATAGTCTCCTGCTTTTTCTGTTTGGAAAGTTGGCACGTCTGCAATACGAACAACATTCAATAACTTTTTCGAAAAATATCACATATTTTAAATGTTTTACAACTAGATTTTTCCTTAATTTATTTTAGATCTTTTCAAAAATTATTTAATCTAAGTTATTTATTGCAGTTAAAATTATTTATTGCAGTTTTTTTTTATATTAAAGAATATGTATTGAAAAAATAACCATTATAAAAAGAAGCATTTTTTATTAATGTAATTTATATACTATTTTAGTTTATTAAAAGTTAATTAAAAATTTTTAAATTGTATGCTTAAATTCTGTTAATTATAGTTTTAAATTTCATTGTCTTGGCTTATACCTCTTGTATATATGACAAAATGCTGAAATAAGAAAATGCCTTGCATCTAACTACTACAATATTGAAAATCACTTGCTACATATAGCTACAATTTTTTTAAAATGCCTGCTACAAACTGCTATAATTTCAAAAATTTGCTGCTCCAAAAATTGCTCCAAAAGAACTTTTTGGAATCACTTCACTGTAATAATAACTATATTCATGCTAGAAATAGCAGTAAATAAATATGTTAATAGCAAAGTTGAAACATTTCAAACAGATGTGGAATAGAACTTTAACCCCCCTATTCACCAATCCAACCGAACTGCTTGTGAAACCACTGGTTCAGTGATCCTCTGTTCATGTCAATTTCAATTTCTCTAAAAGCTTGTATTCATCGCCTACATATTAACTCTAGTTGTTGAACTTCTGGTTGCTGAAACACAGGTTGAGAGAAGGAATTCTATTGGCTGAGCCATCTCACGTGGGTTTGTATACAACAAGGCTTGTAGCTGCAAATAATATTTTCTTTACCTTTGATGTCAGATCCTATAAGTCGCATGTACATTTTTTTAAATTTAGATTATTTTTTTCTTGATTGATTTTGATTTGAAATCATGGCTGCTCTAATGGTATATATGGTGTTTGTGAAGGAACTCGTAATTGGCTGGTAAATTCTAAATTTTAAATAATAGACAACAAAGAAACAAATAAAGTCAGTATTGTAATAAAAATTTGTCTGGCAAAAGATAGCTGGTGTTTTCAGTTCCACAAATGAAGCAACAAAATGATCAGCAAAACAATTCTGTCAGTGCTATAGAAATTTAAAAAAGAACAGAAGAAATGATGATAAAATTTAAAACTGGAGGTGGCCAAATTTGTATAAAATGTTTCTAATACATTGATGATTTAAAATGTGAAAAAAATTCGAATCAAAATGTTAGTTTATGACATATAATTGAATTTTAATAACATGTTATATTTTAGTTTTTGTTCCTTATTTTGTTGGTATTTGGAGGGCAGGCAGTAAAATTTCTAACAGGTAGTAAATTTTCTAAAATTTCAAAATTCTGTGAACAGTGTTTACCAGCATCCAAGAAATTTATTTTTGCTAACTTGTACAATTAACATACAAATAATAAATGCCAAAAATAATAGTTTTTAAATTGTTCTAACGTTTATCTAGGACTCATAGTAAAGAATTTTGCAAGTAGTAAAACATCAGTTTTATACAACATAAACCATATAGAAAAATTGGTTTAGTTTTTGAAGCATTATCATCAGATAAATTATCAGTGGACAGTGTAATTAAAAAACATTGGGCTCCAATGCAAAATGGAAAAGGGCCCCTATATATATTATATAAATGATATAAGAATATTAAGTACTAAATGTGTTCATTAAATAGTAAGAATAAAATTGTGTGTGTGTGTGTGGTTTCTTGTCTGTAGCTATAATACTCACACCTCCATAAAAAGAAGTTACTGTAAAAAAAAAAAAACTAGGTGCTTAAAAATAGTTTATTAACCCCTGTGAGGACTAGTTGTGTGTATATGCTACAGAGAATCTTCTCCTTCCTAGGTACACCATTGCATCTGTGCTATGAACATGAGACGGCCATTGTTTCCCACTGATGTGTAAAAGCAACCGGCCGCTGAAACATTTTGATCAAAATTTTTAAATAACATTAGGTGTTGCTATAATCTCATAATTTTTGCAAAGCTAGTTACTTGGAACATTGACCTACATATTTCAATTTCAGTTATGTTTTTCATTAGGATGCTGATTAATTTGATAGCATAAACAAAGGTATGTGAAAGCTGTTGTAGTTCTGATTTAAAGATCATGTAGACTGAGAGATTTCAATAGATGGTTTCTTTCATGGCAATTATTCTGTGTTTATTTTAACGAAGAGGTTCTTGAGAGGTACAATTAGAAGAAGATTAGGGCTTGGAATTTTTATCATTAGTATTCATGGGGGAGTGGGTATGATCTAATAAGAATTCAGTGAGAAGAATTGTTAATAATTTTGGCGAAAAGTGAAATATTTTTCTGAAAGTGAGATTTTACAATTGATGAATGAATCTCATAGTGATATAAGTGAATAAAATGAAATACGAGGCATGTTTTTTAAGTAAGTACCGTTTTGGAATTAAAAAAAGACGTGCAAAGATATCGCAATAATTTTATTTCTACATGAAAGCCTGTACCTTAATCTACTTTTCTACATAATTTCCGTGAATATTGAGGCACTTGTCATAACGTGGCACAAGTTTTTGAATACCCTCCTGATAAAATACTGCCGCCTGACTTGTTAACCACTGTATCACAACTGTTTTGACTTCGTTATCGTCTTGAAGACGCTGACCACCCAGGTGTTTCTTCAAGTGCAGGAACAAATGGTAGTCGCTGGGCGCCAGATCAGGGCTGTATGGAGGATGATCTAGAGTTTCCCATTTAAAAGATTTGATGAGATCTTTGGTCCGATTAGCCACATGTGGACGGGCATTGTCATGCAGCAAAACGATACCCTTACTCAACTTGCCACGTCTTTTGTTCTGGATTGCACGATGCAGATTGTTCAATGTCTCACAATAAGACGCTGCATTGATTGTCTCATTACGAGGCAGAAACTCCACTAGCAATACTCCTTTTTTGTCCCAAAAAACTGTGCACATGATTTTCCGGGCAGAAATTGTTTGCTTAAACTTCACTCTTTTGGGTGATGATGAATGTCGCCATTCCATGGATTGTTGTTTTGATTCTGGTGTGACGTAGGCCACCCATGTTTCGTCACCAGTAACAATTTGGTCTAAAAAATCTTCACCTTCATTGTGGTACCGCTCAAGGAAAGTCAATGCACTGCCTAAACGTTGGGTTTTGTGCAAATCCGTCAACATTTTTGGAACCCAACGTGAACACAATTTCCGGTAATTCAAGTTCTCGGTCACAATGCGATACAAAACACTACGAGAATATTGAGGAAACCAGTCGCACATTGATGAAATTGTAAAGCGTCTGTTTTCTCTCACCTTTTCTTCCACTTTCTGCACCAAATCTTCATTAAAGACCGAAGGACGCCCACTCCGTTCTTCATCATGCACATTTGTGCGGCCATCTTTAAATGCTCTCACCCATTTCCTTACCATTCCATCACTCATAATGTTTTGTCCGTAAACTTCACAGATCTCACGATGAATATCGATCGGTTTTACGCCTTTAGCAGTAAGAAATCGTATAACAGCCCGTACTTCACAATCGGCGGGACTCACGATTGTCGGAGGCATCTTAAACACTCAGTAAACAACGTATACAATGAAGAATCAGACTGTAATGGCGTCAGTGCGTAGACAAGAGATGTAGGTAACCAGCGCGGAACGCCGACCGTAGCGCTGCGGCGGCGGAATCGCAAAACGGTACTTACATAAAAAACATGCCTCGTAGTTTGTTGAGCTTTAGTGTGAAAATTTATTCAAAGAACATCGATGTATGTGATGATGTTGTTAATATTTTTGTACAGATAATTGGAATTCAAATGTCGAAGATTTGCCATCTATTCAGTTTTCTGAACTCTGGACTAAATATAAACTACTATTCGAAACCTCATTAGGAGAAATTAATTTAATCCGTATTTCAGTAATGATATTATACAAGTAATAATCAACGAAACAAACAAGTTTTTACATACTCAAGACTCACATTACAAAAACAATGGTGGAGTTAATATGATTTTTTTGCCGCGTTAGGTTTAGCATCCAAAAGTGCCTGGACCTGGAGTAGCAGATAATTCTTGTTATTTGCGGTCTCACGGAAACACTTCTTATTTCATTCACCGGTCGTGACCGGGTTAACTATTGATTAAAAAAAAGGAAACAAGCATTTCTATCAAATGTCAACAAATTTCAATCTAGAATGAGTTTTTTCTAGATTTAGCACTTGCAGTCATCAATCAGTTTTGAAACTTCCATTTTTTCAGCTTCCAGCTAAAGCAAGTAGCGGTAATTTTTGATGGACATTCTTGCTCCATGGTATTCCTCAGAAATCTCTTTATTAATTTTAATTTTGAGAACAAATGTTTTGGTGTTGACATCATGACAGAAATAATTAAAAATAATGTTAATAAAGAATACACTTTAGAAAATCTATAGCAACCATATATAATATTTTACTATAACAAGCTCAGCAAATATTTTAAATATCAGACTAGTTTTATTTAAAGATATGATTTAGATTTTTTTAATATACGATTATTTTATCATTATCAGTGGTGAAGCATGATAAATAATTTGGAGAGATGGACAAAAAATGATATTTTTTGCCTAAAGCATTACACAGACTGAATTACACTGTACAGCATGTTGTTGTTGAGACTCAGACCGTCCGACCCACCAAAAAGGTGTAAGGTAACTGTTTGGACGGCCGGGAAATGCCACCCAATTTAGACCGGAACCTAGTGGGGGAGGCATCCTCAGGGACCATACCCTCTTTCCCCTACCATCAACCTCCCGGAAGGACTTACGGATCCATATGTTTAACGTGATCATACTCCGTGTGAACATGGCGGTAGTTTTGGCAGTGGCGGGAATCGAACCTGGGCCTACCGAGTGCAATTCCCGCAGGCAAACCACTGGGCTACAGTGCCCTACTGTACAGCATGTGAAAAAACATTTAAATTATTTTTTAAATTACAAGTACAAGGTCAAGTTCAATGAAAATAAATCTGCATATAAAAGCATTTAGTCTATTACAGTAGATATGCCTCAGTATAGCCAAATGGTCATTGACACTGAAAAGTTTTGGTCCCTATGCAACAAATGATGTGCATCCTCCTACTACCCCGTATTTTACAAATTATTGACCTTTTTTCGTAAACTGTTTGTGATACTGGGCCCCTAAGCCTCCCTGGCCCCTATGGAAAGCATCCTTTTGCCCCTACTTGTTTGCTCCACTGTATATCGGGTAAGTTTACTATAATAAATGAATTACATTGAAAATAAATTAATAACATTTTCCAATTTTATTACATTTAAACCCCGGTTTTGAGTTTCTCTGTGGAACTGATTAAAAATGCTATATGGAGGAAAACACAATAGACGGGAAACTCCATTTTAACTAGAATATGAAAATCAAGAAAAATATGTAAGAAAATAAATAGATCACTCACCAAGCTTTATTTTTTCACTCTTTAGAAATTAATTTTCTGATTCACACATATGAAAAATGTGTATTTATATATTGCATTCACAATCAATTCAGTTTCAATAAAAATTAATTTCCTTGCTCTTAATACAGAAATTCGTAAATTTCTGTGCTATAGCTATGCCACTTCTAATTTTTATAAAACAAAATTGAAGCAAATAGTAAATGAAAATCAAAGCATATAAAGTGAAATCTGCTAAATTAAAACATCAGAATATTTGAGGAAACTATCATATTTTTTGAAAGTATCTATTCCATACATCTAGTTTTTAACTCTGAAAAAATATTGAAACCATATAATATTAAAACCCCTTATAATTTAGCTTTTTTAAAATCAAATTTCCTATTAACTTTTAAAATTACTCTCCAGATGACTCAGATAATAAATGCTATATTGGCAAGAGAAAAAAAAAGAAAAACCGCCCCTTCCTTATAGCTTAAACATGTCTATCAAAGAACTGCCATTATCCAGGTAGTAGTTCTATGTGCATTTTCTTTCCGTTTCATGTCTCATTGAATATCTTTTGGCATGGGTAGATAAAGACAGATTTGTCTCTCCTGAAAATCCTGACTGACGTTTAGAGAAAACAAGATGCTGGAATTGAGCTTTGTTCATCTCTCCCAGTAATCCCAACTCACACTTAGAGGAAACAAGAATGGTACTTGCCCTGAGCTCTGCACCAGACAGAGAAAAAATACTTTGTTTATTTACACAGAATATACCCTGGACCCGAAATGGTAGGGTTTGGTGTATAGGGATTAAGGGCTATAATGTATTTTATGATACATTCTGTATCAGACCCAGAGCTTGTATTGCTGTTAGCCACAAGGCCTGAACTTTATAAATCACTTTAATGGTGATAATGTTGCTGTCAGAGCTATGTGTGAAACCAGTGGACTTAAGGACAAATATGTCCTTGTGTCAACCTATTAACCTATCTTTTTTGCGACGAGAAAGATCCACTCACAAGCATAGCAAAGGTTTTATTTACACAGTAAATATTTTATGTATTTATTTCAAATAATATATATAATTAAAATAAAAGTTACTTCATCGTAAATTATTTGGATAAACGCTGTCTTCCTTGTTGCTTCGCCACTGAGCATTAAATGTTTTTTCCATCCAAATATGACTGAAATTAGACATAAACTTTTGAAGATAGCATTTACCATTTAAATTTTACTACCCACACATTTTTTTTTTACTATTTTAATGTTTCTTTTTAATGTGGGTCCCTAAACCCAGGTGGGACTCCAATGCACAGCATTGGCATAGTTATGCCACTGCAAAGTACATCATGAAAAGCACATACAATTTTTATTGGCCCACATTCAGCAATGAACTACAATTTTTAAACATCAACTTTATGTAATTTCGATTTTTGTGTAAAATTCAAAATCAAATATTTTTTTAATTCCACCTAAAATTTAAATTTATTTCAACATTTTGTTAAATCTTTTATTATCTGATTTTCTGTTCCAATCTGTTCATTAAATTTCGACCATTTGAAAAGAAAGCAGATGAAAATCTGAGTATTGTGCAATGTTTTTGACCAATTATATTTACCTCATAATAATGTTACATGACATTACCAACAAAATACATTTCAATTTATCAGATATTAATTCATTGCACAAAACTTGCACTTGGCATTTTAAATCAACTACTCTTTAAAAATCAACTGTTATACTCTTAAAAATAAAAAATAAGCTCTTTTTGTCAACCACCTAATAGACAGAACTATTCATTGCACAGCAACCTGACTTCATATTCGGAATTTTCACATCGAGAAGCATGCCCTAAAATACCAACTTTTTATTTAAGTTGAAAGTTAAACTTGGAAATCAGGATTTTTTTTTTTACTATCAAAAACTTATGAACAATACAATTGGCACAATAAAGTTGAGTAATGGGTGAGTTCTTATGTAGTTTCTCATGAGGAATTGAATGCAACCATACCGGCATATGTAATTTTTGAGATATTTAGCATTTTATAGTGGAATATTTTGAACTAGAAATTTATCAATATCGCTAATCATTAATTTTAGTCAACGATAAAATGAAGTTTTATTACTGTAATTTTATAAAATATTGATCTAGTTATGATAGACGCAATCGTAAATTGAAATTCCATATGGTGGAACTGAAAATATTGAATACTGCTTTTGTACTATAAAAATTCTTTTGGTGCTAAATAAATATAATTAGTTTCGTAAATAGCCATTTTGCTTTATATAAAAGCTGATATTTGTTATCATCTGATATAAATTCAATCTTAAAGGTATTCTAAATACAAAATATATAAATGTTAAATTGTTTTTCATGTTTATTACTTTTAAAATAAAGGCAAAGGGGTTAATATTGTGGTATTGTAATTATTCAAAACAATTTTTTGTGATATATATTTTTGTTTTCCCTATATAATATGTATAAAGAAAGTATTCTAACAGAGTCAAAAATTCGACTTCAAGTTGTTGAGCATGTTTCAAGAAAGGCACAAAAATCAGAGCCTTCAATAATGTGATCATTTCTTATGTAATGTTTCATTAGAATGAGTGACACAAACTTTAGAATGCTTGAGCCATTTCGCATATTTATGTTAACGTGTTTCGAATTTCAGCAGAAATATAAACATATCTTTTGAGTAGAGTTGTAACCGGCTCAATCTTTCAGACAAAATACATAATCTAGTATTTAAGTTTTTAGAAAATAATACACAAAATATTTATGTATGGAAATAAATTGTTGTATTGCTTTTCAAAACAATTTTGCCATTCAAAAGTTGGTATAGTAGAAACATATGATTTTATAAACTTCAACTGCTTCTTCTGGGCTGTTAAATCATTGACTCTGCATTTTATTTTTGATTGTTGGGAATAAGAAAAAATCATTAGGTGCTAAATCAGGTGAATAAGGACAATGACTCATCAAATCAATTTTTTATGCTTAAATAACTGATAGTTTGAAGTGCAATGTGTGAGCTTGCATTGTTATGATAAAGAATGATATGACGTTTCACAGTATTTTTTCTGATTTGAGCAACTATTTCTAGCAAACAAATTGTCATATACCAATTAGCATTTACGGTTCTATAATCCTCCAAAGCAACGGTTGCAACGTGACCGGATTTACCAATCATTTTCTCTGAAACACTGTGCATGAATTATTTGGTTCATTTTGAAACAACCAAATGGTAGATTGTTGTTTTGTTTCAAGTTCATAGGAATAGATCCACATTTCGTCACCTGTTATAATGTTGAAGACATGTTTTGAGGCACCAGAGTTGAATCTTTTGAGATTTTATTTGCACCATTTGACATGAGCATCCTTTTAAACTTCAGGCAAATTGTATGAATACAACACGAGCAACTTTTTTGACTTTTAAATAATCATGTGAAAGTGAATGTACTCCGGTTTTTGGAATGTTCAAAGATGCGTCTATTTCATCATATGAGACTCATCTATTTCATCATATGAGATGCGTCTATTTCATCATATGATCTAAAGGGGTTTGTTGCACAGCAACAATGTTTTCAAGCATGACAGCAATTCTTGGTTGACCTTTGAAATTCATCACTGAGACTCACTCCTACATCCAAGATGGAATTCTTTAAACCAATTGTAAATTGATGCTTTGAATGATGCTTCATTACCAAAAGTCAATTTCATTCGATTGACACACTGTTTCTGTGTCAACCTTTGTCGAAAATCCTAATGAATCATATCTCTGAAATCCCTTTGACTTAAATCCATGTTTTGTCATTACCATATTAACTTCAAAATGCCGTCATGAAAAGAATTTTATAGCATTTCTCATAGTTTAACAGCCAATGTTCATGGGAAAGTTAAAATATTAAATTTTCATATCATAATTTGTGCATGACAATACAAAACACTATGGTGATTATAATGTTTTCAAAGTTCTGAATATCGACTGTTAAAAAGTAAATAATGTTTGGGGGGGGGAAATGTTGAGTGTAAAATGTAAATAATTTTAAGTTAAACACCAAATAAATTTTAAACACAGTAAATGTATGTTATATTAGTTAATAACATAACATGCACTGTGAAGAATGATAATGATTGAAAGCAGACTTACTGGTTGATATTGACAGCTTACTGTTTGATATAAATTTGGCTCCTTCATATGCTCGTAGAAGCCGCAGATTCGCCGGTGAAGCAGTGTTACAATCAAGGTACATAAACGCAATTGAAATCCACTGCACGTTTTGTTCCTGAAAGCGAAGTTCGCTCCTTATATACACCACCATGGTACTCAGTTTCAATGCACTGTAGTTCCGACTATTCATTCATTGGCTGCGAATTTTTGATCATTTGCATATTTGGTCGAAAGATGTTTGCATGTAAAGTTTCATTACTATTGGATTATTTTGCGGAATGCATCGATTTCTTTTGTCTAGAGTGTATATATATATATATATATACATACATATATATAATAATAGTTTGAAAATCCAGTGATAGAATAGAGAAAAGTTGCAACTCACAAAATCCTAACTTTGAAATATGCCTACATAATAAAAAGAAGTATTAAATAGAGAATCATTAATCAAATGGAAAAAAATGCAAATTTCTAGTTATCAAGCTGAAGATAATCAACAAATATCAATGGAATGGAATCAATAATTGAAAAACAAATAAAATCCAAGCATTAACCCTTTCTGGACGGCGGTATTCCTGAACTACCGTGGTCCAAAGGACGGAGCGCTTCGCTTCCGAACTGTTACCAAAGGACGGGTAATTTTTTTTGCTAAGCCTAACTCTCGAAATAAACTCACTAAAAATCACCTATTCAACACATAATCTACTTTTTCAGAAATAAAAGAAATACTTATTTTCTATTTGATATATATTTTTCATACGAATCTCAATACAAAATACTCGTCAGTTGCTTTTACTATGAATTCTACTATTCATCATCGAAAAATATGCTAAAAAATTGATTTCCTTATCTAAATTAGGCGGCATAATATTGTGATTGATTCCAAGTATGCTCAAAAACTCAAAAGAATTCAGATCTTTCATATCTCCCGTCCAAACATCATTCGCAGAAACAGCTACTGAAGCTGGCGGCATTGTAATAATAGTACACTCAAAATCTGAAGAATCACTTGCATTTTCATATTCATCTTCAGAAATACCACAATTCCACGAATTTTTACTATCTGTATCACTTCATTATGGCCCGGTGCGTTTATCATACGAGTATATTCTTCCACAGAAAGAAAACGTCCTGGCCTAGCCATTCTTTTATCCAAAATAACCTAATAATTTCACTGCCGCGCATTCCTCTAAAATCTAAACTCAAAAAAATACTCTCTTATATTCCTATGATTCACCAACGAAATCATAAAGCGAAAAACAAAACGAGAACCAAAACTCAAGTATAAAACAGTAGATGTTGTGAGAAGTGCTCTGTTTGTTTATATTACAAAACCATGTTTCACCGCTCCAGATGGAGAATTACTTCATTGGATCCCCCCCTATGCCAAGGTCAAGTATCTGCAAAATACATTGGAGTTGTTCGCATGGGCATTTAATGCCATCTACTAGACAAATAAATTCAAGTAAGAGCGTTCCATATGAAAACGCACATCTGTGACCGGCGTCTTTTAGGGTAAATTTTTCCTCAATGCGGATGCGTGACAGTCGTCCTTGAATGCAAGTTCGCAGTGGGCGTGTCGACCATCCAGAAAAGGTTAAAGCTATACACGTGGATAAGCACTAGGTCTAAATAATAAATTTTTAATTTTGAAAAAACTCTTTTTCAAGTCCAAGTATTTAATTTAAATGAACACAAAATGTGTGTTTCTGATATTAGAGATAGATTATATCTATAAACTCTAATAACTTGGACTACACACATAAAGATGGAAAAATTATAAAGGTAACAAGAATACCTGGAAAGAAGCTCTGCATATGCCCTAACCATTGGAGCCCAGAATGAAGAGACCAGTATTGCCAATCTTAAAGGATAAAAGTAGAGATCAACTGTTACCAATTGTGAGAAATAAATTACAGTAATGCAAAAAAGTAATAAAAAGTGATATTCTAATAGCTACAAAGTAATAGGGTGTATAATATAATCGAAAACAATGAGGCTAATGTTTAAGGGGATGTAAATACAATGGAATGTTAATTCAAGAGAATATTGATGTCTGGCTAATATAAGATACTACGAAGAGAATTCAATAATATTCAACTAATCCAAACTTTTTAACTATACCATTTACTAAATATGCTGGATATTTATATAATTTGCTGGTAATTTTTAGATTATTTATATGCATAGCATGAAATTTTTTATCTGATAATCTATAAACTCTAAAAACTTGATTAAATATAATATTTCTAAACAAATAAATCGAGTTGCAGGAATTAAACTGTAATATTTTATTAATGTTAAAATTAAAATAGTCCTTTTTATCATATAAATTAGTAATTATTCTATTAGTTGGTTCAATAATTAGATTTGAATCCAAAAAATTAATATTATTACTAATAGTGGCTTCATTAGGAATTAATTCCGAATTGTCTGGATAGAAATCTATATTTATAACATCATTTTCAGTAAATACTAAACAAATCAGACCATCAACATATCTGTAAATTTTATAATCTATTGAAGTAAAAGACTGTTCATAATGAATATACATGTATTTATATATACGCAGCTCTAGATTGACCTCCAATTTTTTAGACTGTATGCTTTCATTGTCTTTTGGCATAGTTTTATCACCATATATTGGTTTCAACTGTTTGATACTCTGTGTTTTGATGTATTTTATCAGGTAAATATTGTTATTGCTTTTCCATTTTTGTTGCTTCTAATTTTATTACTGATCAGCTTATGTGATGTTGGGTCTGGCTCAATTTGCGTTGCTTGTATTTGGGTCATTTAGCTAACTTACCATTTAGCTAACTTAGCCTCTTTTGCTCTTCATATATTTTTATATTTATATATTTTCTGAGTGTAAATCATTTATAATTGAATTTATTTAGCAAAAACAAGAAATCTGAGATCATTTTTTTGTTGACAAAATTTAAAACTTCGCAAGTAGATTACTGCATAAAACATTACAATTGAAATTACTGTAAACAAAGAAAAATGGATAAATACCTATTATAAGATTATCCAGAACTCATAAATTGAGCAAAAGATAAGCATGAAATAATATTTTATCAAAATATAAATCTGAAATCGATCTATAATAAATAGTATCCATAGTATGTATCCAAATCGCCAATCATGGTATCTCATGGAAACCATATATACTATACCATCCATTATATTTAAGTAATTTCTGCGACATAACATTTAATGTTTTTTTAATTAGCTTTGTTTCCATTTTATGTAGAAAGTCTATCACGTAATTCATGAACTTCATCCATAGCTGCCATTTTGAGTAGAATTTTGTATGTTTAAGTTATGCAAACCATCCAATTTGGGAGGTCAAGATTTTTGGCTTCAAGCTAACCACAGTTCACAATAATCATGAGTAAATTTGATAATGGATACGAAATTGGTGGTTCGGTTGAATTTTGCCATTTTTTATCAGCACTTTTGCAAAATAATATCGTTAACATTTTTATAAATAAAGGGTTTTAAGAGATAAAACTCAACTCATCATTGAAGGACAGTAACAGAAATAAAAAATTAAATGTAGTCAAAAGTACATTTAATATTATTGAAAAATACATTTTGTTAAAACATATGTATGAGAATTTGTATTCTAAACAAATACTGCAAAAATATCTATCTTGTTTATTATTATTTTTAAAAAACTCAAGGGACGCAAAGTTATCAGATATTCAGCCAAATGAAACTGGACATTGTGTCTGTATATGTATATAAGAATAAAACTGGACTGGTGTCTGTATATTGTACGAGATAAGAATTTTGCACCTACAAAAGCAAAATAAATAAAATAAATAATTATTTGAAGAAAAAAAAAAATTCTGTACTTAACTATAATTATCTTCATTTTAGCATTTCAGACATGTTATTGTGCCAGATATCTGACTGAATGAAATTCAAATTAGACTTCAATATTTTGAAAAATGTATGGGTATATAATTTAAAATTTCCAGAACCCCTTATAATTTTTTACGTTGGCGCCTATGAGTTTGGTAGATTGAACATGATATATATTGGATTAGCAACTCTAATTTTTCAAAACAGGAAAAAAGACCAAAAGGGTTGATAAAATGGGAGTACAAATAAAAGAAAAAGGTTGAAAAATACTTTTAACTTATATTTCCTTACATAAAATACAGAGCAGCTTAAATATTTTTCCCGTTAAGAAAATGTTATACCTTTCAGAATCATAAGATTTTTAGTATTTGAAGGACAAAATGATATTTTTTGTATACTTATTAATAGAATAGATTTTAATATAGAATCTCTTGAAAAATTAGGTAGCATGATTATGTACCAATTAAGCAACAATGCAGAAACTTGGCTGTGTTGCTTTTTCAGCAAACTTTCATAAAGTGTTTTTATTTTTATTTGGGATTTCTTGATTGTATAAAAGATAAAAGCTTTTACTCAATTTCTCACCCGTTTCATTATTTTATATCTTCCTTTCTTTCAGATAATTGAAATTGCTTAGCTAAACGAATAGCCTTTTAGCAATTTGTAACTTTGCTGCAGTTTATTTGTTATAACTTCTTCAAAAAGAAGTTTCTTTCAAACAGTAGGTGTAACAAACTTTTTCATCTTTAGCATGATTTTAACTTTTGACTTTGGTGTTGATGCTTTGTTATTCCTATTTTCTAACCTCTGGAATTTTTTTCTTATATCTTGCAGCATGTCGTTCAGATTTCTGAAGCTATGACTTAATTTTCTATAGCTCTTAAAATAGCTTAGTATGGTCTCTATGTACTTTTTACTACCTGCTTCTTTTCTACCCAAAGATTTTTCAGACAATATAGAAGAAGTCAACAGGAGAAGGAAACGTTTTCATCATGAGTTCTTGGAGTTACTTGTAGAAGTTCATTATGTTCTGCCAAACTTGAATCTAAAAGATTATTATGTTATTCATGTTCCTCATTTCAATATGTTTATTATACTGCTAGTTTTCTTTGTCTAAATTTTCGAGCATTTGCTCTCCAGTTCTTCTCACAGTGCTCTCTTTGTGTCATTTAAGATACAAGTTTCAATAAACTTTTTCTATTAAGGTATTTAAGGTGTTCTTTCGCTTTTTCTTTTTTAGTAGTTCTAGGTCTGTGTTTATTCTTCCTCTACGTTTTCTCTCATTTTCTCTTTTTCTAATTAGTATTTCAAAACTTTTAGCTTCACTCAATTTCTTTTTGGAGTTATTACAACCAATAGCAAAAAACTAAGGGAAGAATAAAAAACTATTTTATTTGGGCAATGCAAAATTTTATCAAAGATTCTTTTTATATGATACAGGGCCGGATCAAGAACTTTTTCATATGTAGGCAAAACTGATTGGGGCTGCCCTTTATATATATATATATATAGGGATTGTACTCAACTTTTCCCAAAAAGGAGGAACCAAAACAGGAATTTTGATATATGAAAAAGTAGGAATTTTAATTCTCACCCCCTCATAATTCATATCCCCCTCCCCATAAATATAGTGCTGAAATATGCATAACACAATCATACAGTGCTTTTGAAGCAGCAAAAATCCCATTTTGTGGGCGTTAGCAATAAAACTTGGAATTTGGAGGAAGAAAAAATTTAATTTATAACAAGAAAATTTGCATATTGTATGTTACTTTATAGAAATAAAACCTTTTCATAGCAGTTTGTAGTAAGGAAATCAGCATTTTGAAAATTTCAGGAAAGAAAATATTTACATTTTTTATCTGATTTAAATAATATATAAAATTTTGAAATAGCTCACAAGAATCGATCCAGAGGGGAAAGATCGGTCCAAATATGATATGGGATCATTAATCATATTGTCAAAAGTGCAGAAGTTGGAAGCAGCAATGCTGCATTTTATTAAGTAAAACACTGCAATAAAATGAAAGCTAAGATTAAGTAAGTTATAACACAAGAATGGATCCTTTAGCAAACATTATAAGTAAAAAAATATTAAATGGGATAAATATATGCTGTGTCATATAATTCATGCATAATTACATTGCTTAATATTTTGTGTGTTTTATGTCCTTATTGAAAATCAAAGTTATCTAAATAATAGCAAGATTTGGTATTTTCACAATTTTTATAAGTGCTAAAATTTGTTATTTTAAAAGTACCAAAATTCATGGATTTTATGAAAAAATGCTAACATTTGAGAATTTTATGACAGAGCACTATAATTTGTATTTGAGATAGTCTGCTAAAACTCAAAATTTTCAAGAAATATTACTCTAAAAGTCTAGTTTTTTTTTTTAAAAAAACTCTAAAAACTGCACTTTTTTTAAATAGCACTAAAATTTATGAATTTTGAGAAATAACGAATGCTAAAATGTACAATTTCTTTTAAATAGCGTGAAAATTTGTCACTAAAAAAATCCGCTAAAATTTGTGATTTTATTTAAAAGTGCTAACATGCATGATTTTATTTAAAAGTGCTAACATACGTGATTTTATTTAAAAGTGCTAATATTACATTATTTTATTTAAAGTTCTAAAATATGCAATTTCATTCAAAAGCACTAAAATACACGCTGTAATTTAAAAGTACAAAAATTCACTATTTAAAAGTGCTAAAATTTATGGTAATTTATTTAAAAGTGCTAAAAACAGGAAAAACTGTCTTATTGATCTCGAATTGTAGCATCGTTTCAAGAAAATTGTGAATTTTTTATGTTCTTTGAAAAATTAACTGGAGTGTGGCTTAACTCAACTTTCTCATACCATAATCTATTTTTAAGCACCTTGTGGGTTTTTTTGTTTTCAAATTTCACAAGAAAAAAAAAAAAAAATAAGTGTTGTTGGTTCAAATGATTACAATTATAACATGTTACCTTTCCGTTTAAAGGCCTTGAAACAATATTTCGATTGATACCATACTTGACAATGCACCCCAGGGGAGACTTGCCCTCCCCCCTGAGGGGACTAATGACGTCATGAACACAAAAGTCATATTGTGGCTATTTTTCACAATGATTGACACTATTAAGTCTTGAGATCATTGAGCCATAGCTAACCTCTTTTATGCATGATTATGTCAAATGTTGTCCAATGCTGCCATGTTAAAATAATATAAAATTTCGAATACATTTCGAAGCTTTTGCTTGAATATTAAAAAATTCTAGATTTTTCAATAACAAAGCTGGATATGAAGTTTCGTGAAAATCCATTAATATTTGTGACAGCTACCTTGCACAGAAGAAATTGACCACAACTTGAGATCACTCCAAAATTAATCAAAACGTGTTCAGGAGGTCCTAAAACATATATTAGTATCAAAATCTCGAATTTTAAAATTATCGCGAAAACGATACTTTCTCTGTACTAAATTACACAGTATGAGAAAGTAAAGATTATCAATTATAATATAACACTCTTTCTCAAAACTCACGATTTTTTTTCTTTTTTGTTTTTACATAAAAATTGCGAATTTTAGCTCTATTTCATAAAAACAGACTTCATCAGACCGCAATTGCCCATACCTTAAACCGGGCTCGTAACAATATACAGAGTGTATTGTATATATATATAAAAGATGCATATTTTTTTTTACTTAACTTTTTTACTTTTTTTTTAGTACTAAAGTTTATAAATTCTTATTTTTATTATAGATTTGTATCTAAATTCAGAGTACTTTTTGTGTGGGTACATTAATATTGGCCATGATCAAGTACTCCACATTTAAAAAAATTAATTATAGTGGTATAAAATTCAAAAGACTTGAAAGACTAGCTTTAATTCTAAATCAATAGCTAGTCATTAACTCGTAAAAAAAATGTTTTTTAATTAAAAAAAACATTTCTAATTTAAAAAAAGGGCAAAGTTTAACATTCTAACAATTCTGTTTATTACAACACAGATCACATAGTTAACTTGCTATATTATTCTTGATTAAACATGGTATATTTTCATGACATATAAAAAGCAATAATTGAGTAAAACAGAAATACAAATCAATAAGTAAAAGAATAATTAAAAATAATATTATTTAAGGTGATGTTTACACGAGTATGTTTTTTACAAATTTTCCTTTTCTACTACTATTCTTTTTGATTTTAATGAATTAAGGTTGTTAATTATAATAAAAAAAATTATTTATTATTATTATTTGATTTGGTAATTTTAGTATTATTCCCCCTTTTTTTTATTACTGATTTTATCTTCTAGTTATTAATTATATTCGTAGAAAAAAGAAAATCTTTTCCTTTATATATATATACACCTTAAATCAAGGTCAATCAATATGTAATTAAACTCACGTACATTGTAATCTTTCATCATTTGTCCCAGAAAAGTTCCTCTAGTTTTTCTTCAAGAGCATCACGAGTTAGTCTTTAAATCAGCATTATATAGTTCTTTTGGAAGTAGGCACACTAGTTGCATCGATTAAAAGTTCTCCAATTTCCTCTCACGTTGCCTTGAAAATGGGGGGGGGGGGGGGCCTTCCTTCCTTCCATCACACTATGTTCCATTCTATCACTGATTCAGGGATTTATGTACTGTGCAATGTTTCATCCACCTCTGGTCGTTAGTGCTATCATTCTGCTTCAATATGTACTGTAAAAGCATGCCCTGTCTTACATTGAGAAAATCACTTTCCTTTATTGCTGTAACCAATGTGGAGCTGACATAAAATGCTATAAAAGCTATTCAAAGTGTTTGTCAATAGCGAAAATCAATTAGAGGTAGTCATAACACTTCAATGATGATATGATGATTAAATGGCTACTGTTGTAATACTATGAAAACAGTTCATCAGTAGCGGTAATCAATAAGAGATTGGCATAATACTTCAAAAAGTATACAATGCTAAAAAATAATGAAATAGAAGTCATTCTTGCAGGGATCGCTCGCCTGCCCATACAAGCATTCTCAAGACGTAATAATTGAAAATGGCTCGCCAGCTACCCTTTTAAAAAGGAAGCACTGGCTCGCCTCGCAACTGCACTCCAAAATCTTGGTGGTGAAAAAAAGAAAAAGTTAATGAAGTATCACTCCATGACAAAATGATATCGTCGGGAATTTGATTCACTGATGCTCATGTCATACCACAACAACTGAAAATGGACAATTCTTATGACCAGTACTACGTGTCACTGGATGGCGAGCTATGACCTCTAAAAGTTTCGAACATGCAGGAATGTATTTCTTTTTCCATGCATGAATTGCTGCCCGATCTGCTGCTGACATAGGCTTATTAGTTGAAATAGCATCAAATATTTCTTTATCAGTTAAATAAATTTCCATTTCCAGATTTAACAATCCTGGTTATTCAGTTCCGTAAGCTTTTCTATTATTTTATTTGATATCAACTATGCAGTACAAAAGTGAAAAACTAATACTCAACTTACACTGACTCAAGAAATGAAAGATCCAAACTTGACATTTATGTATTTATTTATTACTAGGTTCTAATTTATTTAAATTAATTTATTTTACTTACCTTTATAACCTATTGGATGTGCAGAGCTTGATTGTACTATACGAAGAGCAAACAAGCACAAATAAAGCAAACCTTAACTCAATTAAATACATTTACTGACACTGAAGGTTTACATGTGGAATAATAGATGCCACACATGCGAACATAGATATGAAGCTAAGATTCTTATTATGTGAAATGTCAAAAACATGTACATTCTCTTATATACTGCCAACAGAGACAATGAATAAAATAGACAGTACAAACATTGTCATGTGCTAATTTGCACAATACCCGAATGTTTATAGATGACAGTAGTAGTCTTTGTACAATTATCAATGTACTTTCTAACATAAAATTCTTGAGCAACCTTTACTGGAATGAAATGCTCTCTTATTGCAAGCTATTAAAATGTTGCATAGTGGTAGTTAATGATTTTTAATTTCTCCACAAAATGAATAAAAAATGTTTTTTTCATTGAACAATCTATTTCTATTTATATAAAATTTGAAATAAATATAATTCATTTTTTACCATCATCCTAAATATAGAACAGCAGATGAAACTAGTTAATATGTATATAATTACAAAAATGTATTTTGATTTACTTTCAATGTTTAAAAATTTTCACAGATGAGCAATATCCTTGACAATTTTATATTCACCAGAAATTTTTTGAGAATATTTTTAAATGTGCCAAATTTCATATTTTCATTTTTAATTTTTTAATTACACAATATTCATATTATTTTTAACCATGAGAAAAAACCAGATATACTTATTTACAAGTAATATACTCTATTATTATATTAGTTAAATAGAACATTAATAAAATATATTTAGAGGGCATTTTTTTGTCATTTAGAGTGTCCTAAAAATGGACAGTTATAAAATCCTCTTCTATCACCCAACATTTCTCCTCTCTACAGTATTTTTGTGCAATTCATCTTTTATTATCTTTCTATTTTGTTCAATGTTATCTTTCCTTAAAGTGGGAAAGCAAGATAACCATCCCCCCCCCCCCATGTACAAATAAGGCATGTACATATTTCCTTTTAAAACAACCCATTTCACTTGTGAATTAAGAAAAATAAACTGGATGGATTGGATAACGTTCTATTCTGAGTGCTGCTCAAAATTGTAGCCACAGAAGCAGACAAGAGATTGTGATTGAATGTATTGAAAGATTGGAGCCTTAGTATACTATGTTATTTCAGTGTTAATTTTGAATTGAATGAAGCTGTAACTACAGCATTTAAATGTCATTTTACTGTGATGTTTCTGGCTTTTGAAATAAGCTGAAATGGAAAGAAAAAAGTATAAACCCAAAGCCATAATGATATATTTTGTCATCGTCCTATTTTTAGGTAAGGATGTATTAACCCTTTAACCGTGTCATTTATTTCCCTTCGTGCTCACTGCAGTGGGGAGTTTTTTTTTTCTCCCATACCTTTCTCTCCATTGATTGCGCGTTGAATGAGAAGGTGTTTTGCTGAAATAAGTATTAAGTAAATAAACATGTATAGTAACAGATAAGTAAATAAAAAAACATACAATTCCAATTTTTAGTAGTTCCTCTTAGTGTGATAAATTTTAAAACATGGAATATAATAAAGAGCAACTTCACAGTCTGGACACCATGTCCTGGTTTCTTTCCTAAGCTTCTTGCCAGTTTTATTGGATGCATAACATATACAACACATCTCTTAGTTGGCTCTTTTTTGCAGGGTGTGGGATAACTTACACTTTGCTAAAATAAGATTGAAAGCATTTGAGGCCACCATTGATTTGAATGTGAAATCTCAACAAAACTGCATTTATTTTATGCGTGTTTATAAAATACTGCCTCTGATAAAATTTTGTTTGTAGAGCTACTACTGCCATCTAGTGTAAAAGATTGTAAACACACTTAATATCACATAAAAAAATTATATGACGTGTTATTTCCATCAAACACACAGGAGTTTCAGCTTTAAAAGTGCATGACGAGTCTACCTCATCAAACCCGCTTAGCGGTAGTGCAATGCATGATGATTTGAACTCGTCAACAATGCTTAAAGGGTTAATTAATCTATTAAGTTTTGGTACGTTTTTTGATTTTATGTCCCTTTTTGTGATTTGAAATATATGTTCTAAAAATTTCATACAAAAATTTAAATTTTTTATGCTTTTGTCAAATATTGGTTAAATGTGAAACTTACTGATTACATCATATTACTCTTTAGAAATTTTAAAAGTCTACTAACAAATCATGTAATGTAAGAGCAATTGATAAAGGGATTCTTCAAAGAATTGCACAATTGCAAAACTCCTGTCTATTTTAGTAAAAGACTTCTTAACGGCAGTAACAAAACCATGCAGTAAAAAATATAGGTACTAATCCAGAAATGACAACACTTGAACTTATTTCTTGTAATGAGAATGGAGGTAGGTAATTCAATTTTAATTTGCGATGTTTATTTAAGTAGAACATATTTTACTATATGTTTATGTAAATTTTGGATATTTTTATTTTAAATTGCTTGTATTTTATGATATTTCTTAATTTATTTTAAAATATGCTTATTCACATTCCTAGACCTGACCAACATAATTCCATCCATTGTGTGAGTACAAGAACTTTAACTCTGCATTTTGATCCTGCCAGAGGATTGCATCACCACATACCATTGCTGTTTGATTACTTCCATTTATGTGCCGTAACTATAACCATTCATGCCTCTCTCATTGCTCTCTGCCAACCTTACCTCAGGTTAGTAGACTAAGCCTCTTAGTTTTGTTTTACAATGGTTAGGAACTGATGATGTTTACTTTATGTTTATGAGCAATTGCGTTATATACTTGAAAATTTTTGGATAAATGCTAGGTCCAAAATTGGGTAATAACTTATGCATAATGAATTAAATGAAAAATTTTGCAACCTGTATTTGGGGTAAAGCTAACTTGAGAGGTATAGGTACGTAGAGAGGTATAGGAAAACTATAAACCTCTGCTAAGTTATATAGTCAATATATTAAATACTATTACTAATTAAAAACTCTCTCTATATATATAAAAACTTTTTATATTAAACTAATGGCCTGCATTCGAATCAACCAATTTTTATTATTATTATTCAAAATTATAGTTATAGTTTTTCATATTTCAATAAAAAGTATTTGAAATAGGTATTCAAAATGAATTCTGGTACTAGAAAAACCATCTAGTCAATGTATTCATAATTGTTCTATAATGACTAAAAAGAGTAAATTGCTTGTCATAGCTTCTACACTATTTTCAAGTTAGACTTACCCTAAGTATAAATTTGAATTTAAAATTAACTTCCACACACTATGTAGTGAATTGCTTCTTTGATCCAGTATTCATCTCTGAAATGGATGTTAAATGATTATTTGATTTGCATACTAAAGTACACAAAAATGAAGAGTTTTTAATTTATTTACATTCTTTTACAAAAAAAATGAAGCACCCCTAAAAAATAATCCAATCATCTCCAAATTTTGCATGCAAATTCCTTTATACCAAATATGCAAATGATTAAATTTGCAAGGCCAATGAGTGTTAACTTCGGTCATAGCGCACGTTTCTACTGCACAACTAGCATCCTATAAAACAGGTTTAAAATGTGGACGGATTAGCTTTGCTCGTTATCGGCATTGCAGTTCTGTGGAGACACAACCAATAATGCCATTATGACATTGCCGAAGACCTTATAAGCAATTAGACGAGTTCGAAAGTGGTTGTATAGTCGGGATGCGTGAAGTTGGCTGATCATACCTCACAATAGGCCACCACCTGCATGGAACGGACACTGCTGTGCAAAGGAGCTGGCAGCAGTGGTTGCTGCAATGAACGCATCGATGGAATAAAGGTTTTGGAAGGACAAGGTGCATGAATGCAAGGCAAGATCGGATGATTGTGTGACAGGCCTGAACTGGCCCAACCGCATCATTGTCCACCATCCAGTGTACTACAGCCTCTTTCATACCATCCGTGCTACCTTCCGCTATCTGATGGCGTTTGGCTGAGGTGGGGTTATGCTCACGGTGACCTTTAAGATGCCTGCCCATAACCCCACAACATCGACAGAGTCTTTTGGAGTGGTGTCGTAGCCGAGCATCATGACTGCCAGCAGATTGGCATCGCATAGTGTTCAGAAATGTATCAAGCTTCAGTCTTTCAGCAGAGGACAGAGGACCATTAGGTACGTGTGTGGAGGCACCAGGACCAGCTGTCCCAATCAGTCTTTGTTTCACACAGGCACACAACCCTACTCATGTCTTAGGACGAGTCGGACGGTCTGGGTCTTCCACAGGCATACAGCCATTACCCATAGTGTGGTGTGCTATCTCTGGCAACATCAGGTCACCCCTAGTCATTGTTGGAAAAACGGTTGTAAACATTGCAATTCACATTTCCCATGAACGTGCTGTTCATATTCTAATTTTTCTTGTGAACGACTCACTTCATTCTCGGAAGGGAATTGCGACGTTTTTCCAACATGCGAATCATGCAAATCGAGTGCCTGATGCGTATGCAAGTAATTTGCATATTTGGGAGCTTTTCCGGTAACAAACTTGTTCCAGAACAATCCCATCTTCATGTATATATAGCGGACTCATTCAAAGGCACTTCAGACTCAGTAGAAGTCAAAGAACAAACAGATCGATCTAAGACATAGTCAAATGCTGTTATACGGAACAGATGATCGAGACTAGCTAGATGCTGATCGACGTGGATTTAAATCATATTTAGTGGACGAATTATGTCTGAATGACCATGCAATTAAAGGTCATTATACTTACTTTTCGATAGTTTGTGACGTCGCGTAAAGTGCTTTTATGGTATCACTTATATTTGGAAAATGCTTATCCAAATATGCACCTTTTACGCTAAGTGTGACACCAGTCCAGGTGGCTTCGCAAGTGCACGTATGAAGATTTGGTAATGTAGTTAATTTTATTACCTTGATAATCTGAAATGCTTTTCAGATGATCCAGAAAGTAATGAACAAAAACCTTTGAGCATGTTCGCTCAAGCTGTACATTCTCCTGCTTATTACATCACTTGGTAACCTTAGTATTACATCACTTGGTAACCATAAAAATGTTACCAAGTGATGTAATACTATTTTGGTAATGGATTCTTCATTCACTAACTAAAGTGATTTGATTTTCTAATAAGACTCAGTCTTTCTTCTCAGTAATGGACATTTATTGTTTACTCTGCTACGTAGTTGTGAATTCAACATTCAACTGCACAACGAAGATATCTCTTCCATGATATGAATAGTATATTGGTTGACGTCAAGGTTACGGACCTATGAAACATTTAAATTGAAATTAAATGCCCATAAAAAGTAAAGATTTTGTTTACGAAAAAAACTATAGCTTCTTCTAAATTTTTGAGCTAATCGAATCCACAGATGGGGGCCGTCAGTCGGCACCATTTGCATGTGTGAGAAAGTAAACCAAAGTATTAACATTTTGCTTCTTCTTCTTCATTTAGACGAAACACAATGGAGGCGATAAAGACCGAGCAGCTGACATATAATAGCTATGTCACGTGGAGAACTGAAATCTCATTTGCTCTCAAAGCTGAGGGATGTTTCGGATACGTAGACAGGTCAGTGAAACTAGTTGCTGAAAATACGTCATGTAGGGACTGTGATGAGTTTATGCGGCATAGAGATCTCTGGCTATGATCTATCAAAGTTTGTCACAGGAATACAAGGAATTGATTAACATCACGGATGACCCGGCCGATGCTTAGGAGAGACTCCAACAACATTTTGATGCGCGTACTCATGCCAACTTGGATCGCCTGTTAGATGAATTCTTTTATGTGCATCCGAAACCCGATGAGCTGATTGAAATCTTCTGTTCGAGACTCAGGAGGGCAGTGACGAAGTTAAAAGATGTAAATCACCCAGTAGAGGACCTTTACATCTCCTTCCAGACAAGGATTTTAAATTAGATAAAATCCAAGCCGAGCTCGCAGCGGAGGAAGGACGATTACGTCAGCAGACTAAAGACTTAAACAATGGTTAACTCTTCTGCATTTTTAACTTCTAAGTTCGACAAAAATGTCAGTGTTAATAAATTTAATAAGTCTAGAAATGTTAATTTAAAAAGTGTATATAAGGGACCATGTTACTATTGTAAAAACATGGGTAATTTTAAATCCAACTGTCCTAAGTTGAAATCTAGTGATACTAATATTGTGGAGTTGCACACATCCACAAGTGATAATAATATTGTGAGAAGTTGCATGTATCCACATGTATTGAAGCTAATACTGTTATTGATCTTAGCGATAGGTTCAACTGGGTAGTAGATAATGCTGCTATGTGACACTTTTGCAATAACATTAAGGTATTTTCTAAATTTAGAGAGTGCAAAGGCACATCCATGTCGCTAGCAGTAGGAAATATCAAAAGTTCAGTTGAGGCTTACGATAGATATGTTTGTCCAATTTAAGGACAAGAAAAATGTTATTACTTTGAATAATGTGATGTATTCACCAAAACTTAGACGTAGCCTATTAGCAGCCTCTGTTCTTGAGGAACAGAATGGAGCTAATGGGGTATTGTGGTTTTTAACGCCTGAAGGCAAAAAACTTTCTGCACCAAACGGAAAGAGGGTTTATACTTCTTTAAACCACAATATAGTTCTAAAGAACAAATTAATAATGTAGAAGACCGTAAGCCTAAAAATGAGGATCAAAAAGGGGATAGAAATTCTAAAAGAGATAGAAAACCCCAAATTAAATAAACTAGAATGTTTAAAAATGTAAATAATATGTTTAAATCTAATGAAACTAAAATTAAAAATTCTGATTCAGTAAAGTCAATGACAAAACAGAAAATTGGTGTGGGTAGTACTAAAGTTAAGCCTAGTAATTCAGCAACTGAGCTGAAGGATGTTAATAATTTATGGCATAAAAGATATTGCCACATCAATGCTAATTCTATATATCAGACGAGCAAAGTTTCTGCAGTCAATGGACTCCCTGGACTTAAGTACAGTAAAATTAACTGTAAGCATTGTAAATTGGCTAAATTTAGGAGAGTGTCATACCAGCCTATAGGTAGGATAAGGTCCACTAGTGACGAGATCAGGGATCTCCAAACTACAGCCCGCGGGTCAATACCGTCCCACGAACACCACCAATCTGGCCATCTGCCACGGGCCGGACATGCCCGGTATCCGGCCCACCATAGTTTATTTTGATTACATTGTAAAATTTACAATATAAGTAAATCATACAAAATAATAATCAGATGTTTTTATTTAATGATCAATTAAGAAACACAATAACTGACTTACATAATGAAATTGAACATGTTAACTGTTATTAATGGTATGAGATTTATCCTAAAAACTTATAATAAATGACATACATAGGTAATTCACATAATGCAATTAAACATAATAATTATGATTAATGAGATTTATGTAGCTGTAACTTTCCACTGACAATTGTTTACAGTTGTGGATCAAGTTTACTAGTAGAAAGTATCAGCAGCAACTTCAAATGCTCATCAGTTAATTTGGATCTGTAAATATTTTTTGTATATTTCATTTTGGAGAACGTTTTTTCACACAGATAAGTAGTGTCGAAAGCGGAAAAAAGACCATGAGCAAATTTATGCAACTGATCAAACTGTGTGAGTGGAAGACTTATAAAATTCCAGCAATGATGACTTTAAATATTTTCCTTTAAAAACATCGCTACACTGCAAATCAGTCATTTCCATTTGAAGTTTTGGGGCAAGGGTTTCTATATCAGCGGTAAAAGGATTTTGAAAAATCTTGATATTGTTTGCAATTGCATCAAAATCTGAAAAACGAGACTCAAAATTTATTTTTAAAGCACCCAAAGCTTCAATTGCGAAATCTACCAGAAATGGAGTCTTAGTTTGCTGACTGAATGTTTGGCATGTATTAAAATGCGTGAAACATTTTTTGTTCAATTGAGATTGAAACAAAACAATTTTTTGTCGAAAGGACTTAATATGAGTGTATATAAATCAGGCAGAAGCTCCTTGAAATGATAACTTCCATAACCACTCATTGTTTTGTAACTCAGCCAGAGGACGATTCCTTTCATTCAAGAAAATTTTGATTATTGCTCGGAGCTCAAAAAATTGCGTTAGAACTTTTCCGCAGCTAAGCCAGCATACTGCAGTACTGGTAAGTCATTTTCTCTAATCTCTTCAATAAACTCGCGAAATTGACGATGATTAAGCGCATGTGATCTAATATAATTAACAGCTGACATGACTGGCTTTAAAACTTCTGACATATTCAAGCATTTTCTGCACAAAGACTGTTGCAAGAATGGTGCAATGTACGATTAATGGTTTTGAACCACCGTCATTTTCTACGGCCTTTGATACGAAAGCAACAACACCTTTATTTTTTCCACACTTGTTTTTGCCACCATCAGTAGTGATACACTTCAAGTTTTACCATTGACGATTGTTTTTCTGAACAGCATTTTCAACTCCTTTAAAAATGTCTTCTCCAGTGGTCGTCGTGAATGCTATGAACGTCAAGAAGCTCTTCATAAACTTCATAATTTTTATCTATCCCTCGAATGAAAAGTAAGACCTGAGCAGTATCTGAAACATCTGTTGACTCATCCAGGGCCAAAGAAAACCACTCAAAGTGTTGATTTTTGTCAGACAATTGAGTTAATATATTTTCGGCAATATCATCTGCTCTTCGAGCCACAGTGTTTGCTGCCAAACTGATGTTTTTAAATAAATTAGCTTTTTCTGGACACATTTCTTCTGCTGCTGCAATCATGCAATCCTTAATTAATTCGCCATCAGTAAATGGTTTCCCATGTTTTGCTATTGAATGAGCCACGCGTAAACTGGCATGAGTTGCTGCTTCTTGTTCAGCATTTACTTTCTTAAACAACAATTGCTGAGATTTCAACCCGCATTTCAAAGATTCATATTTTTTTAACCGTAGGCTTCTTGTAAATTTGGAGTAATTCTGAGAATGTTTAGTCTCATAATGACGTTTTATATTGTATTCTTTCAGAACTGATATTGTTTCATTGCAAATTATACACATTGCCTTATTACTTAACTCAATCACGAAATATTGATATCCTCATTGCTCTTTAAATGTTTTGCACTCACTATCTATCTTTCGTTTCTTTTCCATATTTATACAAATCCACACAAAAGGGGCTTAACTTCAAATCAAAATAATGCCAATTAATACTGTTAAGAGCAGGGGTTCTGAGTAAACAAAATGCACTGGATTTATCTTTAAGACACTTTTAATGAAATTGAACACTCACAATTAAACACACTGTATTTTCACTAAGAAACTATAGTTACAAAACACACTAGTCGCACTATATTTCGCTTTTCAGATCGCACTTGTCGCTCCGAATTCAAACTTTGGAAGCGTCCAACTCTCTTCCAGACAAGTGATCACGATGGCATTGTATACTTCGACTAACCAAGCATAATTGATGTTTTTGCGTTTTTCTGCCACTCCCCACAAGATGGCGCTGTACTACTGTGGCTTTGCTACATCCTGCACTTAATTTCTCTACTCTCTGCAAGATGTCACTACTATACATTTAGCATGGTCGTAAGTAGTCTTAGCAATATGTAACTGACAGCGCGCGCATCTGACGCAATGAAATGTCCTTGATACTGGCTCTTAATTACCAACTGAAATTGCTAACAGAGCGGAGTCCATCCCCGCGCCCTGCACCATAGATATCTTACTCGCTGGCTAGTCCCGAAACAAAAATTTGCACATAATTCAAAACTACAGTATGTTGATATGATGAGCTAGCTAGGTTTTGGCCCTTGGGACTTAGTGGAGGAGTCAGTGTGGCCATTAGGCTAAAAAGTTTGGAGACTGCTGGACTAGACCATTGCAGTTGCTTCATATGGATGTTTGTGGTCCATTACCTACAGTTTCTTTAGGTTGTAATAAGTATTCTTTGTCAATAACAGATGACTTTAGCCGAAAGATGTTTGTATTTTTCAGGTAAAAAAAATCAAAAGTTTCTAAAATTTTCAAGGAGTTTCAAGTTAGAGAGGAGAGGCAGTTAGGTAAAAAGATCCTAAGCATCCGGACGGATTGCGGGATGGAATTTTGTCACAACCAGCTCAAAGCCTACTTAAAGAATCTTAGGATTAAAGCAGAGCGAACAAATACCTATACACCACAACAAAATGGGGTATCTCAACGCTTTAATCTAACAGCCCTTGATTGTGTAAAGGCAATGTTGCATTAAAGCAAGATTGATGACAAAATGTGGGCAGAAGCCATTGTATGTTTTACCTATACAAAGAACAGTGTCTGTCATAAATTCAAATGTAAAACTCCACACGTACTAAACAGTGGTAGGAAACCAGCTGTTAATCACCTCAGGACCTTTGGTAGCAAAGCCTATATTAGCAAACCATTTCAACTAAGAAAAAAGTTGGATATGAGGGCTCAGGAAGCAGTCATGGTCGGTTATGCCACAGGCATCAAAGGATATAGAATCTTGATTCAAAGAGAAAAGTGGGTTATTGAAACCAGCAATATAAGGTTTGAAGAGTGTGAGACAGTGGAAAGCATCCTGGACCCTATTTATCCCAGTATTATCTCCTTGAGGATTCCAAGTGACAGCTGTTCTATTAGTTCTGAGGGGGAGGTCAACTGAAACAGCAGGAGAGAGTAAAGACACTGGTGAAGATCTATCTGAATCCAGTGAGGAAACTGACTCTCCTATGGATTCTGATCTGACTCCTTGCTCAGATAGTGCTTGGGAACGAAAGATCGTACCAAGAACCGATGGCAGTAGAACAGATGTCTATTACTATGTCAAGGGAGATAAGAAAATGCTGAGGTCATATAATGATGTAAAGAAATGTTGTGCAAAAACAAAGGTACAATATGATCAGCACTTATTTAATTTTAGGGAGGGGGGGAAATGTTAGGGACCAGAAATAAACCAGAGGCAAGCAACGTGGAAATACAAATACCAATGAGCTACAATGCAGCCATTAAATCTCCCCAGTCTAAAAAATGGTGTGATGCCATGGATTAGGAAATAGCCATTATGCATGAGAGGGGCGTCTGGGAGTTAGTTTCTGCACCCACCTCACAAAAGCAAATAGACTGTAGATGGGTCTACACTTTAAAGAATGATGAGAAAGGGAAAATCAAAAGATTTAAGGCATGTATGGTGGCTCAAGGATATATACAAGAAAAAGGAGATTCATATGATGAATTCTTTAGCCCAGTGGTTAACTTCAGTATAATTAGAGCCTTTTCTTCTATCTTTGTTTTTATACTCGACAGAATGCATTTTCAACTTGATGTCAAATCAGCATATCTTTACGCTAAGTTGAATCTAAAAATTTATATGAAACAACCTAATGGTTATGTCGAACAGAATCACCAAGATTATGCATGTTTGTTGAATAGAGCCATATATGGCCTTCATCAAAGTGAAAGGGAATGGTACATGGAACCTGACACCATCCTAAAAAAGTTCTTCAGTATTCTGAGTAAAATTGACTGTCCATTGACAAATGACGAATTGATTCAAATGCAAGATTTTCCATACAGAAGTTTAATCAGATGTTTAGCTTTTCTATCCAGTAGGACTAGATCAGATGTATGTTATGCTATTAACATATTATCTCAGTTCCAAGAAAAATCCAGGGATTAAGCATTGGGATGCATTATTGAAATTGTTAGGATATGTTAAAAAAAATAAAACTTATATGTTAAACTTATCAAACATAAGTTAATTAAATTTAAACTGCTATTCTGACTCAGATTTTGCAGCAAACAGAGATGACTGTGTGTCACTAGGGGGTATGTTATTTTTTATTGATAGGGTGCCCATTTCTTGTTGAACCTTTAAACATAAGTGTGTCAGTTTGTCCACCATGGAAGCTGAATATGTTTCGCTTATAGAAACCGCTAAGGAAATGGTTTGGATGCAAAATATTATTGAGGAATGTAAAAGGCTATGGTTAAAGTTCAACAAAAATAACAGTGTGATTTTTTGTGATAACCCCACTGGTGACCAACTTCCGAAGATCCATGGTTCTGGCTTATATGCTGGAGCCTTGGTTCTTCAGTGCAATGATGCTACTACTGTGGAATGGGTTAAGAAAACCTTCCATAATAACAGACAGGTTTTAGGTCAGGCACTCAAAGTCATGAGTGCCAATGATCTACCCAAACTCATCAAGGTGGCCTTTAGGACCAAAGACGTTTACACCAGGGAGCCGAGCTTTCTGCTGAAATGGCTGAATCATTTCAACCTGGAGGTGAAGTCTAAGGAGTGGCGTGTTCTGTAAAACTTTGTGGAACCCCTCTCCATAAGATGGATCTTCGAGGTGGATTCGGAGGCTGCAGATGCGATTCGCAGAGCTGACTTTGGTGCTTACACCGCTTTGAACCATGGAGTCTACAAGATTCTTCGGGATCCAAACGAAAGGTCCAAAGGGAAGTTGGAGATGGGGGTTCAGCCAGAAGTTCAGGCAACCTCCTCTCAGGTAAGTATCATAAGTGTTGATACTGTTTAACCCAAGCTTGATGAACTGGAAATTGTTTCCAGCTCTGAAAGCGCACTGCATTCAAACTTACCAGTTTCTGAGGATGAGCTGGAAAGACGCATGCAGGATTTTGAGAATGACATTGTGCCTGGCACTGATCATTCTCATGTTACTAGGAAAGCCATTCCCTCCTAGTTCTTCACTGCCCTTGTTTCTTTTTTTCTTTTTTTTTTATGGGCTGTCCTAATGTTGTGTAAATCAACCTACACCATAGTCGTTCTGCTGCTGCTATTCTTGGCAAGAGGTTGATGGATGGTAGGGCTGACATTGCTCTAATTCAGGAATCCTGGACCTGCAATAATAAAATTTTGGGTCTTGCGATCAAGGGCTACAACGTCTTTTATGATACATCTTGTATCAGACCTAGAGCTTGTATTGTTGTTAGTAACAAGCTCAATGCTCTTCATCTTGGGGAATTCCTTGATGGTGGCAATGTTGCCATCAGAGTGAACTTCAAAACTAATGAGCATTTAGATGAATTCATCTTTGCTTCTCCTTATCTTCCTTATGAAGAAAGAGAAACTTTTACCAATGTTACTACCAGTCTCATTGAGTACTGTAGTAAAGGTAAAAGACTGATCATTGGTTGCGTTGCTAATGCCCACCATACTGTGTGGGGCAGTAGTAACTGCAATAGTCGTGGCGATGATCTCTTGGAGAACATCGTCTACTCCAACCTTTTTATTCTTAATAAGGGCAACTCGCCCACTTTTGTTACAATATATCGCCGTGAAGTCAACGACTTGAGTATATGTAACAACATTGCATATGACTGTATATTAAACTGGGCTGTTTCAGATGATATATGTTTGTCTGATCACTGTTTAATCACTTTTTCTGTTAAAGGTCGTACAAAACTGACCATGGCAGCAGGTAGGAACCCCAAGCGCACTACTGAGTTTCCTACAGAGATCTTCTTGCAATGCTTGCAGATCATTCTAGTAAGTACTCTTCTACAGCTAAAATAGATTTGGCAGTTCACCACTTGCAACTATCCATTATCTTTTCATAGTACCAGAACTGTAAGGCCACTAAAGCTGTCACCCCAAGGTTAGTTCCTTGGTGGTCAAAGGAGCTCAGCTGTTTACGTGGCAAGTGTAGAAAGCTCTTTAATAGAGTCAAAAAGAGTGGTGAATGGCAGGTTTACAAATCTGCTCTAACTACCTACAATAAAGCAGTTACAGACTCAAAGAGGAACTCCTGGAGAAACTGTGACAGTATCAAGGACGTTTCTGCTACTGCAAAAATGGTCAAGCTTATGTTAAAAGATAGGAATTGCAACCTAAATACTGTTAGGTTACCTAATGGTGGTTATTCTGGGACTGGGGAAGAGACCCTGGCTGAAATGTTCAGGATTCATTTTCCGGTTTCTGAATTTAATTGCCACAGCACCACTCCTGTTTCTCACCTGTAACAGCAATAAGTGGAGCATTGCTAAGAGTGTGGTCCCTTTGGATAGAGTTAATTGGGCTTTGAACTCTTTAAAACCCTATAAAACTCCGGGGATTGAATGGCATCATTCCCATCCTTCTTCATTAGGGAATTAAGGTGCTTGCTCCCATTCTCTGTAGAATCTACAGAGCTTGTATTGCCTTTGGTCACGTACCTTCTACCTGGAGACATACAAGGGTAATCTTTATTCCAAAGATTGATAAGGATAACTATTATGAGGCCAAATCCTTTAGGCCTATTAGCCTTACGTCTTTTCTTCTAAAAACTATTGAAAATCTCATTGACAGGTATAACAGGGAAGTGACTCTGGCTTCTATGCCTCTGTCTAACTCTCAGCATACCTATCAACCAGGCAAATCTATGGATACTGCCCTCTAAAGTCTCTCCTTTATTCTGGAGAGAAACTTTAATGCCAAAGAAATTGCTCTTGCCACTTTTCTTGACAAAGGCGCTTTTGATAAAGTTCCTATTGACACCATCCTACATGCTCTTGAAAGGAAAGATGTTGACATGACGGTCTCTTGTTGGATCAAGAGCCTGTTATCTAATAGGTATATCTGTGCATCTTTACTTGGTGATAACAAGACGGTGCACGCTCTGGCAGGCTGTCCACAGGGAGGTGTACTTTCACCAATTCTTTGGTGTTTAGTTGTAGACTCTCTTCTGGACAACTTAACTAGTTCCGGTGTATCTTATGTTGGATATTGTCATATGTTGGATATTGCTGACGATATTGTCATCATTGCCAGAGGCAAATTTGGTAACACTGTCTCTGATATGATGTCCACCGCCCTTAGGGGTGTTGAGACATGGTGCAAAAATGCTGGACTTTCTGTAAACTCACAGAAAACAACCATGGTTGCTTTCACAAAAAAACACTTTCTTACCCTTAGAGACATTCTCCTCATTGGTCAGAAGCTCATGGGCTCCAAGGAGGTAAAATTCTTAGGAATCTTCTTTGACATGGGTCTCAACTGGAAGAGACACCTGGAATACTGCATAACTAAAGCCAAAAGAATCTTCTGGTCTTGTAGAAATGCTATTGGGAGAACTTGAGGTTTGAATCCCAAGGCTATCTATTGGATTTACTCTATGATAAACTGTCCCATCATCTCCTATGGCTCCATTATTTGGTAGTCTAGAATCAGATGTGAAACTGCTAAATTAAATTTAATTAAGCTTCAAAGGATGGTGTGTACTGCGATCTCTGGTTTCATGAATACCACTCCCACTGCAACTCTTGAACTTTACTTGGATTGCACCCTCTCTACATGCACATTGAAGCTGAGGCTCTCATCTGCATGAACAGACTTAAATATCTGAAACACTGGAAGGACTATTTTAAGTATTTATCTTGGAGTGGTCTCAACAGTAATGTTATAAATCATCCTTATTTCCATATGCCATCTGATGATAAACAGGTCCGATATACATTTGATAAGCCCTATGTAATTCAGGTCCCTTCACGGGATGACTGGAAGAGGACTCTCGCCTACAATGAACAAAATTGTATTGTATGGTATACTGATGGCTCGAAGTTTGGCACCAGTACAGGTGCTGGTGTTTGCTGTCTGGATGATGGCACTAAAATGTCTTACCCTCTTGGCAGTCATGCTACTGTCTTTCAGGCTGAGGTCTTTGCCATTCTAATGTCTTGTAGAATTTGCTATGACAGAAATTACAGGAGCAACCAGATTCTAATCTGTTCTGATAGTCAAGCTGCTCTTATGGCCATAGTGAAATCTATTATGACGTCTTCCCTTGTCTGGGAGTGCTATAATGCACTTTGTAATATTGCTAGCAATAATAAAGTCGTACTCTACTGGGTGCCTGGACATTCAGGCATTCCAGGAAATGAGTTAGCTGATGAATTGGCTAGAAAAGACTCAGTACTCCTTTTGTTGGTCCCGAGCCAGCTTTGGGTGTTCCCAATGAACTAACAAGAAGAATTGTCTATGACATCTTCAGAAAGCTTCAGTGCAATAACTGGAGTAATACTAAGGTCCAAAGGCAGGCAAAAATTCTTAACTGCAATTGCCCTAGCATATGTCAGAAGGAATTATTCAGGCTCAGCAGAACTGGCATCAGAAGGGCTGTCGGGCTCCTTACTGGACACTGCACCCTTAAAGACACCTTAATATTATGGGTGTCACGACAGATTCGCTTCACAGAGGCTGCAACTACAGCTAAGAAACTGCCGCACACATTCTCTGTGAATATGAGGTGTTCTCCGCCCACAGGTTCGAACATATAGGTCGACATGTGATTGAACCCTGGGAGCTGTATGACATTCCTGTCAAGTGCCTGCTTAATTTTGCTTTGGCTACTGGTCTCTTTTCTTTAGGACCTTCGCCTGTTGGGGTAGTACAATAGACCTCTGGTCAATGTGCTGGGCTCTTCTGGAGCCACCCACCTTCATGTCATTCACTTATGGGTGTCACTAAGGATTCGCTATGCAGAGGTTGAAATTATAGCGAAGAAACTGACGCACACATTCTTTGTGAATGTGAGGTGTTCTCGGCCCATAGGTTCGAACACATGGGTCGACATGCGATTGAACCCTGGGAGTTATATGACATTCCTGTCAAGTGCCTGCTTATTTTCGCCTTAGCTACTGGTCTCATTTCTTAAGAACCTTCATTTTTCGGGGTAGTATAATAGACCTCTGGTCGATGTGCTGGGCTCTTCTGGAGCCACCCGCCTTCATGTCATTCATTCATTCATAAACGATGTGAGTGTTAACTCTTCTGCATTTTTAACTTCTAAGTTTGATAAAAATAAAATGTCAGTGTTGATAAATTTAATAAGTTTAGAAAAGTTAATTTAAAGAGTGTACATAAGGGACCATGTTACTATTGTAAAAACATGGGTAATTTTAAATCCATCTGTCCTAAGTTGAAATCTAGTGATAATAATATTGTGAAGTTGCACACATCCACAAGTCCGGTCGTCCAATTAGATACTCTAAGTCCTCTGGACGAGTCGGACGGCCTGGGGCTTTCACACATCCACAAGTATTGAAGTTAATACTGTTATTGATCCTAGCGATAAGCTCAACTGGGTAGTAGATACTGCTGCTACGCGACACTTTTGCAGTAACATTAAGGTATTTTCCAAATTTAGGGAGTGCAAAGGCACATCCATGTCGCTAGCAGTAGGGAATATCGAAAGTTCAGTTGCAGCTATCGGTACGGTAGATAAGTTTGTCCAGTTTAAGGACAAGAAAAATGTTATTATTTTGAATAGTGTGATGTATTCATCAAAACTTAGATGTAACCTATTAGCAGCCTCTGTTCTGGAGGAACAGAACTTTAGTTTCAATGGAGCTAATGGGGTATTGTGGTTTTTAACAACTGAAGGCAAAAAAAATTTCTACGCCAAACGGAAAGAGGATTTATACTTCTTAAAACCACAATATAGTTCTAAAAAACAAATTAATAACATAGAAGACCGTAAGCCTAAAAATGAGGATCAAAAAGGGGATAGGAATTCTAAAAGAGATAGAAAACCCCAAATTAAAGAAACTAGAATGTTTAAAAATTTAAATAATATACTTAAATCTAATGAAACTAAAATTAAAAATTCTGATTCAGTAAAGTCAATGACAAAACAGAAAATTGATGTGCGTATTACAAAAGTTAAGCCTAGTAATTCAGCAACTGAGCTGAAGGATGTTAATAATTTATGGCATAAAAGATATTGCCACATCAATGCTGATTATATATATCAGACGACCAATGTTTCTGAAGTCAATGGACTCCCTAGACTTAAGTACAGTAAAATTAGCTGTAAGCATTGTAAATTGCCTAAATCGAGGAGAGTGTCATACCAGCCTATAGATACGATGAAGTCCACTAATGACTAGACCATTGCAGTTGCTTCATATGGATGTTTGTGGTCCATTACCTACAGTCTCTTTAGGTGGTAACAAGTATTTTTTGTCAATAACAGAGGACTTTAGCTGAAAGGTGTTTGTATTTTTCAGGAAAAAAAAAATCAGAAGTTTTTAAAATTTTCAAGGAGTTTCAAGTTAGAGAGGAGAGGCAGTTAGGTAAAAAGATCCTAAGCATCCGGATGGATTGCGGGATGGAATTTTGTCATAACCAGTTCAAAGCCTACTTAAAAAACCTTGGGATTAAAGCAGAGCGAACAAATACCTATGCATCACAACAAAATGGGGTATCTGAACTCTTTAATCTAACAGCCCTTGATTGTGTAAAGGCAATGTTGCATGAAATCAAGGTTGATGACAAGATGTGGACAGAAGCCATTGTACATTTTACCTATACAAAGAACAACGTCTGTCATAAATTCAAATGTAAAACTCCACACAAACTCTACACTTCCCGGCTGTCCAAACAGTTATCTTACACCTTTCTGGTAGGTCGGACGGTCTAAGTCTCAACAACAACAACACGAACTCTACAGTGGTAGAAAACCAGCTGTTAATCACCTCAGGACTTTGGTAGCAGAGCCTATATTGGCAAACCATTTCAACTTAGAAAAAAGTTGGATATGAGGGCTCAGAAGGGAGTCATGGTTGGTTATGCCACAGGCACCAAAGGCTATGGAAACTTGATTCCAAAAGAAAAACGGGTTATTGAAACCAGCAATGTAAGGTTTGAAGAGTGTGAGACAGTGGAAAGCAGCCTGGACCCTATTTATCCCAGTATTATCTCCTTGAGGATCCCAAGTGATAGCTGTTCTATTAGTTCTGAGGGTGAATGTCCATGGAGGATGTCAGCTGAAACAGCAGGAGAGAGTGAAGACACTGGTGAAGATCCGTCTGAATCCAGTGAGGAAACAGACTCTCCTGCAAATTCTGATCTGACTCCTTGCTCGGATATTGTTTGGGAACGAAAGATCGTACCAAGACCTGATGGCAGTAGAACAGATGTCTATTACTTTGTCAAGGGAGATAAGAAAAAACTGAAGTCATATAATTATGTAAAGAAATATTGTGCAAAAACAAAGGTACAATATGATCAGCACTTATTTACTTTTAAGGAAAAGAAAAAAATGTTAGGGACCAGAAATAAATCAGAGGCAAGCAACGTAGAAATACAAATACCAATGAGCTATACTGCAGCCATTAAATCTCCCCAGTCTAAAAAATGGTGTGATGCCATGGATGAGGAAATAGCCATAAGGCATGAGAGGGGCATCTGGGAGTTAGTTCCTGCACCCACCTCAGAAAAGCAAATAGACTGTAGATGGGTCTACACTTTAAAGAAGGATGAGAAAGGGAAAATCAAAAGATTTAAGGCACGTTTGGTAGCTCAAGGATATACACAAGAAAAAAGAGATTCATATGATTAAGTCTTTAGCCCAGTGGTTAACTTCAGTATAATTAGAGCCTTTTTCTCTCTCTTTGTTTCTGTGCTCGGCAGAATGCATTTGCAACTTGATGTCAAATCAGCATATCTTTACGCTAAGTTGAATCTAAAAATGTATATGAAACAACCTAATGGGTAAGTCGATCAGAATCACCAAGATTATGCATGTTTGTTAAAGAGAGCCATATATGGCCTTCATCAATGTGGAAGGGAATGGTACATGGAACCTGACACTATCCTAAAGAAGCTACAGTTTTCAAAATTTAAATGGTGTAATTGTGCATACATATACAATGACAAAGTTCTTATGCTAATTTATGATGATGATATAATTCTCTTTTCTAAATATCAGGATGATATAGACCATATTGTTTCTTTACTTAGTAATGAATTTGATATTAAGGTGTTAGGGAAAATTAAGAAACTGTTAGGGGTGGCATGTAAAGAAATTGATGATAAGTTTTTTATACATCAAGGCCAATACAATGAAAAGTGTGTCAAATGTTTAAAAACTTCAGATATCCTATCACTTCACTTCCTATTGCAAAAGGCAGTATTCTGAGTAAAATTGACTGTCCATTGACAAATGACGAATTGATTCAAATGCAAGATTTTCCATACAGAAGTTTAATTAGATGTTTAGCTTTTCTATCCAGCAGGACTAGACCAGATTTATGTTATGCTATTAACATATTATCTTAGTTCCAAGAAAATCAAGGATTAGTCATTGGGATGCATTATTGAAATTATTAGGATATGTTGAAAAAAATAAAACTTATATGTTAAACTTATCAAACATAAGTGAATTAAATTTAAACTGCTATTCTGACTCAGATTTTGCAGCAAACAGAGATGACTGTGTGTCACTAGGGGGTATGTTATTTTTTATTGATAGGGTGCCCATTTCTTGTTGAACCTTTAAACATAAGTGTGTCAGTTTGCCAACTATGGAATCTGAATATGTTTCACTTATAGAAGCCACTAAGGAAATGGTTTGGAATGCAAAATATTATTGAGGAATGTAAAAGGCTAGGGTTAAGTTCAACAAAAATAACTGTGTCATTTTTGGGGGTTATACACAAAAATACTGAGAAATGGGGGTTATACACAAAATAATGATATACACAAATCTGTTATTTTTTAGGTGTTATATGCCTTTATTATTTTTGATTTAATGTGCATAATTTTTTATTTTTGTCTGCAGGCACACTGCAACTGGTCTCATTACTGGTCTATTACCGTATAAAAATTTAAATTTCATAATTTTTACAGAAATACATTTATTGACTTAACCTACTTGACTTACAATGATGTGTTACCTCATTTACAATAAAGATCTTAGAAAGACCCTCAGAAGATCTTAGTCGAGCCCTGACTATAATACTCTTCTAAACGAATTACTATTCGATAAAAAACTTTGCTTCATTCTTGACATTATGTCAGCAAATGCAATTGAAACATACTACTTTGAATACAGAATTTCAATATTTATATGGTCCCTTAAAAGTTGTCTGAAATAGGACATTTTTATGCGTGGAAAAGCGACTTAAGTCATAAAGTTTAATGCTTCATAACTCAGTGAATTTTGGTCTTAAAAGGATAATTTTTTTTTATTTTGCCTGAAATTATATGAGGATGATTTTCCTAAATATAACTAGTAGGACCGGGGGACCGTATAAAAATTTATATTTCGTATTTCTTTCAAAAATGCATTTATTGATTTAAACTGTTTCTAAGATAATAGATTTTAAAATTTAAAACATTTTTGCAACTGGAAGTATATATCTCTGTGACTAATGGTTAAGGAAATAGCCATTGGGCACCAATAGCACTGGACACCCTGTATATATCCATTTTGATGACCCGCATAATGCATTTTAGTTGCTTATGTATATAAAATGTGTGTTGAAGACAAATCATTTTTTTAATTCATGTTGAATATTTCCTCACAAGACATATTAGTAGTCTGTGTGTTTATATCATGTGTATATTACCCTTTTGTATTTTTAATATTTTTGTCCAATTTGTTAGTATTCATAATGTATACTCATCTTGCCCCAATGTACTAATAGATAAATATGATTATGCTTTTAAACTTAAATTTAATGTTTATACATAAATTTCTTTTAAACTTAAATTTAATGTATATACTTAAGCTTTTAAACTTAAATTTAATGTTTATGCTTAAACTTTTGTGAACTTAAATATAATGTTTATACTCAAATCTCAAATTTTTAAAGTTAATGTGCTAAATGTTAAATATCTATCTCCATAGTGAATTTCTTTTAAACTTAAACTTTATGAAATACTTTTATTCAAATTGAAAGGTTGTGGCTGTGTGTGCTTCTCTCAAATTATAGATATTGATGTAAGTTTTACACATTTTCAATGTTATACGTGTTTATACTCAAATTTAAATTTACTTCATACGTTATGTTTTTAGTAGGATACTGGGGGCCTTGACATTTATTAACATGCCTTGGTCCTTAGAGTAACATTTTTGTCTGTTTGCATATGCGTGGAGACTTGGAGATTTGCATGAGGGGGCCGATTGTTGGAAAAACAGATGTAAACATCGCGATTCATGTTTCCCATGAACATGTTGTTCATATTCTAATTTTTCTTGTGAACGACTCACTTTGTTCTCGGAAGTGAATCGCGACGTTTTTCCAACATGGGAATCATGCAAAGTGAGTGCCCAACGCTTATGCAAGTAATTTGCATATTTGGGGGCGTTTCCGGAAACAAACTTGTTCCAAAACAATCCCATCTTCATGTATATATAGTGGACTCATTCAAAGGCACTTCAGACTTAGTAGAAGTCTAAGAACAGATCGATCTACGTAGTTGAATGCTGTTACACGGACAGATGATCGAGACTAGCTGGATGCTGATCGATGTGGATTTAAATCATATTTAGTGGATGAATTATGTCTGAATGACCATGCAATTAAAGGTCATTTATACTTACTTTTCGATAGTTTGTAAAGTTGTGTAAAGTGCTTTTATGGTATTAGTTTGTTGTGATAAACATGCTGTGTGGACCAATTTAAATAGAGTAATTAGAAAATTAATGGTAAGTGCTTTAAGAGCTTAATGAAAGTATTATAAATCAATTACTCCTTTCAAATCAAGATCCCTGCAACAAATTTTCACAGGTCGGATTCTCATGTCAATCAAATTAAATCTTAATGGCCAAATAAACTAAATTAATTAAAATTATAAATTTCGTATTGTGGTATTATCCAGGTATTGACATGAGAACCCTAATAAATTGATAATAATATAAACAAATACATAAATAAATTCCCAAATATTTTTTTTATATTTAAAAAGAATTTATGTATTAAAGAAAATATATTCATTAGTTTCTTTAGATTATGAGATACTCAATAATTATGAGAATCTAGATTAAACCTGATATATATGTATATATATATATATATATATATACATATTCACCAAAATTATATAATATAGATATATAAATACAATATTAATTGACATTTTTTTTTTTTGCCATAAAATAAGCTTCAATAAAAGAATAAAAAATATATAATTATATAACTCACAGCTTCTGTACTATGCATAATTGTTGAAAATATGTTTCTTAACACAAATGAAAAAGGAATATCTTTTATATTCATTAATGCCCTATTCACACTTCATTTTAATTAATGTTCAGTATAGAATTTGTATTTTCATGTTGAAACCTCAACATGAAATTGATGACTTCATCATATAAAACATTTTGCTCCAATTATTGACACCATCAATATATTTGTATTTTTATGGGAAAAAATACCATAAATTAGATTCCTTTAGAAAGTATGCCTATTTAGCTCCTCAGAGCTCAGCCATTTCAAAACAACCATGAACATTTTGATACACATATTTCGAAATGATGAAATAAACTATGTCACAACTTTTGACAATATAGATCACTATACTTTTTGAGAAACACAGACACACTGATACTTCTCAAATCTAATATTACACCTCCCCTCTTCCTAGGGAAGGGGGAGAAAAAAAAGGGCTGCTTCCCGGCTCACATTACCATGTTGCTAGGTCCCAGTAACAGAAAAACAAAGTAATTAAGAAAATGGCTTCTGGGGAAGGAAGAAGCTTATCAATCAGCCATTGGATGAGATGGATATTTCGTCATCTCAATCCAGCAAATTGTAGAATGGGGGAAAAATTTGTTTTTTCCCACTTGCTAAGTGATTTCCTCGGAAAACTTCTGCTGACACAGGAACTCAAAATTGATGATCCTTGTATATCTGGCAGAGGTGTTAAATGAATGCTCTTGCAATCCATTCATGCAATATCACTTAAGGCTTAAGAGATTGTGCTAAATGCTTCTTAATGGTTTTAGTGCCTGCCTTCTATTTCGAAGACATTGTGGGAAAACATTCATTTCCTCAGACCACCATGAATTTGAAAAAATGTTCTCAATGCAAAGAATAATTTTTGCTGTAAAAATATAAAGTGTTATGCTGAGTTTAAAGTTTTTAAACACATCGCAACACAGTTATATTTGGAAAATGCTTCTCCAAATGCACCGTTTACTCGAAGTGTGACACCAGTCCAGGTAGCTTCGCAAGTGCACGTATAAAGATTAGGTAATGTAGTTAATTTTATTACCTTGATAATCTGAAATGCCTTTCAGATGATCTGGAAAGTAATGAACGAAAATCTTTTGAGCATGTTCGCTCAAGCCAGGGGTGGAAAATCTGCGCCAATTGCGCCAAACTGCTACAATTTCCGTTCACTGCTACATCCTGCTACAAAAGCACCTAAAATATCAATATCTGCGCCAAACTGCGCCAAAAACGCAATTGTTTTACACGTGCAAAAGCGAAAGTTCCGCACTGATCTGTCCGAAATACGAGAAGAAAAAATCAGGTTTTCTACAGTTATTCGGCGCGATTTCAGACCGCATTTTCAGTAAAACAAGTCTGCGTATCACATGACCACTTCACGAGTACTTTAGAGTACAACCTTGAAAATCCGGACTTTGCCGATTCTGGATTATAGAATTTTAATAAAATTCAGATTTAATATTAACTAAATACACTATAAAGCACTATTTTTAGTAAAAATAATGACAAAAGTTAAGTTAATAAATTAAAACATATTATTTAATCTAAAAAATAGGGCAAAAGAATCCAAGAAAAAATATATACACATTAATAATTTAGAATGTGTGAACGAAACGAAATGATAAAATTACATTTTATCATTTCGTTTAAATATTTGAATTAACATTTGTTATTTCATTAATTTTAGTTTATGAGAAAACAGTTTTCTTTATCCTGTAGATGGACATTATTTCTGCTCGGTTATAAAGCTTCTTTATTCAAGACCTTTAATTGCATGATCGATTGTTTGCATAAGATAATCAATGGGTATTTTTCTTCTCCACATTTATCATCCCTACTTTGATATTTTTTTATTTAATATATCGCGAATTTCGCCATCACTCAATTTATTTACGATTGGTGCATCATCATCACAGTGCAGAACTTCCGTTTTATCGGCTTTGTTGAGATTTAATGAAGCGCCAGAAGAATTAAATGTAGCACCGAGATTTAATAAAGCGCGAGGATTAGCACTTTTGCTGATATATTTAAAGGTGTAAATGCGTTTAAACCGTTTTCGCTATTAACGAACAAAAAGCGAAAAATAAGAATTTAAAAGTTTTATTTATTTTCTAGCATCTATATAATGTTATGTTTAATATAAAGCTGATGACTCTGAAAAAAGTAAAAACTTTATTAGTAATAGTCATATATGTAAAAAATATCGCAGTAGATAAAATAAATGTTTTTCCTAAAAAAGAAAAATATCTCACCTCTCAATGATTTTTCTAAATTATGATGAGTCATTACTAGGCTGCAGCAACACCGACCGGGTCGTAGTGGGGCAGGGAAAGGGAAGAAAGGAATTTGCTTAGTTCCTAATCGTAAACACAGCTGACCCCTTTGAGAGGTCTGTATGTTAATGACCTTGGTGCTCGGTTCTGTGCGATACGATATTATTTAGTTATTTATTTCCTATTTATAGTATGTAAATATAGCTTTCTAAATAAAAAAGGCAAAATATACTGTCGATTTTAAGCTGACACGTTCGACTAAAATGAAAAAATCGTCAGATATTGGGAGGGAGAGGAGATTCTGAAGACAAAACAGAATTCATTGAAGAATGGGATTCGTACTACGAAGTGAACAAAATAAATTTCCGTGAGCGTTAATATGAATTCTCGGGATTTTTAGATTTAATTGAACAATCTGTGATAAAATGTTACGATAACGTTTTAAACCGCTTAATATTAAAAATTACATTGTTTCAGAAAAATGCCTTTCTCAATAATGAGAAAAGGAAATTTTAATAATAAAAATTCAGTATTTAAATAACGATGTATATTTTACGCGAAATAATTCATCGGGAGTTGTGACTTGAATAAGGGGGGGGGGGATTAACGCTTCAACCACGAGCCGATCTACGGCCATCCATCTAAACTTTCGCTTCATTTCGGGGTTCAGAAAGTCGACCGGAAAATACGGTATTTGTTTATACAATATAATTCCATATAAATAATCTTACCCTGGTGTTTTAAATCCGCGACTTCGTCAGTCCGGGGGGGGGGGGGACGAAAGTTTGGAAAACGTCCGGATTTTCGAAGTTGTACTGTACTATTTTTTTATAGCTTCTTTTTCAAGTTATTTTATGTTTGTTGTTTAAAAGTATAGAAATTCCGACTTTTACGAATTTTCTGTAGTTGTACCGATTTTTACTTCAGATAGATAGATCGTTAGAGATAGTCGTAAAGTACCCTATTGCATCTATTTAAATTTTCATCTTTTAATTATTCCATATTAGAGCAACAAAAGTCTTATTTTAACAGTGCGGGTTAAAAAATAAATAAATATTTTATTAAAATAAATAATTTTCATATAAATTTGCGCTGCAATTTGCCGGAACATGTATCTATTTATGTTGAACAAGTCAAATTACAGGGTGATAAGAAGGGATTGAAAAGTTGTGTTTAGAATTACGCTTTACACTAGCATTGCATGGATCTTCACTGGCTTTGATGAAATACTGGAAAATTTATTTCCCTTATATTATTTAATTGCGGCTTTCTGTGACCAGACCTATAGTTCTTTGCAATAGATGTCGATCGCTCACCACCGTTACGCATCTAAGTCACGGCTAACGGTGCAATTTAGGAAGTAGCTGTCGATGATCGCGGTTCAGTTTAGAAAGCAGTTTTAGATCGCGTATCTCTGCTACGCATGCAAGTCACCGCGGGCTCTCGGCTAATGTTAAGAATACTTCAGAGGCGCATGTAATCCGCGTAAGCTATATGCAATAACGATGACTCCGCTTCATGCAATAACGATGCGCACGATGCGCGAGCATATGCAATTCTCATCGCATTACAAAATGAAACTTCTTTTATTAGCGGATGCTGGCATGCAATAGCGCTATCCATGCTGAGCGGGCACATACAATCTGCGTAGCATTGAAATAGCTGTCGATCGCGCTCGCGTTCAAGGCCACGCGTGTTTCGTGCACCATTTATGCGGGAGCGTGGCACCCGTGTAGCGAATTCACAATATAAATTGCATTTTATTCGCGTATTCGTCTTTAACGCGCTACGCGGGTGCATCAATAACCAAACTCAGTTCAATAAAGATTTACTCGGACTCACAACTGACAATGCTTTGCACAATAAATAAAATAGTATTAATAAATACTTTTATATATCTTAAGTTAAGCATTACTTATATTTGCATAGAAAAGTAAATTATATAATAATTATAGGGAAAATTTAGTATTTATTCGAACTTAAAACTTTCCCCACCTTATAAAATAACATTAAAATCTGTTTTTTCTTATAAGGTTAGCAAGTATAGATCGAAAATAAATTTTGATCATTCATAAATTTATTAAATATTTTTTATTTCACTTTTTTGGAAACTGAAGCTATGAATTATTATTTCAAATTGTGGTTACGCTAGAACCTAAAAAATACATATGAACTTTTCTAAAATGGATATTCAGAAAGTGAAATTTATAAACTAACTTCAATATTTAAATGAGAAGGAATTTAACAAAACTAAAAAAGCAATTAAATTCAGATATTCTTGATAATAGTTTAACAGTGATTTTTTACCTTTTATTAAATTTCCCATTTATTAGTATTCTGTAACTTAGTGTCTTTATGTAGTCCCGTTTTTCTGGCCTTTTTTAGTCCTAGGGAAAACTGGTTGTAATATAAAGTGATGCTAAAAAAAAAAAAATGTGTTTTAATAATAAAACTCCTGACTTTTTGAAGTTTTCCTCCTAAGATTTTGAAAATCTACTAAATGGAGATGTGAGCAATTTGTCAATAACTAAAGAACTTTTAAAATCTGTAAAAGATACAGGGGAAAAATATAGACAAAGAATGGAGAAAACAGCAAAAAAGGAGTTAAGCCAAAAGCTGAACACGAAAAAGATGTATTAAAGAGTTTGAAAATAGACAGTGATGAGTTAAAAAAAAAAGTTACAATCATCACAAAAAGTGCTTTCTACAGTAATTTCTACAGCAGAGAAGATGATTGAAGGCAGCATAAAAACGAAAGATTTATCAGAGATTGAAAATGGCCAAGTTCTCTTAAAAGAGGCAAAATCAAATATTGAAAAAAATCTCACAAAATTAGAAGAGCACAGAAACTCGAATTAATTCAGTGTGTCCAAACTGTTAAAAAACAAGCATCTGAGAGCATCTCAGAAACAAGACATAAACTATTTGTATTTTGGATAAAAAAAAATTTAGTGTGTATTTAACTAGCAGCCAACTTCTGTTCTTTAAGATTAGTTAGTATCATTAAATCTTTTTCTCATTTTTTTAGCTTAACTTTTTCAGATTTAATACTCTTCATGCTTTAATTAATGTAAAATGAAATTTTTATATGCCTAAAATAACTATCGAGTGTGCGCAACATCATTTTCTAGCTGCTACAAAACTGCTCTACACTGCTACGAAACAGCAATATTTCCTGCTACAAAGGTGCTACAAAACTCAGTTTTCAGTTTTCCACCCCTGGCTCAAGCTGTACAAACTCCTGCTTTACTATAAAAATGTTACCAAGTGATGTAATATTATTTTGGTAATGGATTCTTCATTCACTAACTAAAGTGATTTGATTTTCTAATACGACTCAGTCTTTCTTCTCAATAATGGACATTTATTGTTTACTCTGCTACGCAGTTGTGAATTCAACATTCAACTGCACACCGAAGATATCTCTTCCATGATATGAATAGTATATTGGTTGACGTCAAGGTTACGGACCTATGAAACATTTAAATTGAAATTAAATGCCCACAAAAAGTAAAGACTTTGTTTACGAAAAAAAACTATAGCTTCTTCTAAATTTTTGAGCTAATCGAATCCACAGATGGGGGCCGCCAGTCGGCACCATTTGCATGTGTGAGAAAGTAAACCAAAGTGCTAATATTTTGCTTCTTTTTCATTTACACGACTTGCCATGGAGGCGATAAAGACCAAGCAGCTGACATGTAATAACTACGTCACTTGGAGAACTGAAATCTCATTCGCTCTCAAAGCTGAGGGATGTTTTGGATACGTAGACAGGTCAGTGAAACTAGTTGATGAAAATACATCACGTAGGGACTATGACGAGTTTATGTGGCATACAGATAAAGCTCTGGCTATTATCTATCAAAGTTTGTCAGAATACAAGCAATTGATTAACATCACAGATGACTCTGCCGACACTTGGGAGAGACTCCAACAGCACTTTGATGCACCTACTCATGCCAACTTGGTTTGCCTGTTAGACAAATTCTTTTCCATGCGTCTGGAACCCGATGAGCCGATCGAAATCTTCTGTTTGAGACTCAGGAGGGCAGTGATAAGATGTTATGGCAGTGATAAGATGACTCAGGAGGGCAGTGATGGAAGTTAAAAGATGTTATCACCCAGTGGAGGGCCTTTACATCTCCTTCCAGGCAATCCAATACTTATCCGAGGAGTTCCATGGCATCGTCCGGATTATTTACTACTGGAAGGACGAGGATTTTAAATTAGATAAAATCCAAGTCGTGCTCACAATGTTGGAAGGACGATTATGTCAGCAGACTAAAGACTTAAACAATGTGAGTGTTAACTCTTCTGCATTTTTAACTTCTAAGTTTGATAAAAATGTCAGTGTTAATAAATTTAATAAGTCTGGAAATGTTAATTTAAAGAGTGTAAATAAGGGACCATGTTACTATTGTAAAAACATGGATAATTTTAAATCCAACTGTCCTAAGTTGAAATCTAGTGATACTAATATTGTGGAGTTGCACACATCCACAAGTATTGAAGCCAATACTGTTACTGATCCTAGCGATAGGCTCAACTGGGTAGTAGATACTGCTGCTATGTGGCACTTTTGCAATAACATTAAGGTATTTTCTAAATTTAGAGAGTGCAAAGGCACATCCATGCCACTAGTAGTAGGGAATATCGAAAGTCCAGTTGAGGCTATCGGTACAGTAGATATGTTTGTCCAATTTAAGGACAAGAAAAATGTTATTACTTTGAATAATGTGATGTATTCACCAAAACTTAGACGTAGCCTATTAGCAGCCTCTGTTCTTGAGGAACAGAATGGAGCTAATGGGGTATTGTGGTTTTTAACGCCTGAAGGCAAAAAACTTTCTGCACCAAACGGAAAGAGGGTTTATACTTCTTTAAACCACAATATAGTTCTAAAGAACAAATTAATAATGTAGAAGACCGTAAGCCTAAAAATGAGGATCAAAAAGGGGATAGAAATTCTAAAAGAGTTAGAAAACCCCAAATTAAATAAACTAGAATGTTTAAAAATGTAAATAATATGTTTAAATCTAATGAAACTAAAATTAAAAATTCTGATTCAGTAAAGTCAATGACAAAACAGAAAATTGATGTGGGTAGTACTAAAGTTAAGCCTAGTAATTCAGCAACTGAGCTGAAGGATGTTAATAATTTATGGCATAAAAGATATTGCCACATCAATGCTGATTATATGTATCAGACGAGCAAAATTTCTGCAGTCAATGGACTCCCTAGACTTAAGTACAGTAAAATTAACTGTAAGCATTGTAAATTGGCTAAATCTAGGAGAGTGTCATACCAGCCTATAGGTAGGATAAGGTCCACTAGATCAGTGGTTCTCAACTGGGTGGTTGAACAGAAGGCGTTTTGCTTTTTCCAGGAGGCAGTGGAATGTAAGGGGGTAGTGGGGGGCGTTGGCCATTTTGGGACCTTTTTTATTATTTTTTTTAATAAAAAAATATTGTGAGTTTTTGGTGTTTATTGATAAAACAATGAAACTCCTATCAAAATATTTCGAAGATTTTCTTGTAAAGAGGAGTTTAAAAATGCTCGTTTAATGTTAGTCTAATTATGTGAAAGAAATATTTATACCCTTCAACAAGCCTTCCACAAGAAATTTAACTATTGGCAAGCCACCAAATCATCCCACTTGGACACTGGGGCTTTGCTTTATCATCGTTTCCTTCCCACTATTTTTGGGGCTCTGTGACAGTGCGTGAGCAGAGCGGAAGAGATTGTATGGGAGGAGACGTGGCGAGGCGTGGTGATAAAAAGCAGTGTTATGTTAGTTGTTAGCAAAGTAAAATCAGTGTTGAGTGAAGTTTTTTGCATTGTTCGTTTTAAGTCATATTTAAACTCTCGCAGTGTCTGCTGTTTGCAGTATGTGACAATGTCAAAGGGTTTTAAAGAACACTTTTAAAACATGACTGAAAAGAAGAAATACCGCCAATGCTCAAATGAATTCTTGAAATTTGGTTTCATCCCTTCTTCTACAAACGTACAGCATCCCTTCTGCCTTCTTTGTGAAATAACTTTTCCTAATGAAGCAATGAAGCCTTCTAAGCTGAGTGAACACTTGACAAAAATGCATTCTGACAAAGTACGTAAACCCACAACATTTTTTAAAGATCTCAAGTCAAGATTTGAGAAACGATGGACTGTTTCAAAAATCTTCTTGCAACCTGTTTCAAAAATCTTCAGGCAAAATTGAGAAAGGGCTTCTTGCTTTTTATAAAGTTTTTCTGTTAGTAACAAAATGTGGTAAGCCTCACACTATTGCGGAAACATTAATAGCACCCGCTGTTAAAGAAATAGTAACTACTATGCTTGGATCTAATGTTATTGCTAAGTCGGTCCCTTTGAGTAATGATCCCATATCAAGAAGGATTGATGAGATGGCTGCCGATGTGGAACAAACACTTTTCGACATGCTGAAGAATACAAAATTTGTATTGCAAATCGACGAATCTACCATTACAGACAGTAAAGCATTGTTGCTGACTTACATTGATCGAAATGACAAGGTAGTAGAGGAAATGCTGTTTACTAGGAATTTGACTGCAGATACAAAGGGCTCCTCATTATACAAAAAGGTCGAAGAGTTTTTCGCAGAAAAAAACATTGCATTATCAAATATGTTTTAGTGTGTGCAATTGATGGAGCTGCATCTGGTGGGCAAATACCCATAATTTATCTCTCACTTAAAAAAGTTGTGCCTGGTGTTATGGCCGTCCATTGTGTTATTCATCGACACCACATTGTAGCAAAAAATTGGAGTGATAAGTTGAATTATTATCTCCGATATGTTATTAGAGCTGTTAACAAAATAAAGGCAAACACTCTCAATGATTGTGTTTTTCGCAAACCCTGTGAAGGTAATGATGACGAATTTGAACATCTGCTCCTGCATACTGAGGTGAGGTGGGTATCCAAAGGAAAGTGTTTGCAACGTTTCTATGCTCTGTTTGAATCGGTGGTGGAGTTTCTTCTGTCAATTGACCCCAGCCTCACTGAAGTAATTAAACTGCGACATTGTGATGTGCTCTACCTGTCAGATGTGTTTGATAAGCTGAATGAGGTAAACAACAAACTACAAGGAGATAAAATGAATTTTATCAAGGACAAAGGAGTAGTTTCTTCTTTCATTGCCAAACTGAGACTTCTCAAGAACAACTTGGGTCATTGTGAGTTGTACCAGTTCCCAAGCCTCATGCAAGAAATATCCAAAGACAAAAACAATCTCCAGGACGACGATTTAGGTGTTTTTTGTGCTCATCTTAAACAACTGAAAGACGATATGGAAACAAGATTTCAAGACCTTTGCAATCTTTAAATACCATCGTGGGTACTCAATCCATTTACAGTGGATGTAAAAGACTTTGAGCGAAGGTTGTAGGAACAGCTGACCTATTTGAAATATAACAGTGGAGCCCACTCACTGTTTCAACAATACGGTTATGAGAGCTTTTGGCTAAAAGTGAAAAACTCCTACCCTCTCCTTTGGCAAGAAGTTAAGTTGTTAATTTTAGCTTTTCCTTCGACCTATTTGGTGGAAAGCGGCTTCAGCCCTGTGCAGCAGCTTGTGACAGAATCAAGAAACAAACTGAAAATTTGCGAGAAGGGTGACCTCAGACTTCGACTGACAAAGCTGGAACCCAACATTCTAAAACTAGCATCTGCTCATCAGGCCCAAGGCAGTCGCTAATAATCGAAAGGTTTGAAAGAATTCAGATTTGTCTTTTTTTTACTTTTAAATGTTTTACGTACATTCTGAGAAAGTGTGTTTTTGTAAACTTGCATTTTCTGTAAATGCTTTATTTTTTTCATATAATTTGTTGAGTTTTAGAAATAATTGTCAATCATAAAAACACTGAACAAAAACTGAACGTATCTCGTTGGTTCCAGTAATATTTACCTTCCTAAAACAGGTTTTGCTAACATCCTTTAACTAAGTTTACTACTTAAAACTGTTTATTAAAACGTAATACCAAGAAATGTTCATACCTTTCTTTCGGTTTCAAAAGCCTTAAAATGCATTGAGGTTTCATTTGAGTTTGAAGAAAAGGGAAAGGTGTAACACAGAGGGGGGGGGGGCATTGGCCACATACCTTTTACCGCAGGGGGGCGCTACTCTGAAATAGGTTGAGAACCCCTGCACTAGACCATTGCAGTTGCTTCATATGGATGCTTATGGTCCATTGCCTACAGTTTCTTTTGGTGGTAATAAGTATTTTTTGTCAATAACATGACTTTAGCCAAAAGGTGTTTGTATTTTTCATTAACCCTTTCGCGACGAACAGCACGCCCAGGTGCCAGCTGCGAACATGCATTCAAGGACGAACGGCACGCCCACGGGCCGGAGGAAATTTTACCCTAAAGGACGACTGGCACGTATTGGTGTTTCTACGTGGAACGTTTTAATTTGAATGTATTTGTCTCCTAGATGGCGTTAAATGCCCGTGGAAGCAACTTAAATGTATTTTGTAGATGTTTGACCTTGGCACAAGGAGAATCCAATGAATTATTTCTCCATTTGGAGCGGTGAAACACATGGTTCTGTAAAGTAAACGGAGCACTTCTCATAGCATCAACAATTTTATAATTGAGTTCCGGGTCTCGTTCTGATTTTGTCTTTTATTGATTTCGTTGTTGAATTAGAGGAATATAAGAGATGTTTTTTTTTGAGTGGGTGGGGGAGGGGGGGTAAAGGAATGTGCGGCAATGAAATGATTAGGTTATTTATGTTCTCATGGAAAGGAAGGCTGGGATTTCGTTAATATATCCCATCGAAAAGGTCCAGATATGGAATAAAAATATATAAATCGTCAGAATCGGAATGAGGCCATAAATGGAATTTCCTTGTGTATACTGGAAAGGGCATGGGATTATCAAGCTCTGATAGTGGGTATGGAGAACGCGTTGTGAAAACATTTCTAAGTGAACTTTTAGGGAAAGGATATACCTTGTATTTGGATAAATCTTTTATCCCTCCTGTACTTGCCAAATATTTGTTGTCTAAGAATACGCATGTATGTGGTACAGTTTTAAAAAATCGGAGGGACATGTAAAAGAATTATCCATCTGTACCTAAAACATATATACACTAAAATTTTTAATATTTTGATAAAAGAAAATTTGTATAAAAAATATACATCAAATAGAAAATAAGTATTTCCTTTCTTCCTGAAAAAAGTAGAATGCTGTGTTGAACGGGTGATTTTTAGTGAATTTTTTTCGAGAGTTAGGCTTAACGCAAAAAAATAGCCGTCTTTTGGGCACAGTTTGGAAACGAAGCGCTTCGTCCTTTGGGCCACGGTAGTTTCGGAATGCCGCAGTCCCGAAAGGGTTAAAAAAAATCAGAAGTTTGTAAAATTTTCAAGGAGTTCCAAGTTAGAGAGGAGAGGCAGTTAAGTAAAAAGATCCTAAGCATCCGGACGGATTGTGGGATGGAATTTTGTCACAACCAGTTCAAAGCCTACTTAAAGAACCTTGGGATTAAAGCAGAGAGAACACATACCTATACACCACAACAAAATGGGGTATCTGAACGCTTTAATCTAACAGCCCTTGATTGTGTAAAGGCAATGTTGCATGAAAGCAAGGTTGATGACAAAATGTGGGCAGAAGCCATTGTATGTTTTACCTATACAAAGAACAGGGTCTGTCAAATTCAAATGTAAAACTCCACACGAACTCTACAGTAGTACAAACCAGCTGTTAATCACCTCAGGACTTTGGTAGCAAAGCCTATATTGGCAAACCATTTCAACTTAGAAAAAAGTTGGATATGAGGGCTCAGGACGGAGTCATGGTCGGTTATGCCGCAGGAACCAAAGGATATAGAAACTTGATTCCAAGAGAAAAGCTTGTTATTAAAACCAGCAATGTAAGGTTTGAAAAGTGTGAGACAGTGGAAAGCATCCTGGACCCTATTTATCCTATTATTATCTCCTTGAGGATACTAAGTGATAGCTGTTCTATTAGTTCTGAGGGGGAATGTCTGAGGGGGAGACAGCTGAAACAGCAGGAGAGAGTGAAGACACTGGTGAAGATCCATGTGTATCCAGTGAGGAAACTGACTCTCCTGCATATTCTGATCTGACTCCTTGCTCGGATATTGCTTGAGAACGAAAGATCATAACAAGGCCCAATGGCAGTAGAACAGATGTCTATTACTATGTAAAGGGAGATAAGAAAAGGCTGAGGTCATATAATGATGTAAAGAAATATTGTGCAAAAACAAAGGTACAATTTGATCAGCGCTTATTTAATTTTAGGGACAAGAAAAAAATGTTAGGGACCAGAAATAAACCAGAGGCGAGCAACACAGAAATACAAATACCAATGACCTACAATGCAGCCATTAAATCTCCCCAGTCTAAAAAATGGTGTGATGCCATGGATGAGGAAATAGCCATAATGCATGAGAGGGGCATCTGGGAGTTAGCTCCTGCACCCACCTCACAAAAGCAAATAGACTGTAGATAGGTCTACACTTTTAAGAAGAATGAGAAAGGGGAAATCAAAAGATTTAAGGCACGTTTGGTGGCTCAAGGATATACACAAGAAAAGGGAGATTCATATGATGAAGTCTTTAGCCCATTGGATAACTTCAGTATAATTAGAACCGTTTTCTCCAACTTTGATTCTATGCTCGGCAGAATGCATTTTCAACTTGGTGTCAAATCAGCATATCTTTACGCTAAGTTGAATCTAAAAATTTATATGAAACAACCTAATGGGTATGTCAATCAGAATCACAAGATTATGATTGTTTGTTAAAGAGAGCCATATATGGCCTTCATCAAAGTGGAAGGGAATGGTACATGGAACCTGACACCATCCTAAAGAAGTTAAACTTTTCAAAATTTAAATGGTGTAATTGTGCATACATATACAATGACAAAGTTCTTATGCTAATTTATGTTGATGATATAATTCCCTTTTCTAAATATCAGGATGATATAGACCATATTGTTTCTTTACTTAGTAATGAATTTGATATTAAGGTGTTAGGGAAAATTAAGAAACTGTTAATTGAAACTGGAAATTGATGATAAGGTTTTTACAAATCAAGGCCAATATATTGAAAAAGTGTGTGAAATGTTTAAAAACTTCAAATATCCTATCACTTAACTTCCTATTGCAAAAGGTACTTAACTTCCTATTGCAGTATTCTGTGTAAAATTGACTGTCTATTGAGAAATGAGGAATTGATTCAAATGCAGGATTTTCCATGCAGAAGTTTAATTAGATGTTTAGCTTTTCTATCCAGCAGGACTAGACCAGATTTATGTTATGCTGTTAACATATTATCTCAGTTCCAAGAAAATCAGGGATTAGTCATTGGGATGCATTATTGAAATTGTTAGGATATGTTAAAAAAAATAAAACTTTTATGTTAAATTTATCAAACATAAATGAATTAAATTTAAACTGCCATTCTGGCTCAGATTTTGCAGCAAACAGAGATGACTGTGTGTCACTAGGATGTATGTTATTTTTTATTGATAAGGTACTCATTTCTTGGTGAACCTTTAAACATTGTGTCAGTTTGTCAACTATGGAAGCTGAATATGTTTCGCTTATAGAAGCTGCTAAGGAAATGGTTTGAATGCAAAATAGTATTGAGGAATGTAAAAGGCTAGGTTTAAAGTTCAACAAAAATAACAGTGTCATTTTTTGTGATAACCAAGCAGCAATAAATTTTTCTAATTCCCCAATTGAGAATAATAGAACTAAACATATAGATGTGAAGTATCATTTCTTGAGGAATGTAGTAGTCAATGAGTCTTTAAATATTAACTTTGTAAATAGTAAAAATAATATAGCAGATTATTTCACTAAACCTATGACGAAAGAAAGGGTCTTTAAATTTTGTAATGAGATATTTAAAATGTAATTTATATTAACTTTTAAAATTAAATTGAATACACATCTTTATATTTCAAATATGGTGTTATTATATATTACTGTTTGCATTTCTCTCATTGATACAAGTGAATGTGTCTTGAGTATAAATAGTGTTGCCATGAATTTGTATACATTACAATAAAGAATATCCAGGATGTCCAGTGCTATCGGTGCCCATTGGCTATTTCCTCGACCGTTAGTCACAGAAATATACTTCCAATTGCAAAAAGGTTTTAAATTTTAAAATCTATTATCTTAGAAGCAGTTTAAATCAATAAATGTATTTCTAAAAGAAATACGAAATATAAATTTTTATACCCCCCCCCCTCCCCCGGTCGTTCACCAGTTATATTTAGGAAAATCATCCTCATACAATTTCATGCAATATAAAAAAAATTATCCTTTTACGACCAAAATTGACCATTGGTTAGCGCGCTGGAGTTGCACTCGGTAAGCCCGGGTTCGATTCCAGCCGCTGCCAAAACTGCCGCCGTGTTCATGCGGAGTACGATCACGTTAAACATGTGGGTCCGTAAGTCCTTCCGGGATTTTGGTGGTAGGGGAAGGAGGGTAGAGTCCCTGTGGATGCCTCCCCCTCTGGGTTCTGATCTGAATTGGGTGGCACTTCCTGGCCGTCCAAACAGTTACCTTACACCTTCTTGGTAGGTCGGACGGTCTGGGTTTCAACAACAACAACACTGCAACTGGTCTCATTACTGGTCTATTACCGTATAAAAATTTAAATTTCATAATTTTTATAGAAATACATTTATTGACTTAAACTACTTGACTTAAACAATGATGTGTTACCTCATTTACAATAAAGATCTTTGAAAGATCCCTAGAAGATCTTAGTCGAGCCCTGACTATAATACTCTTCTAAACGAATTACTATTCGATAAAAAGCTTTGCTTCATTCTTGACATTATGTCAGCAAATGCAATTGAAACATAATACTTTGAATACGGAATTTCAATATTTATACAGTCTCTTAAAAGTTGCCTGAAATGGGACATTTCTATGCGTGGAAAAGCAGTCATAAAGTTTAATACTTCATAACTCTGTGAATTTTGGTCGTAAAAGGATGATTTTTTTTTATTTTGCATGAAATTGTATGAAGATGCTTTTCCTAAATATAACTGGTAGGACCGCGGGGACCGTATAAAAATTTATATTTTGTATTTCTTTCAAAAATGCATTTATTGATTTAAACTTTCTAAGATAATAGATTTTAAAATTTAACACATTTTTGCAATTGGAAGTATATCTCTGTGACTAACGGTTGAGGAAATAGCCTTTGGGCACCGATAGCACTGGACACCCTGTTTATATCCATTTTGATCACATTGAAAGGTTGTGGAAATGTGTGCTTCTCTCAAATTATAGATATTGATGTAAGGTTTACACGTTTTCAATGTTATAAGTGTTTATGCTCAAATTTAAATTTACTTAATGATGCGATTAATTTAAATTTACTTCATACATTATGTTTCTAGTAGGATATCCTTGACATGTATTAACATGCCTTGGTCCTTAGAGTAAAATATTTGTCTGTTTGCATATGCGTGGGGAATTGGAGATTTTCATGAGGGGGCCGATTGTTGGAAAAACAGATGTAAACATTGCAATCCATGTTTCGCATGAACGTGTTGTTCATATTCTAATTTTTCTTGTGAACGACTCACAATCTTTTGAGCATATTCACTTGAGCTGTACATACTCCTGCTTTACCATAAAAATGTTACCAAGTGATGTAATACTATTTTGGTAATAGATTCTTCATTCACTAATAGAAGTGATTTGATTTTCTAATACGACTCAGTCTTTCTTTTCAACAGTGGACATTTTTTGTTTACTCTGCTGCGCAGTTGTGAATTCAACATTCAACTGCACAACGAAGATATCTGTTCCATAATATGAATAGTATATTGGTTGACGTCAATCATCCTGCATACAACTTTAACAGCTCAACGATATGTTGATGAAATCCTGCAATCGTTTGCGTTACCCTTCATGGCACTTCATTCTGGGGCCATTTCCCAGCAAAATAATGCCTCGCCACAAATGGCTCGGATAGCTGTGGACTGTCTTCATGTTGTTGATACTGTTCCTTGGCCAGCAAGTTCACCAGACTTTCGCCAATCGAGCATGTATGGGACATGCTAGGTTACCAGATTTGGGCACTCCAAAATGTAGCAGATCTGGAGCAGCAATTGAGGAATGACTGGCAGAATGTATCGCAGGATGACATTAGGAAACTTTATTACTACTTACCTAGGCATATACAAGCATGCATTGCCGCCAAGGGGTTTTTCACCAATTACTGATTTAAAAATTCAGTGTGCAGTTGCTAACCATTGGTGGGTCCTGTGGCTTCGATTTTGTAATCATTTCATTACCTTGTATGAGATGTACGCACTGGCGTATCTACAGAAAATTTTACGCCCAATGCAAACATTGAAATTGCGCCCCTGTCAAAACATATAACACCATTTGTTTACATAACCTTGTCATAATATCAGGTCAGAAATACAATTCAAGATCGTAGCTTGTTAATCATTTATTAAGCACATTATTGTATTACATGAAAATTATAATTGAACCTTCCTTGCTTTCATTGATGCAAATTGAACGATGATATACTCAAAATCAGTTTTTTCAGTTTCCTCGTTTTCTACACTCAACAAAGTGAGATTACATAGTCTATCTTGACCCATGGAGGACCTTAAATATGAAAGTATTAGTTTTAATTTGCTAAACGATCTCTCACAGCTAGCTATGAAAATTGCAATGGTCAGCATTATCTGCACAGCAATACGAAGATTGGGAAAGATGCTCTCATCTCCATATTGAACAATAAATTTAAAGAGCTCTTCAGGTCTTACTATTTGAATGTTGGCCCGACTTGATAGCAGCATTCTACAATCCAGAATTTCTTTATATAGCTGCTGTCCATTAATATCACAATTGTAAACTTCGCCCAAATGTTGGCACTTTTCCTTTAGATGGCTAACATCGACATCCTGACATAATTCCTCAACATCGAGTAGGAACCCAAACTTTGTGTCAGTGCCATTCAAACAAGTAAACCTTTCATCCATTTCACTATGAAGATGGTCAAAAGTTCCCTTCATGACCCTCTCCATTTTTTCCTTAGCTGTTAAGCCCCCCATCTCTCCAGTCCTCACCATCCATTCGTTTCTTTCGTCTCTGACATCTGTGGAGTTCAACATTCCACTTTTCACAGAGATCAAGTCCTTTGTCGATTGATTGACTGACCAATGTTTCTCGTTCCTCATCAAAATGGTCATAGAGGCCTTTCAAATCCAATGCAGCAATGTCACAGTTCATTATAGAATCCTGCAATCTCTTTTGAACACAGTCTATGTAAAAAAGCACTTTATTCCAAAATCCTAACAAAGTTAGAAAATCGTAACTTAACATGCAGTTGTATATTTGCCTTGCTTCACTTCTTGTTTCACTAATCTCGATTTCGTCGTCTGTCATATTCTCGAAAACTCTAAACATTTTCTCTAGGTACTTGCTGACAGACTATACCTCTTCTGTTCTTTAACTCCACCTGGTTTCAGATTCCGACTTAACAACCACAGGTACTGCATTTACAAGTTTTCCCCAGTGCTCTGTTGAACCACTGAAGAACACGTAGAGAGTCTGTATAGTTCCAAAAAATGTGAACATCCATTGTTTCTTGCTTAGCTGCATGTATACCTGCCAAATTGAGTGAATGGTTGTCGCAATTGACAGATATTGCTAGGTGGTTTTTCACACTCATTCTTTGCTGAATACCATTTTTGTACTCAGCCATTACAGCAGCGTTATCATAGCACTGTGACCGACAATCTTGCAGGTCCATTTCGTCCTTCTTTAATTGGTTCAAGATTTCTGCAACTAAGTTCTCAGCATTCTTCTTATATGACTAAAACCAAGAAAGGATTCTCTAACACGGACTGTTTTCTTCTCAAAATCAACTTCCACATATCTCACTACTTCTGACATCTGTTCACGATGTGCCTGATCAGGAGTGGTGTCGAACATGAGACCATAATACTTGGATTTAAGAATACTTCTCAGAAAACTCTGACGAACAGTGCATGCCATTAGCTGGATGAATTCGTTCTGTATACCCGGTGAAAAATAAGACGTAGGTCCAGGATGAATTTTCACATGAGTGAGATGTTGTTTCATGACAGGGTCGAAAACGGATATCAGTTTCTGTAAGCCTAGAAAATTGCACACATTTGAATTATCATCTAACTGAAGTGACCCCCTATGTCCTCGTAAAGCAAAGTTCTGAGTCGCAAGGAATTTTATGCAGTGAAGGATTCTCTTCAATACATTGCACCACTTCTGCTTTTCACTCTCGATCTGTGACCAAAGTTTGGCTTCATAATATTCTATATTTCCAGCTAAATTTCTTTCCATTTCTTTCCACTGTGTGAAACACACACGATAATTCTTGGCATTCTCATGAACCTTAATCCTTTCAGGTAATTTCCATTGATTAAATCCACTTTCCTGCTGCAATGTGGACTGAATATCTGATTGGGAAAAGAGAAGACAACAGATACAAAATGCAGACTTTTTAGTAGGGGAATAAACCAACCATGAGCGAGCCATTTCTTCACCACGGCCATTTCCTAATTTCTTCTTGAACCAGTTTTTGTTCATTGAGCGATTATTTGTTGGTAGGAAAGGCCCCTTACTGTTCTGAAAATACTTTGAATGCAGCTTTATTATGTCTATTCTCAATGCGTCAGACAGAATTGCTTTCCCAGTTTTTCTGTCGAAATTCAGAAATCTGATGTCATGCTGTTCAATCACTCCTGGTTCTAGTATAACAGTTTGAGGCTCTTCAACACTGTCTAGTTCACTAGGGTCAGTCCAGTCAGTGTCACCAGGTGAGACCTCATCAATAAATCTAATATCGCCACTACCATCCTTTTCCCCTCTTGTTATGTTCACATTTTCTTTGGCAACCTCACTTGTAATCGCTTGGTACTTGAATTTTTCTGACTTGACTTCTTCCTCCGCTTGTAATACATTTGTACTTGATCCACCTTCAGATTCTATCAAATTAGAAGCAGGTGCAAGCGACTCAATGGTGCATGTCGAATTACTTGCTCCAGACTTTTCAAAGAAAGAAGAACTTACTGAATTTTTTCGCTTCCAACTTTCTTCTTTTCCTCCCATCAACTCCACTTTCCTTCTTTTTCATGAGATAACACTTCATGGTTTTCTCATACAATATTCTGAAATTAGAAAAATATGCCTTGATTTCTAATGGGGGTGGGGGCTTCCCCCTCCCCCATTCCTACAACGCCCTTAAATTCCAATGTATTTATTTTTTATCAATTACTTTGCACTGATAGCACTTACGTGCAGGGGTGCAGGCAGGGGCATCTTAACATGTTCGGGGACTCTGGAGTCTGGACCCCATAAATTTTGGGGGCCTCTTTTCTACAAAACTTTTAAATTTCGAAATTGTTGAAACAATAATAATAGTAATAATATGTTGTTTAATTTTAACGTTCAATCGAAAATAAAAAAAAAGATAATGTACAAACAGACACAAAATAAAAAAAATCATCAATTTTTAAAGGGAATTCATAGCTTTGATAAATTAATTATCTATGACCGAACAGTAATAGAAATTGCTCCATGGTGCCCCCTTCCCCTTCAAATGGCAGAGTGGTGCCCATGGCACATGCTATGTCTGCCATCCCCTAAATACGCCACTGGCTGTACGCATATTTAATTTCAATAAAAACAGTCACTTTCTTCACGGTGCTTCCTTTTTTTTGCAAAAGAGTGTATTTTTGTTAGTTATCTTAACTCTTAATTGTAACTTAATATTTACCATATTTTTAGCAAGCAGTAGAATAAAGGAAACATTCACTTTTGCACAGCAATTCTTTTCTATGTTATTTACTTTTAATTTTTAGTGAGCCCTCTTGGAGGAGGCATAGTCCAGTTCAGGGCTGATGGGCTTTGGCTCTGTAGTCCTGGCCCATCTCCAATAAGGGGAACATGAATCCAATGTGTGGTGCAATGGTGAATTGCCTGGATCATATTTGTGTTCCACGTACCACATATGGACTCTTCCAAATTTCAGTGTTGGCCTGATTTTGCAATCTGTGCATTTAGATCTTTGCTTAGCAAGTGTTCTTCATATACTGTCTGACCATATCTTTGTTGACCATATCTTCTGGCTGGGGTTTTACTGAAAGACAAAATTTTGACTAACATATTACTAGTGTTGGCATAAAGCTTAGTTGCTTATTGCAGTGGACTTTGTTCTTATCTACTATAGTGAGTGTTGACTTAATATATGAGTCTTGAATTTCTATTATTTGTAATGAACAGGGAAGGGCAACTTTTTTACACAGGGTTAACTTATGTTTAAATGTATGTGGTATTCATTATAATTATTTTCTTAGGTTTTGCTGATAAATCTGTAGAATTTCTTTCCTAATTTTTTCTGAAGTTCTTTAGATGTGTATAATTTTCCTGAGGTGTGCATTGTAGATTCCCATACAGTATTCTCTAAATATGTTTTCAAGTGAAGTGCTTTCAACTGTAATCTTTACATTTTTGTTCCTAAGATCAACACATTATCTCATTATTTTTACCTTCACCAAATTTCCTCTCCCTCTTGTTTTTTTTTTTTGTCTCTTTTTCTCTTTATCAAGAGTTATTTACAGTGGCAATGCCCAATACAATTTTTCGGCAACAGAGTGAGAGTTTTAGTAGTGAGACTTGATAGGTAGAAAGTCGCCATATGGAGGGTAGCTTCTTATTGACTGAAGTACTTTTTCGTCCGCTACAGGGCATATTCCATTTGAAGTCCATTGGAATAACATTAGACTTGTTGACATTATCTGAAAGAATTAATAATTCTTCAAATTGTAAGCATGTAGCTATTTTTAATGACTGATGTCATATTTAGAAACATTTGAATATTTATATGAGATCAATTTTAAATGCTTTTAATTATTGTAATATCAGAAAAATGATAGTCAAATCAGAAAGTCTAGTGCTTGGCTAGATTTGACTTGCTCCTAGCGACAGACTGATTGACAATTGGCAGGTAGTGGTCATTTAATTTTTAGTTTCAAATTCATTGGCAAAGTTTACTGTTTCATAAAAATCGATAAAAATATGATATGCAAATTATGTGACTGTCACGAACATTAAAATATCAAGGTATAATTAATTGAGAGTAGTCATTCTTTAAGATATACAAAGTAAATGATTTGCTTTTCATTTTCTCTTGACTCTTTGCATTTTCTTTCACTCAATTTGACTTTCTCACACCACAATCCATTTTTAAGTAGCTTATATATATATATTTTTGCAAGCAAAAATTTTAAAAATCTGTATTATTGGTTCAAATGATCACAATTATAGCTTGTTGCCCTTCTTTTTAAAGGGCTTGAAAAATCTTTTGATTGATACCAAGTTTGACAATGTTTTCCCATGCGATATCCCCCCTCCCGTTCGAGGGGACTAAAGATGTTACAAACACAAACATTGTATTGTGGATATTTTTTCACTACAATGATTCAAACTGTTAAGGTTCACGATCATTTAGCCATAATTTACCCCTTTTATGCTTAATATGTCAAAATTGTGTCCTACAGAAAATATTAACATATCAATAATATACAAAATATCAAATTTTGAATAAATTTCCAAATAATAAAAAGTTTTTGCTCGAATTTCAAAAAATTCTATCTATTTCTAGATATTTTGTTAATAAAGCCAGGTATAAAAATTCGTGAAAATCCATTGATGTTTGTGCATGAAAGCTATCATGTACACAAGAAATTGACCACAGATGTCTATCACTCTAAAAATAGTAAAAACGTGTTCAAAAGATCCTTAAACTTATATTGTATAGTTGCCAATGCTTCCGATTTACCCTGAAAGTTTCCGATTTTCGGACATCATTCCGATCTTCTGATCGGAAACCGATTTCCTCTAATTTTTCATTCACAAGCTAAAAGACCCTACTTTTCCCTGATTCCGCTACAAAAATTCCCTAAAAATGGCCCCTCTTCCTCTGAAAATGATAAACAATTTTTTTCACTTCCTTTCTGGCGACTTGTGGATGTACTCCATTCATATGAAGAATAGTGCATATTCGCAATATCGTCACGTTTCAGAATTTTACCCTCTCTGATTGGAAGATACGATGCTTGATCGGAGGAGTATATTTGGCGCTGGAGTTCTAGTATTAGCGATATTTTTATTTTCTTGTTGAAACATGTAGATGTAAAGCATCGTGCATGGATGAAGCATGTAGATATAATACGGATATGTTTGTTCTCTTTACTGTGTTCTACATATTTCATTTCATTATCTTAGTTCTAATAGTACAGATGTAGATAGAATGGACGAAGCATGTAGATATAGTACGGTTATCTTCTGTTTACTAAATTATGTATATTTTGTTATTTTATTTCTGTAATACGGATTGATATCTTTCTTCTGTTTATGTATATTTCGTTAACTTTGTACCAATAATACGGATGTAAACTTAATATGGATATGCTTTGTTATTTATTATGTTATGAATAATTTGTTAACGTAGCATCAATAATTTTCATTATATTTGTGACAGTTTTGCACCACTTAATTTTGAATGTATAAATAATAATAAAAAAAAAACATATTTAATAGAAAAGAAATAATCTTCACAGCAACGAAATCTAAAAGTATACATATCATAGAAAATTCGTTCTGCCATCCATGCAATTTAATTTGATTTCTTTTTTATAGGATGTATTTTACGGTTCATTACATTTCAGAGTGTAAGAATATTTTATACATCTTCATAACATTTTAATATATTTCAACTCAGTATTTTAACTGTTTTATTCAAGCAGCAATTTTTTATTACAAGAATACAAAATATATTTTTTCTCTAATATTTTAAAGTACATTTAAATGCTTTTATTTAAAAAAAATTTTAAATAAATTTAGCCAAACAAATAATCTTTAAAATAGTCTTACTATAAGTAATTTTCTAAAGTAAAATACATTCCAATTGTTTATATATTTTAAATATTTAAAAGTTGTTAAAATGTATTATTTCAAAATGTAAATATATAATTTAAATCCATTCAAAAATGTTAAATTATATTAATTAGGACATTTAAAATATGTGTGTAAGATTAGTAGTAGTTAATATTCTAAAATCTGACACTGAGCTTCAAATGCAAAAACAACAATCAAAATAGTAAGCGATTTGTAAACATTGATTTGAATGATATTGTTTTGATATCAAATAAAGAACATTTGATTATATGTCGAAAACCCAGACCGTCCGACTCATCCTAAGACATAGAGCAACTATTTGGACGGCCGGGAAAAGTTTGATTACATGTGTAAAATTTGATTAATTTGATTATATGTGTAAAACCTTTTGTTGTCATCACAAAACTAATTTCATGAAATGAGGTATGGGTATGTATGAATAATGTACAAATTCTATGAGTTTTTAGAGTTAGATTATGACAAAATTAGCAGACTAGTTGAAGCACTCGGATTGGTTGATGTATTTTAAACTGTATGCTTTTATTAGTATATTTTTTACAGTTTCATAGATTCTGGACTTACTTATTGTGCAAAATGTTAGACAATGTGGTATGTCACTGAATCAACTAATTAAATAACAAATCTTAAAAACCAGATTTAAACGTCACTTTAAATCTGGTTTTTAAGATTTGTCATTTCATTTGTTGATTCAGTGATTTGAAGTTTGATGTGTCACCACTAATGGTATATAATGTGATGTTTCTAGAATAACATGTATTTCACAAGTGTTTTTACCTTCAAAAATATCTGCATCTTTATACAATGAAATTAATTGCGTTGTTATCCCTACTTTGCATCATATATAATCACTATATTTTGCACAAAATTTATTAACCAGTTGTTTCTTTTGAATAGATAAATAATAGCTTCAATGTACACATATGTTACCAACTGTAAAATGTTCCATATATTAATCAATTAAATGTTTAGAATATAACAATAACTGTTTAAAATATCACACTACAGTTCAATTTGATAATAGTAACTAGTATTACTTTTAAACGTTTCATACTTGCCCTAAGAAACATTTCAAAATATGCAGAAAGCAGACCATCAGTTATGTAGACAAAACATATGTAGTCTGATATCTTTTTTTTGTTTTACATTTTTCAATAGTACCTAAAGTTCTAAAGGTAGTTTATTCTTTTGATAATTTATATGTTGCAATTTGGTATTTGATTAATCATGCTATTATTAAAGAAGTCAATGTTTGCATCACAGAATAAATCGAACCCTTGAATGATAATACTAGTTCATCTTTCATTAGAATCCAAAAGTGTAATGAATAAATTTTATTTAGTTTTATGAATCATGGATTAATTCAAATACACATGAACGGTTTGCTAAAATTTTAAAGAAACATTAAACCTGCTACAATTTAAGGAACACTTGCTAGCTACAAGAAAATAATCTCAATTGATTTGATTTGTAATATTTCATAGAAAAATTCTACTCACTTAACCATATTTAACACATAATACATTTTAATTATTTATTTCAGAAAACACTGTCTGGATAACAAACGGTACACTGTTAAAAAAAAATGCAAAACTTTCTTCACCCAACAGGGCAACTGTTGAAGAGAGTTTTCTTAAATACAGAATTTTAGCTTTGGTTGCAATTCAAAGATGGGACAGGATTGTAATATTTTGCACTATATTGCTTTTAATAGAATAGAGGGCTACATTGATTGGGACTTAGTTTAAAATGGATTTCAAATTGCTTTGAGCACATTCAGGTGTCCCATTCCTACCCAGGATTCAAACTTAGTACCTATGTATCTGAGAGATTCGTAGCATTTGGAAATTGAAGCAAATGATGGGTGGAATGTCTGTGTATGAAACTTGTTAAGAGATTTTTTTCGTTCGAAAATTTTTATGTAACTTGACAGAGAAAGAAGTTTCTCTTTATAATAACAAAATATCAAGTACAGTCACTATAAATGAAACTGGCAGTTCTTCCTTAGTGGTTGCAAAGAGATGACACTGTTATTTGGCCTGAAGAAGAGGGCTATGAAACACACTGAAAACAATCATAGTCACCTAATTATCATATGCCTGCTGTCTTTAAGGAAGTATTGGATGTTTTATTCTCAAGTATACTATTTGTGTACAATATTAGTATTTTAAAAGTTGTTTTATTTTATTTCAAGTGAGAAATTATATTTAAAGTAATTGTTTGTTTAGCTTGATTGACTATCAGACTATTCAATAGAATTCAGGTATTCACTAATTGTAATAAAATTTCATTTGAATATCTGAATTTGTTTGTGAAATATCACATTTGCAAAATCACCTACTTACAAGACATCACATTGAAAATGTTCAAATCATCTTCAAGAAGTAAGAATGCACTTTTCTTGAAGAATGCATTCTGTAAGCATTAGATTTTAAAGTTTAGCAATTTCGGCACAAAATAAAAATTTTCACATATTTAAGAAACAAAAACAACATTGGTGTTTTGCATTAAGATGTAAGAGGAATTATTCAATATACTGAAATTTTGTTCCAGAAATGATTTTTCAATACAAATATTTATATTACACATTAAAAGGGGAAATTGAGTGATAAAAATCAAACTTACTTGAGCTAATTTGTCTAAGAAAAATTTATGAATTATGGTAAACTTATGAGAACGGAACAGAGATTATTGGTAGGTGCAAGAGGTCGCCACAAAGAAATATTTATTCAATTTCCAAAATTTAAGGAGTAATTTTTTCGAAGTGGTGAGTATTTAAAAAAATTGTGTATAAATCATTTTCCTATATTTTTCTAAAAAACAAATATATATTTTCAAAAATAATATTAATAAAAACGGGCTTACAGACTTTTTTCTGATTGTATGGAGTGACTGTTTTCTTTCTCTTATTATAAAAAGAACACTCATTTTGCATTTGAAACTGGTTGGGAATTTTGTATTTTTGTTCATTTATCCAAATGATCACAATTATTGCATGTTACTCTTCATTGTATTAAAAATTGTTCAGATTGATAAAAAGTTCAATATATATACTCCCTGCGGAAGTAACCCCCCTCCTTCTCCAGGTATGTGTACACTCTGTCAATATGATGGACATACTGTCGGAATTTGTACAGAATTTGACGTCACGAACACAAAAATTGTTTTTCTGCTATTGTTCACTACAATGATTGAAACTGAATAAAAAACTGAATAAAAACTGCCATAAAAAAAACCTTTTATGCACAATTAAGTCACATTTTGTGCTTTGCTACCATGTTGAGCCTACCATGGGGCTGCGAGAATAGCAGCCTTGAAGATGTACCAACTGGCACTGAGTACTTATAACACTCAATGATTGGATGAATTATTTCATGGAAAAGTAAGTCATGTGCAGAGATGCCAACTTTTACAGATTTTCCGTAGTTTGTACGGACTTTTACTTCATCTTACGGTTTTACGAACATTACTCCCAAAACTACGGAAAATTCTGTGAAATCCATGCATCCCTCCATTCAATTGATATTCCCTGCTTTGCTAAGAGTTCAAAATTATCAGTTTGCATGCATTTTCTTCGTCTAATGATTTCATATCGGAACAATAGACTTAATTTATTTTTATAGTGCAAGTAAAAATAAAGAAATATTTTACTAAACAAATTATATTTCACTTAAATTATAAGATTGTGCAATTCAGTCTTTTATTTCTGGCCTTGCTGAGAGTACACAATTGCCTTTTTCCCATCTATCTCCATCCCTTTATTATTGCACATTAACTTGACTAAACTAGCTTATTTTGATTGATTATAAAGGTTATTTTTTTAATTATTTTCATATAAATAGTACGATCGTGAAATTCCATTTTTTTTTATTTCTTTGCGGCCATTGCCGACAGTATGCAATCATACTTTTCCATCGATCTCCATCTCCCTATTGTTGCATATTAACTTGACTAAACTAACTTATTTTCATATTTTGGTTGATTATGAAGACTAATTTTTTAATTGGGCGCGGTAGCCCAGTGGTTAGCACTTGGGTGGCACTTCCTGGCCGTCCACACAGTTACCTTACACCTTTCTGGTAGGTCGGACGGTCTGGGTCTCAACAACAACATAAATAGTACGATCGTAAAATTCAGTTTTTTTTTCGCAGTCGTTTCCGAGAGTACGCAATTATTCTTTTCCTCGATCTCCATCTCCCTATTGCACATTAACTTGACTAAACAAGCTTATTATCATATTTTTATTGATTATAAAGGTTAATTTTTTAAATATTTTCACATAAATAGTACAATCGTGAAATTCTGTTTTCTTTTTCGCGAGCGTTTCTGAGATTACGCAATTATGCTTTTCCATCCATCTCCATAATGTTGCACATTAACTTGACTAAACTAGCTTATAGAGGGATTACTTCACAGGGATTTTGGTTGATTATAAAGGTTAATTTTTTAATCATTTTCATATAAATAGTAAGATCTCCTGTTCGTCGTCGTGGATGAAACACCTGGCGTTGCCGCCTTTATCTTCTGTGGTGTAAGATTCCATGTGTTGTAGCTTTGACATTACTTGTATTCACAAAGTCCGTTGGTGTAAAACGCCCCCTGATGGGCGGGGCGTCGTTGCAAGAGCTGGCGCCAATACATCAAGGTATGTGAGGCACGTGGGAACAAGTCCATACGCAATCATCAAGGTGTGTGAACACGTGGGAAAAGTCCAAATGCATGAACAGGTGATGAGGGAAGTATCCATAATGAAACTTCACTGCTAGCCAGCCAAAAGAAAGTAAAATGCTTAGATTTGGGGGGTTTGGGTTTTGATAATTTTAGCTACCATGTCGACAGTTTGAAAAGTTTTGGTCATGGCGTCTTCATCGCCTTTAAGAATTTGTACTATGTCTTTTAGAATGCTGCTAATTTTGCTAATATCAATAAACTTTTCGACCTCTTTATAGAGGCTCAAGAATTCAAGAAAAGTATTTGCATTCGCGGTTTGAGGGATTTTGTCCCACACAGGTTGCGCCTGGGCTAAGTGCTCGCCGGTAGTTCCTCTTACCGTCTCGGCACTTTCTGTGCAGGGGGGGTTCTCTTAGTGGGAAGGGGGGGAAATTATCCTCTCCAAGGGTGGGTGAAGTTTTAGCAGTTTGTTGGAGTTTTTTTAATTCTTGGTTTTTTTTACGAAACCAGGGGTTTTGGGGACAGTGCCTAAAATTGGCGGGGTGTGAGCCTGAGCAGTTGGCGCATTTCGCCGGGGTGTCCCTATTCTTAGTGCAATCTCTCGTTGGGTGCCCCTCGCCACATTTGAGGCAGCGGGGGGGGGGGGGGTACATTGATCAGAATGATGATTCCATAACTGACAATTATAACACATTTTATGGCCTCGCGTTTTAAATAGCTGGACTTTTATCTGCATAGAGAGCAGGGTTTTAACATCATAAATCCTCGCCCATCCCTCCGCCGGCTCAAGTCCGACCAAGAAGATGGGGGAGGTGGGTCCTATCACGTCTGTTCCTCAGCTGCGTGATCCTAACAATTTTAAAGCCAAGTGTGACAAGCTCATTTTTAATCTCCTCAGCATTAGTATTGGTGGGCAAGCCCTTTATAACAATTTTCCTCGGCCTATCCATTTTCAAATTTAAAGAACTGAAAGGAATTCCCTCATGGGTTAAGTGAGCCTGCACACTCCTGTAGTCCTCAACGGACCCAGGAGTGATCCGGATTACTCTCCCCATGAGAAGACCCTGAACTTTACAATCTAGAGTTTTATTTAAGTCCTCTATGAGGGCTCTCCAATTAATTGTGGAGTCCACATAAAAAGACACGACTTTTTCCTTGAGGGGGGGGGGGGGCGACTCAGTCATTTTGACTTCCTCGACGTTTAATTTGTTAAATTTATTTTTGGTTTGGATGTCTTCAGAGGGATTACTGCTATCAGAGATTTTTAACTTTTTACTTTTAGGCTGGGTGATGTAACCTTCCAATTTACCGAACATTTCATGTTTAAATTTGAGATACAAATCATACTTAGGTTTAAGCTTCCTATCCTTATAAATATCATAAATAAGACTATAAGAAATTCTATTAGCAAGAGTATTAAGATTAGGGTGGCTCGCTAGCAAATTCGAATCAGAAATGGTACCTGCTAAGATTGTCTTTATCATCTTGGCTCGCTCGAAGTCGATCCCATCCTCCTCCAGTTCCTCCTCTAGTCTGGTGATGATCCAGTCGTAGATCTTAAAGTGGCTGTAAATTTTCCACTCCGCGTAGTCTTTTTTCAGCTGGTCGCTCTCACATGCCAGGGACTTGATGTAGGCTGCCTCGTAAACGGCTGCAGTTTGTGTATCCTCGTCCTCTGATGAAGAAACAGTCTCTCCTTGTTCCTGGTCCTCCGATTTCGGCCCAGTCCTTCTTTTCCTTTCTCACCCGCTGCTTAGCGTGCTTGTCTATCACTCCATGTTGCGCCATTTTCACGGCAGTTGCTTCCACAATCTTTATATTGTCCATGTTTAATCGACCCTTCTTCGGGTCTATAGCATTGTCTATCATCAGCTGTTTCCAGCCCAATCTACCTCGCCAGTCTTTCAAAATTTCCACATCATACTTTACTGGCTCTGCAGCAATCTGTTCACTTGTGTATCCGCCATGCTGGATCCATAACTCTTTCCAATCTTTAAAACCTTTTGCTTCCACTGGTGATATGAAAAGCTCCTCCACTCGAGTAATAACTCTCTGTACATCCATCGTAAATTTCCATCGATCTCCATCTCCCTATTGTTGCATATTAACTTGACTAAACTAACTTATTTTCATATTTTGGTTGATTATGAAGACTAATTTTTTAATTGGGCACGGTAGCCCAGTGGTTAGCGTGCGAGAATTGCACTCGGTAGGCCCGGGTTCGATTCCCGCCACAGCCCAAACTGCCACCGTGTTCATGCGGAGTACGATCACGTTAAACATGTGGGTCCGTAAGTCCTTCCGGGAGTTTGGTGGTAGGGGAAGGAGGGTAGAGTCCCTGTAGATGCCTCCCCCACTGGGTTCTGGTCTGAATTGGGTGGCACTTCCTGGCCATCCAAACAGTTACCTTACACCTTTCTGGTAGGTCGGACGGTCTGGGTCTCAACAACAACATAAATAGTACGATCGTAAAATTCAGTTTTTTTTTCGCAGTCGTTTCCGAGAGTACGCAATTATTCTTTTCCTCGATCTCCATCTCCCTATTGCACATTAACTTGACTAAACAAGCTTATTATCATATTTTTATTGATTATAAAGTTTAATTTTTTAAATATTTCCACATAAATAGTACAATCGTGAAATTCTGTTTTCTTTTTCGCGAGCGTTTCCGAGATTACACAATTATCCTTTTCCATCTCCTTAACTTGACTAAACTAGCTTATTTTCATATTTTGGTTGATTATAAAGGTTAATTTTTTAAGCATTTTCGCATAAATAGTACGATCATGGAATTGAGTTTTTTTTTCGCAGGCGTTGCCGAGAATCCGTAATTATCCTTTTCCATCCATCTCCATCTCCTTATTGTTTCACATTAACTTGACTAAACTAGCTTATTTTCATATTTTGGTTGATTATAAAGGTAAATTTTTTAATTTTTTTCATATAAATAGTACGATCGTGAAATTCCATTTTTTTTTTATTTCTTTGCAGCCGTTGCCGACAGTATGCAATCATCCTTTTCCATCGATCTCCATCTCCCTATTGTTGCATATTAACTTGACTAAACTAACTTATTTTCATATTTTGGTTGATTATGAAGACTAATTTTTAATTGGGCACGGTAGCCCAGTGGTTAGCGTGCGAGAATTGCACTCGGTAGGCCCGGGTCCGATTCCCGCCACTGCCCAAACTGCCACCGTGTTCATGCGGAGTACGATCACGTTAAACATGTGGGTGCGTAAGTCCTTCCGGGATGTTGGTGGTAGGGAAGGAGTATACAGTCCCTGTGGATGCCTCCCCCACTGGGTTCTGGTCTAAATTGAGTAGCACTTCCTGGCCGTCCAAACAGTTACCTTACACCTTTCTGGTAGGTCGGACGGTCTGGGTCTCAACAACAACATAAATAGTACGATCGTAAAATTCAGTTTTGTTTTCTCAGTCGTTTCCGAGAGTACGCAATTATCCTTTTCCTCAATCTCCATCTCCTTATTGCACATTAACTTGACTAAACAGGCTTATTATCATATTTTTATTGATTATAAAGGTTAATTTTTTAAATATTTTCACAAAAATAGTACAATCGTAAAATTCTGTTTTCTTTTTCGCGAGCGTTTCCGAGATCACGCAATTATCCTTTTCCATAGATCTCCATCTCCCTAATGTTGCACATTAACTTGACTAAACTAGCTTATTTTCATATTTTGGTTGATTATAAAGGTTAATTTTTTAATTATTTTCACATAAATAGTACGATCATGGAATTGAGTTTTTTTTTTCGCAGGCGTTGCCGAAAATACGTAATTATCCTTTTCCATCTCCATCTCCTTATTGTTTCACATTAACTTGACTAAACTAGCTTATTTTCATATTTTGGTTAATTATAAAGGTTAATTTCTTAATTATGCCATTTTCCCTCTATTAGCCTTTTTTCCTCTTTTAGGTTATTTTATCCATTTTTTTAAGTATGATGTATTTATTTTACGATGATTTTGCATAACGTCAATGAATTTGACATTAGTCATGAATTTTTCCCTGTGAATAAAAATCTACAGATTTCTAGCCAAAAATCTACATATTTTCAGCCATTCAGAGTTGGCAGCTAATTGGCATCAAAATCTCGAAATCAAAAATTTTTGGGAAAACAATACTTTATGTGCTATATTCAGTAGTATGAGAAAACAAGAAAGATCAATCATGAGTAAGCATTGATTATGAAACACTTTCCAACTGAAATGTAATTTCATTTAAAAATTTCTAAAATGTGATACATTCAGTGGTGATATCTTTTACATTATCACAGTACTACAGTAATTTATTATACTTAAATATTTAAAACTGTATCGAAATATAAATCATCTGATTCTTTATGCAAAATCAATGAATATTTCATTCATATAACTTGTATTCCAGACTCCACAGCTAAATAATTTTGTGTGAAAAAAAATCAGCAATTCTTATGTAATTCATCTTACAATCGCTTGAGATATTTGCATTCTGCATATGTTAAAATTAGGCTTCGTTGAAGAAATAATAAAAGTTTAGGGATGATTTAAAATCACAACTATATATTGTAATTGCATCGGCATGGAATTTAGATACACAGATAATATATGTGTGTATGTGTATGTACTCAAAGTATTGGAATCGTGCCAAAGATCGGAACTTGAATTTTCAAAGGTTCTACACGTTTTGGGACTTCTAGAACACGAAAATACTATTTTTAGGAAGACATCTGTGTGTGTAAGGGTGTATCTGTGAGGATATTACATCCACTCTAATTGAAAAACTAATGGACCGAATTTCATACAATTTGGTAGGTATGTTTTTTGTGGGAAATCCTGATGTTCATTAGATTATAGTATGATTCGTAATAAAAGAATCTGCCTTCTTTGCGAAATGGCTGCAGAAATTGCCTTTATCCACTCTAGCTAAAAACTAATGGAACAAATTTAACAAAATTTGGTGTATAATATTTCAATAACCTACAAGTGATTTATATACCAAATTTAATAAAATTTTGTATATAAATCATTTGTAGGTTATTCTAGTACGATTCGGGGAAAAGGAACGGGCTATTTTTGTGAAATGGTCCGCAAAAATCGTTATATATAAAAATAAAAGACTACGTGTGCTCAATTATATCAATTAAATTCATATTTTATACGTGATTTTTGACAACAAAAAGAATAAGACTAACGCCATTACTCTAGGACTAGCCGTTCTTGAGATATTCTAGTTTTTTCGCATTTTCGCTACGCCACCTTTGACAATAAGTCCAGCTATCAAATGAGAACCAAATTTATGTTTAAAGTGCAAATTCAATGTCATTTAAAATACTTATTTTTGTTATTTTGTGCAGATAAACTCTCTCTCTCACACACACACACACACAAATTATTATTGAAGAAATAAAGAGAACGAATATGAGTCTGCAGGGAAAGACATGTGCTGTCCACATCAGAATTTTTAACAATATTACAACAATGATTTATAGAAGTGAACGGGGATTATTTTCAGGCCATTTCGAGAAAAATGTATGATCTATATTTAAAGATCCATCAAATTTTTGTCGAATAAAATGTTCATTAAATTTAAGCTATGTACCAAATTTTAACTCTCTAGGGCGTAGGAAAGTGCATTAAAAATGCCATCAAATAAGTATATCATGAAGAGTTATATAAAATTTTAAAAAAATGAAAAATTGTTATCTACCAAATTTATTTTAAAATGTGACGCCTCTCTCATATGCAAAATGATTAAACATTTTGAAAGATATTTATTATATAATATATCTCTCTTTTCTTTCTGGAGGATATCTCAAAGTCAGAATTTATTTGAATTTGTTTTTTTCCCTATATTAAATAATTTTTAATTAAAAAACTGCTTAACATATTTTACTGAATTTTTTTTTATAAATTCTATGGGATAATGTGAATATTTCCTAAAAATTTCGAAGCAATTCGTGAATTTTAAATTTACTTAAAAAATGTTTGAAAAATTAGGTCCCATAGGGTTCAATGTATTTCATTTTTTCAACCCGGGTTCAATAAAAAGCTAATTGGGTGATATTATTTATTTATATTCCCATAGGTCCCACAGACCGTCTGAGAAACATACTAAAATTTCATTTTGATAAAGTCATTTTTACGGCAGTTATCGTGCTAACGGACAAACAGACAGACAGACAGACAGAATGAACAAAGTCATAAACACTTTTCAACTTTGTTGTAAAGTGTTAATAAAATGGTGAGCCTAAAATAGTATATTTAATTCACCTACTAGTGTTAAAAAACATTTATTTTTTAGTAGAGGGTGCATTATAGGAGATAACGTATGCAGTTTTAAGTCACTTTAATTCAGACATTTCTGTATCTAAAGTGAAGTTTTATGTTATCTTTAGATCCCAATACAGTACAGGATCTGTTATCCGGACTGCTTTGGACTTCAGGCATTCTGGATAATTGGCTTTTCTTAATTCGGAACACTTTTTCTAAAACTTACTGGATTTGTCTAAAATGTTATAGAAAATTATAATTCATTTTAAGAACATAAATGTATTAAATGAAGTTATTTTACAATCTATATGAAAAAATGTATTTGGTTAACTAAAATGCAAATTACATGTAATTATAGAATCAAATTTAGTGATTAAAAAAATTTTTGAAACAAAGAAATGTCTGAAAAAAGTTGATTATTCAAACTGATTATTAAAAGTCATTTTTGGAACATTTCAATTAAAGTGGGCTGTTGTTTAATTAAAGTGGGAATGTGTTGTAAATTGGAAACCCGTGTTTAACACCTGTGTCACCCCTTCGGCATTATCGTAGCAGACCACCATGAAAAAAATCAAAACAAGCTGTTTTAACGTGGTTACAGTTTATTCATAATAATAATTAACGAGCACAGTTAATGAAATGGTTAACTTTAAAATCTCCAGGAAATGACAAAAGTTAATTTTTATGTTAAGAATTTCAAAAATATGTGAAACTGAAAATTTTTATAACCAAAATTTGTAAACTTACTAGTAAACCAGTAAAATTTGAAAATCTGCAAATTTCTTTAGATTCCGTAGATTTTTCCATAAATCCCAAAAAATCTCTGAATTTCCTTAGTTTGAGGGAAATTTTCTTAGATCTAAGAACATTGACCGCTAATTTAAATTTACAGTTAACTTAAAAAGAATAAAAATAAAATTACCAGCAGTATTTTTTTTGTACCCCAATCACTTTACAGTGAAAAACATCATGGCATCACTTTACCACTACGAAGTAAGTGATCGAGACATCAAACAAATGCACCCATTCTAAAAAGAAAAATATGGTTTTGCTAAAAATAGAAGCTCTTTATTTCATTTTATATGCGAAATCTTCCGTCATTCGTTGAAAGTATGTTTATCTAGTGATGGGGTTCATTCGAATGAAATAATCGAACATCTCGATAGTCTCGATAGTTGCAAAAACTATTCGAATGCTTTTTGGCCAATAGCAGAAAAGAGCTCTTAGCAGTATGATAGTTTTAAAAGTATTCGAATGAATTTAGATGATTGTACTATTTTTTGTAGTAATGCATGCTATCGGCCGTGGCAATAGTTTTTAAAGTATTTGAATGAATTTAGACGACTGTACTATTTATTGTTGTAATGCTATCAGCTGTGCTATCAGTTATGCTATCGGCCATGGCGATAGTATTCGTACAGAACTAGTTACTATTTTCCATAGTAGTGTTTGAAAAGTATTTGAATTAATTTAGACGATTGTAATGCTATTGGCCATGGAAATAGGATTCATTCGGATTAAGCGGTAGTTTTACTAATTTCTATTCAAATGATAGTAGTGTAGTCATTACTCATTTGATGGTTTTGGAATATAGTTCGATTGATGATGGATAGTTTTATTTGCACAATTATGAAACATATAAAAACGTTTTTTGTATTGTGAAATAAAATGATGTTTGGTGAAGTAAAATCACTGAAATTGTTTTGTTATTGCAAAGAAGTTTTTTGAACAAGTGAAACAATTGTTTTAGGAGGAAATAGCGAATGATTTTTAAAACTGACAATTAAATTGATTTAAAGCAAACATTTTGATTTTAATTATGTCAAAAATAATTTTGACCTTTTTGTTACGGAAATGTTAGCATTTTTGTTAAACATTAATAATTAATTTTAATACATAGTTAATAATGTTTAATACATTTTTGTTTGAAGTAATAGATATTTATGTAGTAAAATCGAATGATCAAATAAATGGATAAGGAAGGTGCAAATGTTTCCTCGTATTATTTACTATTAATTTAAGATAAATTCAATTTTGTCATAAATTCATCTTTTTAAAGAAATAATAAAGTTGTTAGAATACTGGTATTTGTAATTCAATGCGATAGTATTCGTCTAGTATATGCAGTATTCTAGTATAGAGTGAATTTTTTAAATAAAAGAAGGTTTCCACAGTGAAATAAGTGCTTGTAATATTGGCAGGGTGATAATAATAATCTTAAAATGTGTTTAAATAGAAAACTTGTGGCGATTGAGAGAAATGCCGTTTTATATTATGCAATTTCAGTAGTGGTGGTGCACTGTGTAAAGTGAAACCGTTAAATTAAGGTACATCTTTCTTACATTAATTTGAATGTTATATTTATCACTTAGTGAAGAATTCTACACATGTAAAATTTACGTGTTATGTCCTAAAGGTTAGTTAAATAAAAGATGGTAAAAGAAAAAAAATCTTATGTGTGTGTGTGTGTGTGTGAATGCAAGTCACACCAACATGAAATGCAAAAGTCTCCATTATGTGTCAATACATATTAAAAGACATTTGCCAACATTTAAATTTTACTTGTTCACTTGAAAATTTTCTTTTAGATGTGTTTTAATTTTTGGAACTACAAATAATGTATCAAAATGCACTTTTATCGTTTTCTTCTCATTTTTAATTATTATTATTTCTTACAATAGTTTTTATAGTATATGGACCTGAAAATTTAGATTTTAGAGGTGATGCAGGTATAAAAATGTTTTAGATATACATAAAAACAACACTTCTCTATACTATATTCTTTAGTATGAGGAAGTAAAAATTTGTAGAAGAAATCCTGCTTTGCTTTTTATTATTAAAATATTTTGTGATACTTCTCTGCCATCAGAGAAAGGGGATAGAATTAATTGTACACCTATAATAACATTTTATGTTATTACTTTCTCATACGTAATATTGAAAAAGTATTATTTTCACAAAAAGTATCACAAATATTATTGGATTTTCACAAAACTTTATTTTCGACTTTTCTAACATAAAAGCTAGAACTAGATTGAATTTCTTAAAATTCAAGTTAAAACTTGACTTTAAAGAAAATTTTATATTTTTTTAACATGCCAGCATATGACAAGACATAATTATGTATATGAGTCTCAATGATCACAAAACTTAACAATTTAAATAATTGAAGTGAAAAATAGTGCCGATTCAATTTTTGTGTTTGTGATATGTCATTTTTACCTTCGGTGAAGCAAATTACACCACCCGAGTTGGTACATTGTCAATTTTGGTATCAATCAGAATATTTTTTCAAGTCCTTTAAAATGAAGGGTAACTTGCGATTGATATTGTGTTTGGCAATTTACCCCTCCCCCAAAGGGAGGCAAATGATGTTATGAACACAAAAATTTCATTCAGTCTATTTTTTACTACAATGATTGAAACTGTTAGGTTTCTTGATCATTGAGCCATAAATAGCCTCTTAAGTATACTTTTATTTTGTGATGAATTTTTTACCAGGAAAAATTTGAAAAACCTGTATTGTCGGTCTAAATGATCACAATTATAGCATATTATCCTTTATTTTAACGGACTTGAAAAAGTCTTCAGATTGGTGTCATGTTTGACAATGTTGACTTTCTGTCACCTTGAAACATTTTTAATGTCAACAGTGTTTGTTCTTTCAACATCAATTAATGCTATTTCGCATTAAAAAAAATTGTATTGGACAGTAAAAACTATGCAAACCATACCTTGCCATAAGATTGATTACCTTATCTAGTTCCAGAGTAATGTTTAAAACTATAATAATTTGAACATGTGTGAACTAAAATGTTTATTGACTGACAGTAGTATCCAACATACAATTCAACTCGCTGATAACAATTTATTGATTATACCAAAGTTTTGTGTAGGTTTCTTAATATCATAAGTAAACCATTGAACATATATTTTAATCACTTTAGCTTTGTTATAAACAAACTCTATTATACTTATGAGGATAAATTGCATTAATTACATTTAAAGCAAATAATACCAAAGGAAACATTTTTTTTACTTAAATAGTCAAAATTTACAAATTTTTACAAAATGCTTGAAATGTGTTTGCTGGATTCACAATAAGAGTGATATGGTGTGTGTGTATGGAAGTCATACTTTATTAAGAATATAATACTTTATTTAATGTAAACAATAGAAATTGGTTCTAAACAATTGAAAATATTCATAAAAATATTTTGTTCAATTCTGTTACAAATATTGAACTATAATTGTATGGCAAAGTTTGAAACAATAGAAAGTGTTTTTATAATATAAATACGATTTGAAATAGCACTCTGATATGCCTTACAAACCCGAATCAAACAGAAGGTAGACAAAGTAATTGAAAAATAGATTTTAGTAACGTGTATAAATGTACTACTCTATTTACATGTAATTTAAAATATTTGTGTATCAAAATATAAAACAATATAAAGAACTTGTATGCATACATGTGCGTAAAGTGAAATCTATCATTTATCTATCATAAGGAAGGATAAAATCAAAATGTTCAGAATGTATCTCCCATCGGGGCTATCCATTTTTATTATATAATACTAAAATAATTGTATGACTGTGCCCAAGATTAATTTAATTTAACTTATTACTAGTGCTGCAGAGTCTGTATCAATTTTGAAGTTTAAGTAAATGAAAATGTATAGACAGAGCAGATTTATTTTAACTACATATTATTTAGTATTAATTTAATTTTGTGGTAAAGCCATCTTTATAAAAAAATAATAAATTTGTTATGACATTGGTATTTGTAGCTCAATGCGATAGTGTATATTATTCCCAGGTTTGATTAGTCTAGTAAAAATTATTTCCGGGTTTGATTCCCTTCGTATCGGGATCCTTGTTTTCTTTTAATTGACACTTTTTATAGCATCTCTCGTATAATATATTAAATTTATGCAAATGAATAGAATTGCAAAAAACAAGAAATTATGTGTTTTTTCTTTTTTATTGGGATGATCAGTTTTTAGAATGTTAATTTTGAAAATTCTAAAACTGAGCTTTTTGTCTTGAGGTGTCTGTATTATTAAGACGGGCTCTAGAAGGGTCTGTACATACCCTCAATATCATTTTTGAAAGAAAACATGAAATATTCATAAAAAAAGGAGATCAAATAAGGAGGAAGGCAATAATAGATGTTTGTATGGGCGGCCTGGTACTATATAGAGTAAATAAGGTAGATGGCGTGTGATAGAGGCAAAAAAAAATATTTAAATTACAATTTTTATTTTACGAATAATAGAAAAAAAAAATTATCTATAGGGAAAATTTTATTTGTGCATTCTTACAAATGAAGAATCATAATTGAAAAATGAATTCATTTAAAATGATTACCTTACTTACATCAGATTAAAACTAGGAAGTATAATCATTCTGTGAAAAACTTGAAGCAATACAAAATGTTAAAGTGTATAACATTATTTTTCCCATCAATGTTTCCCAATTCCCACTTCTTAAAATTTACAGTTTTTCAACAACTCATTTATTAAATTTATTATTAATAGTAAAAGGATTAATGCATAACATTTTTAAATTCTTGAAAATAATCTTATGAATTAAGTCATATGGTGCCATCTATTAACGGAAATACAATGTTTTTATATTATTAAATACAGTTTTTTTAATTAATCCAACATTCTGCATTTTGTAATGATCTAAGCTTTAAATTATGGTGAGTATTAATTTTATGAATAAATTATCTATTATTAAATCTATTAAATATATTGTTTAACATGGACAATAAAATGCAGGAATATATTTTTAATCACATTTTATTTGCAAATCTTGATGTCTCATACTTCTGGGATATTAGCATATTTCTTTGAATTATAATTATGCATTCCTTGCACTCACGCAAATACATTTTCAGAAAGTATAGATAAACAAAAAATAAGATAAGTGTTACAAATTGATTGATTTTATATTACAAATTACTATTTAAAAATATTATCTAATCCAAATTTTTCGATGATAAATGATTTCAACGATTATTTATTACTTGTCCAGCTTTTGAAAAAACATGTTCGGATGGTACAGAAGTAGCAGTACGGTGCAAATACTATATAAGGAAAAAAAAAAATAAAATAAAATAAAACGAGAAAAAACCAATAAGCGAAATCGAGCAAGAAATGAAAAACCATCAAAATAAAGCGACGCGAAGATTGTGAATGAGCCGTTCTTTTACTCAGTTAAAAGAATGGCTGAAAATAAATAATTAAAATTTGTTGTTTAGAAGATTTTATCATCGGCTGTGGCTGGGTACACGGCATATGTCATAGAATCTGAAGAAAACTCCTAATTAATATTTTTCTACGTACATTTTAACTATCGCTATTGGTTACTTAGACTAATAGGCGGAGCTAAAGGACCTCCCTCAAGACTGCTTATAAATGCAATTGTAGTGTTGCCATACTTTAAAATTTACCATAAATTTCCAAACCAGGCATGAATACAGTTAAATCTTGATACAATAAATAAAATAAATAATTTGTATCTAGTTAAATATTATTTTTTAATTAAATTATTTATAAATAAAACTTTTTAGGGTCATTCTGAGTGTTTTAAAACCTTTTCAAAAGAATTGCATTTTAATGAAGAGTAGAGACAATATAACAATGTATATGTACTGTACCGTGGCCGTGAAGAACATTTGTAAAAAATTTTGGTGTTGCCACACCATATGCAATAAGTGAAATAAACAATTTATATTTTTAATTAAAATTAAAATTATTTATAAGAATCGTGTTGGGTGTCTTAAAGCTTTTCACTATTTTAGATTTCAAAAGAATCGCATTTTTGAAGGAGCAGAAAGAATATAGCTATGTATATCTACTATAACCGTGGCCATGGCTACATATTTGTAAAAAATTTTGGTGTTGCCATAGTAAACCAATTTTCTGCAAACTATTAAATTTTTTGTTAAATAAAATGTAATAATTTTTTTTTTAATTGAAATTATTTATAAATGAATTTTTGAGAATCGTGTTGGGTGTCTTAAAACATTTCACTATTTTAAATTTCAAAAGAATTGCATTTTATGAAGAGCAGAAGGAATATATCTATGTATATCTGTTATAATTATGGCCGTTGTGACACATTTGTAAACACATTTTGTTGTGTTGTGGTTGTGATCATGAAGCTATGTGCTTATCGGATTTCTTCGACTAAGTGCTGCCCTTTGTTTTTCCTTACCATCGGTTAGAGACTTTTTTTATTCCTCCTCGGCAAATTTGACTAATTCTGACTTTTGGTTTGAAAAATACCCCATTAATAACTTTTCCTCTGCTTGATGTGCTGTTTTTCACTCCATCTTTCCTTTTTATTTTCTGGTCTCGAAGTTTTATATTAGGGGTGATAGAGTGCACCGTCCGGACTTCAACTAACTACAACTACAACTTCCGCCAGATGGTTATCATTGTCCTACAAAGAGACCTTTCTAAAGCCACATCATATGTTTACCCTGATGGGCAGTGACATAGCAAAGGGGAACCAAAAAGTAATTTATAATTTTGGAGTACAGTAAAGAGAGATTAAGAAAAATCTTAAAGGCACTGTTTGTTGATAACCACTATTTCAATTTAGTCGGAGTACATACAGCTAAACAAGCTGCTGTGACAGTTTTTTGAACAATTGAGCAATTTATAGTTATTATCCATTTAACATGAATAAATCAAAGAAAATATATGTCTTAATGCTGTCAAAATAAGGAGAACAAAATATGAAGGATGAAACATAGAAATTAAAACATGAATAAAAATGCAAAGGAAAATATTAGGTGAATTTGAAAAGGGGTGCTGATGTACAAAAATATGTGATATAGAAATGATGATGAAAAACGTTGCTGATCTTCTACAACAAAACAAGAGGTAGATGTAGATAAAAAATCACTTTTTGCCTGCCTCAGCACAATTAACTCTACTTTGGGATTGCTTCTAGATATCAAAATATTGTTCACTATTAGCTTAGAATTCGTGAACTTAAAATCTTAATATTCGTGCAATATAAAAGTATCAAATTTCAAAAATAAGGGGGTGCTTCTACATTTGTTGCATCACTAATATGGGTACGCCACTGTGTCAGGAGATACCTCGTTGCAAACAAATTCCACTTTCAAATATATTTTCCAAGTTTAGGTTATGGCAGTATGGCATATTAAACTTGTATAATGCAATCTAATAAATGTTAGTTTTGCTGTATTAATGCATTTGTTATGAATTTGAGATATTTCATGTTCAGAAATACTTTGATGCACATGCCTCCAGGCCTTCATCCCAAAAGTGAAAATATTTGACTTTGTTTCCTTAAAAAAGGCCAAGCATGCTATTCAGTACAATGCATATGTTCTTCCATTATAACTCAGTCGATTTTATTTATTCTATTGTGATGAAAAAAATACTTTTTCGATTTAAACTGTAAGCTATGATCTGCATGATTTGGTTGTTTATGGTGAGCTTTGAAATAGTACGTATATTGGAAGGCTTTTGGCATTTAAAATCAACATCAATAGTATCAATATTTAGAATCTTTTTAAATACTGATGTTGAATCATGTTGAAAAGAGCTCATCTTTAGATGATTGAACTATCGCACATTTGAAATTGTACTGATTACTTGATTTACTGAAATTCATTCACTCACATGCCATGCTTTGTTAACATTTTCAATGATTAACAATTATTTTTGTTGACAATTACCATCTCAGTTAATTTCTGAAGTTTGAGTACTAAAAAAGTTTGTTAATTTAAATCACTTTTTAATTTCTTCTGTTCTTTGTTTCTTGTTTTTTTTCACACTACTTTTCAGCTCTTTCCCGGCCATACATTAAGTTACCACAAGCCTTAGGGTTGGTCGTGTGGTCTGGGCCTTCAACACTACTTTTCAGCATCTCCTTTATTTTTCTTTATTTTTTTTTATTCTTTTCTGAATCCATTTTTTGTGATTTTCATTGAATATTCAACTTTTTGAAACTTGTAATTTGCTTCTAAATTAATACACTAACATTGATAAATTAAACTAAACACTTATTTCTTTATGTTTTATTTAATTCAAAATTATCATGTGAGAACGAACTCAAGGATTGCAAAGAAACTGTGTGAGTTCTGAACATCATATTTGAATCAATAATATTTTTATGCAAAGGAATAGAGGAAAAATCTCTATCAATGTTGTATGTTCTAGTTTCAGCGGCTTAACTGGTGTCAGGGATTTGAACAAAGGATTTGATGGAAGGTTAAAATAGCTTATAGCACCACCTACTAAACTACTCTAGTCAGCAGTACTTAGAGTGACAAAGCACTGTTTGTGGTTTCTTTTGTATATGCTGTAAAGAATGAAATTAAGGGTTGTGAATAGAGTTACACAAGTGTACCATATTAAGGGTTGTGTGTAGAGTTACACAAGTGTACCATATCCAGCCATCCAAACAGCTGCTCATGTCCTTAGACGAGTCGGACGGTCTGGGTCTTCAACAAGTGTACCATATGTACCATTCCCATGTGAATAATTGTATGTGACACATATTCCACAAATTTTCTGTGAGACGAGTGTCATTTACAAATATATCTTTTCTCTCAGGCAAGACCACATAAAATAGTTCCAGGTAGCCATGCCTCAGGCCCCTATTCTCAACATGTTTGCAAAGGCCAAATGTTTCTATTGTGTGTTGTTATGTAATAGGAGGTTGTGAGATATATTTATTTGGGACTATTTATAAGTTTTAGATTAGCCAATGATTTTTGAGAATAAAGACCCAATTGTTGGCTCTTCTCAAAGGTTCACCTTTTTATTATGGAGATAATTTTTAGTAATAAGCTTGAAATCATTTATTTCCCTTTGACCAGTCTAAGTTCTGCTCTGGATGTTGTTGGATCTGAACTGTTCACAGAAATTTGTGGCTGCAAGATTTTGTGGCAAATAAAGGAGAAACCTAATTTACAGCTGCCCTTGATTTTTGATATTTATAATTTCTTATGACTAGGGTTGTTATGTACTGAACACCAGACATCCGGAAGCTAAGAAATACAACACCTAAACTTAAGCTAGCAAGATAAGACATTTTGATTTCTGATTCTATGTTGTCGTGCAGTAATGTAGCATCTATTGAGGCTAAAAAGCTGAGCCTCCCCTGCTTAAAATCTAATTTAAAGAATTATTTGAACTATTTATTATAATTTTTTAAATAATTTTGCAAAGATATATGTATTATTTTGAAAATTGTTACATTTTTTTTTTTGCATAAAGTGACACGATTCAAAGTATTTTTCTCATCAAAACGCATATTTTAATATATTAGAAGCTAAAATCATCCAGCCTTTGTCGTCTATAAGGAGAAACATGGCATTGCATTAAAACCACTCATTTGTTAAACTCCTCCCTAGCTGATTAAGCAACATTGAAAGCTAGTTTATGGAAAGGCTTGGCTATTTCTTCCTATTTCCACTCCTTTATAAACAATCAATGATTGAGTGTGAGACGTGACATTTTATCAATGATGGGTAGGTGGGGTGGGTAGTGTAAGCCTAATGGATCCTCCATTTTGGGTCAAACATGATTCTATTAATTACTATTCATAAAAAATAATCATTATTTGTAATATTAAAGAATTTGAGTCATTTTTCACAAATAACCTAGGATTTACCTAACTTTAAACAATTCCAAGACAAAAAAATATACTAATATAATGACTACCATTAAACTTAAGTAGTTTGCAAAGTAGACTTAGTTCGTTTTATAGGCATTAATATGGCGAAGCATCCATTTACGTATTTGGGAGTATTAGAAAGAATAAGTTTCATTTCCCTTTAAAATCCCCTGTTATACGAGAATCTCAGTTAAATAAAAGTGGTTGATAATTTTTTAGCGGATTCTTAGCATATTGTAATTATAAAATATTTTTTAAGTTTTCATACTACAGTATTTGTAAATAAATAATTAATATGTAATATTCTTAAAGGACATTGTTGACTACAGGGATATTCAACTAAGCTTATGTTCCAGATTTCTCACAAATTTTCAGTGCACTTTTTTATACATGGGCGCATGTAGAACGTTTTCCGGAAAGGGGAGTGTAAAGTCAATAAGATATATAACGTTGTCTAGAATGGTGCTCGCGCCTTTGTTATCTTGAATATCCAAGGGGGAGAGTGTCCTTCCCTGTGAGCGATCTTGACTTCATATTTAAAAAGAAAGATCAATATGCATAAAGGATTGATTATTGTTATGTGGATTTTAACCACACGTCCGGTCAGAACGCATAATTCAGTAATATTGTTCATTAAAACAATCTCCGACATTGGCCGTGTCGAATAAAAATACATAAAAATCAAATTAATGGAAAATGGGGACAACGGACTTGATATAAAACATTAACAATATATTTATTAACAAAAAGGAAAATTTAAAGTAATAATAAAAACATATTTAATTGATTCAATTAACATTCTTACTAAATCATAATCACTCTCCATTGACATTCGTGTTTGACATTTTCTTAATCATGAATATTTAAAGTATATAATTAAAAATCTCCTTCATTTAAGTTTACAATTAAATTCACCCTGATTATTTCACTCAAGTGTAAATTGAATAAGATGCCGAGAGAGTGCGGAATTAACTAACATAGTGTCAAACAGACTGAGTATAAGGGACATGCATTTCGTAGCTTCGATGCTTCGTTGGGTCGTCGCTGGATGCGGGGAATTTCGACCGCGGAAACGCTGGTCATCGCAGCAGACGTCTTTTTGGAAAACTTTCTCTCCGGAGCACAAAATCAATTCTCTTCTCTCTTTTTTGAAAAATCTAACACTCTCTCGAACATCCGAAAAATGTCTCCTCCTGTACATTTAAGCCCCAGGTTTATTACTGGTTCCCCCAATTGAAGCCCCTGGTATTTTCATTGGATATTTCAGAATTATGTCCGGCTATTGGGTGCTGTGATGACAGGATGATGGCGATCACCCCAGAATTAATATCTGGCAGGTGGACCAGGGTTCCCACGACCTTGGGTACACGTGCGGCCGAACCGGACAAGAGTCAGCTCTCCCCAAGAACGCCCTGCTGTGCGCCCCTCTGTAACTGAGCCATCGCTGTCCATATTTCCCAGAAACATGGCTTGCTCATCCTTTTGCAGGTGTTCTCTTAGGGAACTGTATATGAATTGTAGGAGTAGCACAGGGATCATCTTTGTAGGTTGTACTCCCTCCATAATTCGCAATGTTCCATATTTGCCTTGGAACATTCACCCCCTTCCCTGTAGTTTGAAGCGTGCCATAGGCCAGTATTATCTAAATACTGTAACTGCATTTACACACACACATATATATATACAAAACACAATAATATCATAATGCAGACCAATGTCATTAAACTCTTGGAAAAAGAAAGTATGAAATATTTTTCTGTCCGACATATCTATCAGTTCTATAGAAATTCTAAGTCCAATAAATTGGCTGTCCAAAAGTTGAAGGAATGTTCATGATAACAATGATAAAAAAAGCACAGTTCAAAGTTTGTATATAGTGGAAAAGTTCTTTTACGAAAAATTGTAGTAGAGGGTCTGTGTCTATATCACGCCACTGTTTCCTATTTCAGTCTCATGGTAAGTGTGGAACAAATCGTGAACTTAGAGATCTGCAGGTGGAGCGTGTCACTGTCATGGTATCGTTGTCATGGAAGTGAAAATTGTGGTCTTTGAAAGTTTATGTGAACATCGTGCCACTGTTTCCTATTTCAGTCTCATGGTACGTGTGGAACAAATCGTGGACTTGGAGATCTGCAGGTGGAGCGTATCGCTGTCATGGAAGTGAAAATTGAAAGCCTGGAACTCCGTATATGGGTGGTGTTCCTGCATCACCTCTCGCTGTGAAGTAAACCGGTGTGCAAGTTGTACTGTGGAGATCATGAATTAGCACACACTTTCTGTCGATACCAATGCATACATATACATACAGTCTGATTACACAAATTCTCTCTCGAACTCACAATACCTATTTAACATTAAGTCCCTGACTTTTTTTTTTACAAAAACTAATTCCCTACTTAATTCACCATTATTTAATATTCAAAATACCGTATTTTCTTCTATTTCACTGTTATGTATAATTTTTATCCATTCTCTAGTCCTGCAAAGTGAACATTATTCTCCCATTATTATTATTTTTTTCTCCTCTAAGTCTCATTTTTTTTCATTTCTTCCAACGTTTATGTTACCCATAAAATTTTCTCACTGTTTTAACCCATTTACTAATATTTACAAATACATTATACTATCTCATTGAAAATACAAAGAAAAACAAACAAATAAATTTTGTCAATATTATCACGAATTGTCATGCCATATTACATTTCCTAATAAATTCATAATTTGTACAAACACAATAAACATAATTTTCTTCAGATTATCAATAAACTCTCCCTTATATACATAATCCAAAATTCTGTATTCCGAATCTCGCCTTAGCGTTTTGAATTTTCATTTAATAAACCATTTCCTAAAAAAATTCATACTTCTCTTACATTTATTTTTAACATAAATTTCTTGCAAATTTTCCCTTTTAATTCCTTTCTTGTAATCCGCCAGCTTTCTTTTTTTTTCTTACAAATAAACCCGGGAGTCCCTACGTATAATCTTTTTCCGTCAACGTCTTAAGGCCCTATCACACTCAAGAAATTTTGGAACAACCAACTATTTCGGACAACTTTTTCCCCAAGTTTTCGGCGAAAAAGTTGGCGATAGGGTTATTGACAGTTTGAAGAAGTGCTAAATGACAAAACTACGGCGGTATGTTTATCGCCTTTTGGCAACAACTATACATTTGTACATGTACTTATCGGCAGGCAGCGCGTTCTCGCTTCGACTTCGGCAGTAAAACAAGACTTTTACTTAGTACTTTCTTTTGTAACCTTTATTACTTTGTAATTATGACTGAATTGCTATCAGCTGCAGGGAAAAATCAAATATGCCTTGGCATAATTACGCTAGGATTATTCCTGCTTAAGAAGAAGAAACAAAGTAAACCGAGAAGGATGTGGACAAAATCTATTGTAAATTTTTAATTTGCTCTTTTTTAAATGGATTACTTCAGATATCAGAAGCTTAAACAGATGAATGAATATTAAAAAATATTTGGATTTGTCACACATCCGTATAAAAAAGCAAATAAATATTTGTTGAAAAATATTCACTCTATTTTAAGATACAAAATTAGTTTAAAAAGCGATATTGCCGATACTGACTGAAATGAAACAAAGAAAAAGAAATCGTAAAAAGTATTTAAATTCAAGGATGCCGTTATTAAAATATCATGTCTTAAACAAATTTAAGTTCATTACCATTTTATACTTGATTTTAAAGGTTTTCAAATACGTATCTATATTAAATATCCGAAGATGTTCTTTGCTCATTTGTAACGTTTAAAATATTTCTCATTAAAGTAAACTTTTAAAAATTATTTTATCTACATTTATATTTATTGAGTAATTATGTTTTAAAATAGATTTAAATGTACATTCCATCTATAGCTGGTATAAAGTATACTTCAAGATGTTTTTCAAAGTAACTTCGAAATAAATTTTTATAAGCATTCAAATTTAAAAGAGTAAACTTTTCATATTTACATACAAACTTATTTTTTTTATTAAAAGTAAATGATTTTCAAATGTATTGTAAATCTATCTGTTCGCACTCCACAGATTCAAACTTGCGCGAGGATTTCACGCCAAACCAGAATGTAGGAGAATCTACGCCAACCTTTCTACACACGTGATTCCTTCGTTACTCATCTGTGATTGGCTGGTTGGTAAAAAATTGTCCCAAATGAACAACTTTTTCTATACCGGTCAGATAAAGTTGTCCCAATTTTTTGACCTTATTTCACACGAGTTTTCCCCCAACTCGGCGTAAAAATTGTTCGAAAAGTTGGTTGTCCGAAAAATTGCCGGAAAAGTTGTTGAATGTGATAGGGCCTTTAGGGAACTGTATATGAATTGTAGGAGTAGCACAGGGACCATCTTTGTAGGTTGTACTCCCTCCATAATTCGCAATGTTCCATATTTGCCTTGGAACAATTATGAAACACTTTCCAACTGCAATGCAATTTTTTTTAAACATCTCTAAAGTGAAATACATTCAGCGGTAATATTTTTAAAATTGTCACAAGACTACAATAATTTATTATATTTGAAAACTTCATAAAAAAAAATGAATATTCAAATGACGTCATTGAAATATAAATCGCCTGGCTCTCTATGAAAAAGCATTAAAAATTTCATTCGTAAACTTTTATTCTATTCCTTTCATTCATGACAATACTACAATAATTTATTTTACTTAAAAACTTAAAACCATGGAGGTAGAAGTAATTTAATTCTGTGTTTAAAACTTTACCGAAAAAGTCTGCTATAAAATTGTCTGTTCTCTATGTAAAATCAATGACTTTTTCATTCATATCAACTATATTCCAGACTCCAGCGCTAAATAATTTTGTGTTAAAGAAATTCAGCAATTTTTATACAATTGATCTTACAGCTTGATGTGTTTACAATCTCCATAAGTGAAAATTAGGCTTCGTTGTAGAAATAATCAAAGTTTGATGATCATTTAAACTCAAATATATTGTATTTGCATTGTTCCAGAACATTGATGCACAGAAATTAAGCAAAAATAAAGCGATTTTAGGATGTACACAACACTAAATATAAATTAAAAAGAACTTTAATAATCACGATTTTGACGCAAGATGGGTGCCATATTTTATTTTGAAGTGGGTCACGCGATCTCTTCATATAATGGGTGTAATTATTTCAATTTTTATTTAAAAAACTACTGAATATATTTTTCTGAAAATTTTTTTGTATATTTTATGGGATAATTTGAATATTTCCTAAAACTTTCAAAGCAATTTGTGAATTTTAAATTCGCTTAAAAAATGTTTGAAAAATTAGGTCCCATAGGTTTCAATGTATTTCATTTTTTCAACCCGGGTTGAATCCAAAACTAATTGGCTGATATTATTCATTTATATTCTCATAGGTCCCACAAATACTAAAATTTCATTTTGATAAAGTCATTTTTATGGCAGTTATCGTGCTAACAGACAGACAGAATGAACAAAGTCATAAACACTTCTCAACTATGTTGTAAAGTGTTAATAAAATGCTCATAAAAGTTCAACTAATTTAGAAATAAGAAAACATTTAAAATGTTATACTTTGTAGATATTTATTTTACATAGGTAATATATTTTAAAATATTGTGCATTTCATTCACTCTTAGCATTTTTATGTTAAATCATTTTATTTTACTCACCAAGGAAATAAAACTTAAAGTGTGAATTCCAATATAAATTCACTTATCATACAAAAACCTTTTCCAAGTTAAAATTACAATCGCTCCCAGTCACGCTACGCTATATATGTCACATTTTGATATGTCTCTCCTGAGGCCTGCATGCTTTCCTGAACAATACAAGAAGAGGGGTAATGGAAACGGGCATCACTCAGAACAAGAATCTGTCTGTATTTCCATTTGTTTATTTATTCAGAAAACATTTTATATATTTATTTAAAATAATATATAATTAAAATAAAAATTTACTTGGTAATTATTATTTTGGTTATTTAGATAGGCACTTTCTACCTTCTCTACTCTGATGCTTTGCCCCTCATGTTAAAAAAATCCTGCATCTTCATGTATTACCTAATAGAAGGTCTACAAAGAGCAACATCTCAGTAAGATAATACTTAACTGCATACAAATAGGGTTTGCCAGGAATTTCCCCATGTCTACCATGATTCTGTTACCCATCCAGTCTCCAGATTTGACATCATTGCTCATTTATGGGGCCAAATGGGATGACAGTTTTGAGCATCTACGTGTGTGCTTGATCTGAAGTGACAGTTGCAACATCTGTAGGCCAATCTATCGTAAAATAGCATACAGCAACCGTTATGCCTCCGTACCAATATCCTCTATAGTTCATACTATTATTGGTGCAACACTGAGCAAAGAATCTGATTGGTAGCTAAATGATAATAACTGGTAGAAGGCTTTTGATATCTTTGCTCTTATTAAAATGATCTGTAGTTAATTTCTTTATGTTAATTATTATTCTACCCAGTCAATTTTACACTATGCTAATGAACAATTTTACTTTCCCTGCAATAACGGCCACTCATTCTGTTGATTGATTTTATAACTGAATTTAGAATAGACGTGATACCAGCTTTATTATTATTTACATGGATATACTGTAAAAATGGGTAACTTGGTTGCAAAATATGTAGTGACGTTTTCCATTTAGGGCGAATTGCTATTTTAAAAAGAGTTACATACAGTGTTATATTTTATGAATCGTCAAAGCCCACCCAGCTCACTTCTCTTCGAAAAAAAAATTTTGAAGCATAAACAGTCTACTGCAGAAAAAATAATTTCTGAAACAAAATTACAAACTCTTGAAAAAGTGTGTGATTCAATGAATGCATCCCATCTGGCCTCAACAAAATCCGTATTTAGGACCGCGTACTATATTGCTAAAAGTGATAGACCTTATTCCGACAATTTTGGACTTTTGGAACTGCAAAAATTAAATGGTGTAGACATTGGTGTCGGGATTGATCATCTTTCCAAAGAAATGAAGAATAAAATAATACAACAGGTTTTGGAGATTTCGGGGAACATTTCTGTCATTATCGATGAATCCACAACATTGGGGGACAAATCTACTTTGATTGTGTATCTAAAGTGTGAAGTTAGCAAAGAACTCCCCCCACATTTTCTGTTTTTGGTCCTAATTGAATGACCCGATCAAAAATCTGAGACAGTGTTTGAACTTTTGTTAAATTGCGTGGACATGCATGGTTTTCACGATGATTACTTAAAAGAGCATTTAATTTCATTTGCAAGTGATGGTGAAAGTGTAATGTTGGGTAAAAATTCCAGGGTTGCAAAAACACTCATTAATAAATATCCGAATGTTATTGTATGGCACTGTATGAATCACAGGTTGCAGAGGAGCGACGATCTTGTAGGATGATCACATTGAGCGACACAGTTGACGAGGTAGGTGGTGTGAACCATTTTCAGATATTTATGGATAAGTTATACACTGTCTACAGTAAATCACCTAAGAACCAACGTGAACTAGCAGTGTGTGCTTTAGAGTTAGACCAACAATTGAAGAAAATTGGAAGAATACTTAGCACAAGATGGGTCGCTAGTTCATTCAGAATTGTTTAGGCAGTTTGGCATGGATACAACCCATTATTTAACCATTTTACACCATCTGAACATGATAAAAGTAGAAATTCGACTGATCGAGCTATGTACAGTGGATTAATTAAGCGGTTCTCATCCCCTCAATTTTGGACTTGGCCATTATGTATGATATTTTAGCAGAACTTTCAATGCTCTCAGAAAGCATGCAGAGCAGAAACATGACAGTTTTTTATGCTGTGAAATTAATCCCAAGAAGCATCAGATTCATAGAAAATCTTAAACGAACACCCGGAACTAAATGTCTTGAGGCTGAAATTGCTATTAAAGAGGGTAATTTTTGCAAAATTACGTTAATTGAAAACAGTAAGACTTCAGTAATCAAGCAACAACTGTTGACAAGTGTAATTAACAATTTGAAAAGAAGGCTGTTAACCACAATTTCAAGCAACGAAAAGAAATCTACGGCAGTGGAGACCAACAGAAAATAGGAGGTGTATAACTTGATGGATGATGGTATTCACTGATGGATGAACTAAAAGTGCTTGAAAGTGATCAGTGGCATTCAGGAAAGCCCCCTGGTTTTAGAGAGTGTGAAATTGAAAGTCTTTGCCGGAGATTCAAGCTTAACGTTTCCAAAACAAAAAATACATATCGCGATTACTTGGAGGACAGCTCACGTGTTCCAGAAGGCTTAAACAATTTGCTCACTTGCACAAAACATATTCCTTGTAGTTCATCTGAGTGTGAGAGGGGATTCAGTCAGATAAACCTCATAATATTTCCGACAAGAACAAGATTAACAACGGCACGCGTTTCATCACTTATGTTTGTAAAATTCCACGAACCAGGCATCAAAACCTGGTTAAGAAAGCATCGTTTTGCTCATGACACAAGAACGCGTGAAGCATAACCAAAAGAAAGTGATGAGGACAATATTTTTGCAAAGTTTTTGTAAGTAATATTTAAATTTGCAAACATTTAAATGTATTTTATGTTTTGATTCTGAAAACCAATGATATTTTCTATCTTACTTGTCCATGACATCATTTTACGTCCATTCTATTCCTCAACCCCCCTCCCAACAAAACCAGTGGTTTTGTTGGGAGGGAGGGAGGTTGAGGGACCTGGGTGGTATTATACCAGGGATCGTCACGGATCAAAAGACCAGAATGCTGCTGTTGACAGTATTCTAGAGGGTGGGCGTTATCGCCATTCGTGACGTCACTGAGTTAGAAGGAGAAGTACCAGTTTCTCTGAGTAGTATTCATTTCTATGAGAAAACATAGACTGTGTCAGTCGTTGTTTTAATACCATTTGTAGTTCTGTCGTAAAAGTGAAGTTTAAGTGTAAATTTGCGTATTTATATATATATATATATATATATATATATATATATATATATATATATATTAGTATTTTCATGTATATAAAGTCTAAATTTGATTAATCCTTGTATATAAATTGTGTTTTGTGAGCGCAAAAATGCCTAACTGCGCGGTTGCTTTGCGTTCTATGAATGGCTTGAAAACTATGAATGGCTTGAAACCTGATATTGAAACCTCATATTGAAAATATAAAAGATTTAAATGAAGAGATAAATTTTCTAAGAAATGAAAATATGCAGTTAAAAGAAAAAGTGAGAGTTAGCTCTAGAGCAGTGTTCTTCAACCTGTGTTCCGCGGAACCCTAGGGTTCCACTCAAACACTTTAGGGGTTCCGCGAGTCGATACTACAATTCGTTGTTTTTGTTTTGTTTTTCTTTGTTTTCAATTTCATATGACATATGTATGTATAATACAAATAATTTACATGGAATATTTATCTTCTTGTTTGAATTAATGCAAATTTATATCTTATATAAAGTTTTTATAACAAAGGCAGGGACGCACCTTGTTCATAACATGTAATACGTAATATGACACTTCCCCTCTATACTCAAATCTGGGTGTGCTACTGAATGAAGGGTTCCATAAAAAAATATCTCAAAAAAGGGTTCCGCGGGATGACAAAGGTTGAAGAACACTGCTCTAGAGAATGATACAAATTTACAAAAAGAAAATCAAAAGTATAATGCAAAATATATCAAAGCTTTAGTGCTTCAAATTAAGCAATTGAAAAGTCGCTGTTTTCATGCCGAACAAGGCAAAGTTAAATAAGCGCAGAATGAGGTTATCAATGAATTATCCTCATTTTTTAATGAAGGACAAATACGCAGAATACTTAGAAAGAATAAAAATTTGCCATGGACGGACTCTGACATATCAGCTGCTTTAGCATTATGATGTGTGTCAAAAAAAGCTTATGTATTTTTGAAGACGAAAATGAATTGGCCTCTTTCTTCAATTTCATCCTTAAAATTTTGGACCAGAAACTTTACATGCAATCCTGGAATCTAAAAAAATAGTTGGAACTACAGAACAGTGGAACTACAGAACTACAAAAAACGGTTGGTCGATCTGCTAAATGAGCTCATTTTAAAATCTGAGGAAAATGGTTATGAAATCATGGCAGTAGTGTCCGACATGAGAGGTGGTAATGAGGCTCTATCAAAATGTTGTCTTTTAAAGCAAACGTCACATTTTTCAGAAGAAATAAGAAAGTGGGAGAATGCTTTCTTAGAAATGCATGGCGTATATATATCAAAAGAGAAAGGCGTCATTAAGAACTTGCAGTCAAATTTAGCAAATATTTCATCTTCTGTATCACTAAAAGCCATAACTTTGTTTCCACGAACCAAAACATTAATTCGCAGTAAACACTTAAATAAGACTTGCAACAATTAGTAGACAGAAAAAAGCAGTATCATGGTATAAAAATGATATATTGATTTATTATTTATGATCCATGTGAACATTGCTTTAAAATTTTATAACTCTACATAGTTTATATATTTAAAACTCTATAACTATGACGTTTATTAACCTCAATTTTGCATGCTTAAAATATCTTTATGAAAACTAAACTGGCATGTCCAGTGACTTAGCCAAGAGTCATAATCTTCTACTAGCTCACAAAATGCATCATCTTTTCGTTGGGTAAATAAAATAAATATACTGCCATTGACCATGCATTCGACCGTCAACAACGCCTTTTCTCAAGATCCGAACTACACTTTTTTTATATAATGATGTATATAGTTATGTAACTACTAGATTGATGATATTTCATAGTTATCAATATATTTTATATGCATGTGGGATTTTTTACGCAATTAAGATATTTTTGAAATACATATTTATATTACATGTAGACAGTTTAAGATAATGGATATTATATTTTTAAAAATCCGATGATTAGATATTTATTCATATCTGTATTAAAACACTTGAAATGTAATTTTTACATTTACTACACTTTTCACGATATATTTCAGCTTTTATTATAAATAATATATGTATTATAATATTTTAATGATAGTTCTATGCATGTATGAGTGCGATCATTTAATTTCATTCTCCTAAAATTTTGTTAAGAATGATTTTATCTCCTTTTTGAATTATAAACGCGAACTTTCTAAACTTTATACACGTATCTCTATGTTCCCTATTCTTGACTTCTAACTCACTGACGTCACGCTTCAAGTTGCTCTCCCGGTCGAAAAGCAACCCCCTTTCTCTGACCTACCTCGTGTTTAAAGTACCTTAGTATTATACCACCCAGATCATAGCGTTCCGGCACTACTTATTTTTTACTCTACAACCCTGCAGACGATCTTGACATTATGAAAAGAGCTAAACTGGCAGTCAAGTGAAATGTTTGCTTCACTGGAAGTCACATCCAAGGAAATGAGACAAGATTTAATGAAAGCAAACTAAATGCAGGCCCCGCAAATGGTCTTTTTTTCCCTCGAGGTTCGTTTTTTCGTAATTAGTCCCATAAAGTTCCTTTTTTCATTATCAGGTCCATTTCCCCCCATTTTTGCTGGGAGAATATGTATTTTCTTTTTAACTGCCGAAATTCTCGGATATTTCCGGTGTCATTGAAATGCCCCGATGAATGGCTATCGTGGGAGGCTGTGGTTAGGCTGCCTGCATGTGCGGTCGCGGAGTGAGTTGCAGTAGGAAACCTGCAAGTGGGCTTCCGTCAAATTAGTCGGACGTTTATCTTCCGGTGGATAGTAGCGTTATATTCCGTTTAGGTCGATATGCGGACTGCAATATACAAGTATAAGAAATTTTTATATATTTTTAAATTCAAACCCTTTTTTATAGCTATGTTGTGTAATATATGTTTGACTGTAGCTGTACTATAAGAATAAATACTTTAAAAAGTCATTGGACATATTATTCCAGCTCACATGTAATAATGAAAATAATTTCAATAAAATCAAAGCCCCCAATTCCCTCCTTTTATATGTATATAGGAGGAAAAAATTCCATTTTTCAAGATCTATTTTAATGTTATATATGCATTAAAATGATAAAGTGAGATCTAAAAATAGTATATTTTTAAATATTTTCTTTCTTGATAAAGAAAAGTTATAAAATAATTCTGTTTTATCTATAACAAGATTTTTTTTAATGATAAATTTAAAACATTACATAAAAGGAATAACAGGAAAAAAAAATTTTAAATTCTTAAAACGTAAATTATTAAATATAATAAATAAGAGTAATTTATTAAATTATAAGAAAACATTTTAAAATGCTTTTGAAAAATATATTATTAAATATTATATTAGAATTCGTTTTAATTACTTACAGATGGGAAACCTTTTTGCCACTTATGAAAAAAATAAAATTAATAGCAAAAAGAAAAAAATAATTTATTCAGTTTATTATATACATAAAAAATGCATTATTAAATAATTAAAAAAATGAAAAATCGGTTTATAATTAAATATTTTTTAATATATTATAATATATAATATTAAAAATTATTTAAAAAAAAATAGCTGCTTGGAATTGAATGGTTGAATATTATGAAATGGAAGAGACATTTTGCTGAAAGATAAGTTAAGCATAAATTTAGTGCTATTAAATCGTATTCCTTCACTAGAAGTACTTGCGTAAATATTTTATATTTTTCTTCACAACTTTACCAGCGTTTTTCTGAGAAGGAGTAAAATGTCACTCTTGTACCTTTTTCTTATTTTTTTTCTTCAAAATAAAGCACACACATGCAGGTCCGTGGAAAGCGGAGGGGGGGGGGGGGGGGGTAAAGGGGCCTCTCCGGGCCCTCGTCCCCTCATATGTGTACCTAATTTTTCCTGTCTGCGCTGGGTTCCCCAGCATACCGGAAGGGGGGGGGGCTCCAGCTCGGGTCTATTAATTAGAACATTTTTATGATCAAATACTTCTTATCAAGTTCTTTAAAAAGTTTAGTAAGATTATTATATTTTATTTTCAGAAAAATAGAAGTGGAAAAAAGGAATCGCTTCATTCTTCAAGCTCTATTTTAATGCTATATATACATTTGTAGAAGCTAGAAACCGTAAAATTCGACTCTTTTATCGGTAATTTATTTTTAAATATATTTGAATAATTACAATGTAAATAACACTGTCGTCTAACGTTAGTAAACGAAATATAATTTGTTACCTTCCGCCGTAAGACAACAACTATCCGGTTAATTTGACGGTAGCCCGCTTGCAGGTAGCTCAATGCGCGTCCGCACTTGACGGCAGCCAAATTACATCGTTTCCGCAACCGCACATGCAGGTTGCCTAACCACTTCGATCGTGGGAGTGCACGTGTTTACATTTCTGTGATGCAGATGCTTTCCCAAACTTCTAGAATTGCATACGAGCTTTGTCTCCCGTCAGTTTTTTGGACGCTGCATGCGGGGGTGATAGAACAAATGGAGCTTGTCACACGTAAACGTCCGCTTTCTCGTTTGACAGACTCCATTCATTCTTTTACTCCCAGCACGCAGCGTCCAGAAAACGGACGGAAGAAAACAGGGGTTTTTGTCTATCAAACGCTAGTCCTAATACAAAGTTCTAGATGCATAAATGAAGTATATTGTTTACGTTTACAATTGACTTGGATGCACGTTCCGATGTTCAGAGATCGTAATTGTCCTGAAATTCCCGAAGAAAATGAATGTGTCCTGAAATACCCTTATTTTTTACGTACCATCCTGAAATTCCTGAAATTTTACTTATCTCAAAAGTAGAGATGCCAATTACTACAGATTCTCCGTAGTTTCTATGGGAAACATCCTCATCTCATACTACGGGTTACGGAATTTGCATAGTTTTCTACGGAAAATTGCCTTCTGGCTAGGCCAATGTAAATTTACGGTCGCATGCACGGGAATTTACTGTTAATTACTGTTAACTGTTAATTGCATGTTAATTAACGGGGATTTACGGCCGCATGTAATGTAAATTAAGATCTCGATCGCGTGTTTTATGAAAGTAATAAATATGCTTCTTCAAATGCAGCATAAATCGCTAAATGTTATGTTTTTCATTAAAATATTTGTGGCCTAAAATATCCTTATTTTTTACGTACCATCCCGAAATTCTTGAAATTTTACTTATCTGAAAAGTAGAGATGCCGATTACTACGGATTCTCCGTAGTTTCTACGGAAAACATCCTCATCTCATACTACAGGTTACGGAATTTGCATAATTTTCTATTGAAAATTGCCTTCTGTCTAGGCCAATGTAAATTTACGGCCGTATGCACAGTAATTAACGGGGATTTACGGCCATATGTAATGTAAATTAAGATCGCGGTCGCGTGTTTTATTAAAGTAATAAATATGTTTCTTCAACTGCTGCATAAATCGTTAAAATGCTATGTTTTTCATTAATTTCGCATAAACAGCGCGATTGCGCAATTAAGTTGTTCTCGTGAATTGCCGAAAATACTTTGTATCTATTTCCATCCATCTCCATCTTCTAAATATTGCATATCAGGTTGACTAAACTAGCATTTCTCCATATTTTGATTAATTATTAAGGTTAATTTTTTAATTATTTTCGCATAAACAGTACGATTCCTCAATTCAGTTTTTCTCGTGAATTGCCGAGAATACATCCATCTTCATTATATTTCATATCAGATTAACCGAACTTACATATTTTCATATTCTTGTTAATTTGTTAATTATTTTCGCATAAACAGTGCAATTGCGCGATTCAGTTTGTTCTCATGAATTGCTGATAGTACATTAGTATCTATTCATCTCCATCTTTTAAATGTTGCATATTAGATTGACTGAACTAGCTTATTTTCATATTCTTGTCAAATTTTAAGGTTCATTTTTTTAATTATATTTGCAAAATACAAATTTTTCTATTTTGAATAATGGGTATGAACCCTGTGATGGGATATTTTCCAAAAAGTGGTAAAGCAATGTTTTAGGCAAAAGGCAACCATTTTGGCAGGGATATAATTCATTGCTATATTTTTTTTAATTGAGATCAATATTCTTTATTCTCTTTAGTAAAAACTTGTGTTTTACCAAACATAAATGTTTGTTTTCATTATAAAATAATTTTCACCGGATAAAAACTTTATATATTTTTATTTTATAATTTTTTATCCTGAAATTTTGTAAAATTTGTATTCTGAATTTTCATATTCTACCAGTACTTCCCCTGGATGTTTTAAATGTAATGCTTTTTGTATATATTTTTATAAAACATAGTTGTCTTAATCATTTTTCCGAAAAAATACCAATTTCTTTTTCTAATATTGCTATTTAATATCAAAATATCCTTACTCCGATTGCGTATATTTCTAGCAATACAGTATAACGTCCCAAATCGAGCGTCCAAAATTCGGAATTATCCAAAATCCGGACAACAGCACAAACTGTTTTTTTTTTAAGGGACAGACACTTGATTATCCAACTATTCGCTCATAAACTATGAAATATAGCTGAACCCTTTTAACACTGTAAGAACAGGAACATAAAAAATCTCCCCTCTTTGAAAATGTGAAAGAACTAACTGCCCTTTCAAGGATCAGCAACAACCACCTGCTAATCTATTTTTAGAAGGAATGCTCCTGCCCATAAGCAATAGCTTTTTACTTGTATTGTTCCATGATGCACTGGGAGGAAAGGGGACAGGTTGGAAGAAATGCAGTGCTCTAGACATTGATATGATGAAGTAGGTGAAAATGCAGTAATGGACCAATTATTCGGAATCCAGAAATCTGGAAAAAAAATTCAAATTTATTTTTTATGTGAATAGAAGTTACTAATTTCCTTTAATATAAAAAAAAATATTTCTTTTCCTTTAAATGTATATAATAGTTTTGTGATATAAAACAAGTACTGTATAACCTCGAAAATCTGAACATCCAAAATCTGGAAACCTCCAAAATCTGGCCGTTTTTCAAATTTTTTTAGTTATTTTAATTATTGGAGTGCCAAAGTCGCGGATTTAAAACAACAGGGTAAGATTTTTATTGAATTACATTTTATAAACAAATATCATTTCCGGTATGTAAGTCGACTTTCTGAACCCCAAAAATGACATGAAAATGTAGGAGTCGATTTTTACACCGGATATAAAAATGGATGCCCATAGATCGGTTTGCGGATGGAGCACGAATCATGTTGTTGACATTAACCTTTCCCCAATTGCAAAACGCTCAAAATTTATTTTATTCACTTCATTATAGTATGGATCCCATTCTTCAATGGATTGTTTCATCTGCAACCCCCCCCCCCTATATATCTGATGAGTTTTTCGTTAACTTCCTCACAACAGCACAGCTATTCTCATTAGTGAAAATATCAACTTTCAGCTTTATATCAACCACATTTTGCACTTTTTGTTTGGAAAGCCATATTTATCATAAATAACTTAGATCCTATTGCAAAGCACAAGGTCATTAACACACTGACCTCAAAGGGGTCCGCTGCATTCGTGAGTATGGCATATTCCTTTCTTCGCCTTCAATGCCCCACCCCTTCCCAGCGCCACTGCTCAATAATGACTCATCATATTTTAGAAAAATCATTACGACTCTAAAATCATCAAGACTCTAAAATGTAAATAATTTTAAGTTAAGCATCAAAAAGATTTTAAACACTATAAATGTATTTTATAGTAGTTAATTGCATAACGTGAACTATGATAAATGATAATAATTGAAAGTAAACTAATCCATAGCTTAATGGTTGTTATACATTTAGCAGCTCATTCAGCTTCAAAGTATTTTATAAATATTGGATAATTGCTTATTCGTTTCCAATAGATGTATAGTATTTGCTGAATAGTGCTGCATTGCTGTCGAGTATTTATCAATAAAAACTAATTTGTAGTCATTCAACGAATAAGTCAAATTACAACTCATATATATATTATATATTTATATGAATACATTTATATATATGGTTAAATACCTGCTATAAAATAATTCGAAAACCATAATTGGGCGAAAACTCAGGCCAAATTAAAATTTTATAGATTTCAATGCAAAATCGATCTATAATATCCATGTAATGTAAAGTAGATGAATTGCCAAGCGGTAAACACGCTGCCTTAACCCTAACCGCAATGTTGCAAAATACACAACTGTATATTTCTCGCCAAAAAAGTGATAAAAATACAGTGCTTTCACTCGCAGTCTTTCATTTAGCCCAACTTCTTCAATTGTCCGACAACCCTATTGATGCGTGGATTTCACCACACGTCCGGTCAGAACGCAAATATTCTTACTTCTCCCCATTAAAGTAATCTCCGACTTTGGCCGTGTCGAATATAAATACATACAATCAATTAATAAAATTGTTAATTGAAAATGAGGACAGCGAACAAAATATAAAACAATAACAATATTTATTTACACAATGATTAAAATAACAATGAAATATTCTACTGACACCCTAATATAAGCATGATTAATCTCAAACATCATCTCCGCCCAAAATATTGACCCGTTATAAAAGAACGACTTTAAAAAATAACCCATTTTAAAACATATAAGTTTCTCCGTGATTAGATTACATTAAGATTGGAACCAACTCGTCTTAGAATACAATTAAGCTAATTTACATAAAAAGAACAATTATCCTGAATATGAAGGCTAAACCAATGCAGCGCGAGAGAGAGTAGGAAAATCGTGTCATCGACACAGTATGTAAAAATACATGCATGGCATACATACCTCAGTACTTCGAAGGATAACTCGTCAGCGGGTCGGAAGGCAACGGTGTCCGTCATCTACTCCGTGGATTGAGGACCTTTCTCTTCGGTTCTAAAATATCAAGTGTTCTAAAAACTTCTCTCAAAAACCAACTCTCTCGGCATCCGAAAATGTGACCTCCTACAAGGACTACGCCCCTGGTTATCATTGGCCTGAAACTGAAGCCACTGTATATTTTCATTGGCCGGTATCTCGTAACCTCTCAATTATTGGGTGCTGTCATCTCGGAGGATTGGTTAACACCCAGGAATTGATATGTATCAGCTGGGCCAAGACTCCCACGCATCCGAGTGCACGTGCGCCCAGTGGCAGTCAAGAGGTCATCTCTTTCCTAGGGCGCCCAACTGTGACCCCCTCTGTAACTGATACTTCTCTGTCCACCAAGTCGAAGGAGCGTTGATTTCACCCTTTTGCATGTGCTCTTCTAGGGAATCATATATAAATTGTGGAAGTGAGACAGGGACCATCTTTATCGATTGTAATCTTTCCACAACTGCCAATGTTACATATTTACCATGTAACGTTCACCCCTTTCCCTGAAGTTTTGGGCATGAGAAAACCAGGTATCCACTTAAAAATCTGTACATCATATTTACACATACATATATATAAAAACACAACAATGCCATCTAAATAATGAAAAACCAAAGCACAAAAATTTTCTGTCCGGAATGTCTACTTGTTCTATATAAATTCCATCTCCAGACTGTTCAAATGTTGGTACGATATATCAATAGTTCAGAATTTGCACAAATGTCTCAAAAGTTTTTATGAAAAAATTTGTACTTGAGGGTCTGTGGCTATAGTACGCCACTGTCTCCTATTTCACTGTCAGGAACGTGTGAAAATTGAGAACTTGTAATTCTGTGGATGTAGCACACCACTGCATACTTTCATTGTCAGGAAAGTGTGAAAAAAATCGAAAACTTTGAATTCTGTAGATGGAGCACATCACTGCATACTTTCATTGTCAGGAAAGTGTGAAAAAATCGGAAACTTTGAAAGTTTATATGAAAAGCACGCCACTGCATCGTTTCACTGTCATGGAACGTGTGAAAATTGTGAGCCATGAAAGTTTATGTGAAAAGCACGCCACTGTCTCGTTTCACTGTCATGGAAGTGTGAAAACTGAACTTTGAACGTTTATGTGAAAAGCACGCCACTGCATCATTTTGCTGTCATGGAAGTGTGACAACTGTGAACAATGAAAGTTTATGTGAAGATCACGTCACTGCATCACTTCGCTGTCATGGAAGTGTGAAACCTGTGCACAGTGAAAGTTTCTGTGAAAAACACGCCACTGCATCATATGGCTGTCATGGAAGTGTAAAAATTGCACTTGAAAGTCTATGTGTAGCGTACATTATTTTGCCGTATTCCGGTTTTGGGAGTGTCCGGATATTGGAACGCTGGATAAGAGGTTGCATACTGTATTTAACTATAGACACCATTGGAACTGTCTACTGGAAGGAGAAATAATATAAACCAAATGAATTATAAATCAGAAATATAAAAACATAAATATTAACTCACAGACACAGCTACCACGTGTAAGTCGAACATGCTCGCAGAGGAACAGTCGACAGAGCATTTTACCTCACTTCGTCAATGCGAGTGGGCACCGGAATGAATACACTCGAACGAAACATAATGTGTATGAAGACTTTCATAAATAGTAATCAGTATAGGACTCAGGACAAGTGGAAAGTAGTGTTTCGAAAATAGTAAACAGTATGAGACTCAGGCCTAGTTGTAAGTTAGGTGATAAGAATGGGTAAAATTCACAAAATGAGTTATCCAATCAAGAATAAATAACGCATTTGTGAAATTATTAATAATATTATTTACAAATACTTCCGGATAGTGGTAATTTTGACAAATGCGTTTAAGATTATTGATGTGGAGAAAGTGAAACTGAGGATCAGAAAGTCGATGTATTCGAAAGAGCTAGTTTAAAATGATGTTTCTAAACAATTGAATAGAATCTCAATTGAATAGAATTACAAGATCGGTATGATAGCAGCTTTATGATAGTGAAGTTGTAAGAATCTTTTTTATCATATAGATTGGTGATAACATGATTATTGAGGGTATCTAAATTTAGGTCTAAATAATTTACAGTTTGACTAACACTAGGCGCATTAGGGATTAATTCTAGGTTAGATGGGTAAAAATCAATATTAATTGGATAGGAATCATCAATGATAATACAAATTAAGTCATCAACATATCTATGTATAATATATGAATTAGAGTTAAAATGACATTCATAATAATAAAGATATAAGTTAGCCAGAATACTACTACTGCAGCCTTCTTGTGGTACACAATTATATATATATTTATATATATATATATATATATATATATATATATATATATATATATATATATATATATATATATATAGTATATGTATATATATATATATATATATATATATATATAGTATATAGTATATGTATATACGTATGTGCTTTGTGTATAGCGACGGGTGTGTTATTAAGATAAGTATGTATTATTAAAATAACACACCTCCCACCTGCTCGCTCGTTCATAACATTCCTGGACACATATGGACGCACCCCTCCTGGTGAAAACATTACATAGTCCTAATTTATACATTAAAGTAAAATTGTGGGGGCTAGTTAAACTAAAAGTTACGTCTAGGAAGTTGTCTAAAAAATATGCATATTCTGGTGATACGTACAGATGGTTCAGAGACTATAACTGCTAGTAAAATCAAAATCGGTGAATTGGGAGGCGAGATAGAAAATTGGGGGGGGAGGTTTACTGAAGTAAAAGTTACGCTCAGAGATTTGTCACGTTCAAGATGCATATCCAGGTGACATGTAAAAATGTTGCAGAGACTATAGCCACTAGCAGAACCGAAATCGTTCAATTAGGAAACGAGATGTAAAATTGTGGGGGCTAGTTAAGCTAAAAGTTACGCCCAAGGGGTTGACACAAAATATGTATATTCAGATGAATATGTATGAAATATGTATAAAATATGTATGCAGAGGCTATAGCCATCATCAGAATCAAAATCGCTGAATTAAAAGCCGAGATAAGAAATATGGGGTGCTACCTCAATTAAAATATACGCCCATGGGGTATGTGAACAATATAATCACCAGGGGGGGTTCAAAATTTCCAGAAAAATGACGTCAGATAAAAGGATCATGTTGAAAATTTAATTTTAAAGATTTTTAACAAATATTTAGATATTATTTAATTTTTAGGTATTTTTTATTGTTAAATAACTGAAAAGTAAGACAACAGGGTAGGTCAAGTGGCTTTTCAAACTGAGTATCCCATTTTACTCACGATGGACAGAAATCCTTAAAATATCATAAATAACCCCCACTTATTCAACTCACTTATTAAAAGAAAAAGAACATCATCGAAGATTTTTTAGATTTCAATTTTCTAAATATAATACGATTTCGCCATGAACCCAAACTGAAAGCACAAGATTAATAGATTTAATAAAAGAAATCAAAATTACAAAAAAGAGTAATTTGTTTTTAAATGTTTAATTAAACTTCCAAATTTATTCATAAAAAAAGACGAAAGATAGAAAGAAGAACATACACATTCTTAAATGTAGAAAACTAAAGCCAAATTAGTGATCTGAGCTTATTTGAGAGGTCCCTCCTCATGTTTTACTACTCTTCTATTTCTCTTTGGCGAAAAGCGCTCACAATACGCGATACATATTAAGTCTAAAACTGCAATGTCTGTTTTTATTTCACGCCAAATATCTAATATTGTTCCCATACCATTGTTCCCTCAGGACAAGCCGGTAAAAGGGATGCGGCTTTAAAAAATATCCCTATATTTTTCCCCTTAAAAATTCTATGCACTATAGCTTTCTTAGAATCCTCTTTCTCCGAGAAAAGCTGTAGTGCTGCCATCTAGTGACATTTTCCAATACTTATTTTCAATAATTCTCGATTTAATTGAACCAAAAATGCAGATTTTTTTTCAATAGAAATTGTAATAAATTTGAATAACTAAAAAAATAACTTGGGGTGTTTACTCAATGGTGCCGCGCGTCCCCACGACTTCCCTCAATAACCGTGCCTGGTTATCTGTCTATGAAGGTATTTTAGGGAAAGAACCTGTTTACTTTGTTTCCTTCTTGTCTTTTTATGTCTTCCATTTGTGATACTGAACTTCAGAAGGTCATTTTTTATCAGCCATAGCTCATTTGAAAATGAAATAAATATATATGTGAGATCCAAATTGAATTAAATTTAACAGTGTTGTTAGTGTTTAAAACAATGAACTAGTTATGAATTAACAATCAGCTGTACACTATTATGAATAATGAACTATTATATTTTCTTCATGTTTTTCTTAGATGTATTAAATGAAAAGATTCTGCTAATTCCAAGAATTTCTGCACCCTAGGCAGCAGTACTATGTCCTAGGCAGTTGCCTAATTGGCCTAATGGTAGTGCCTGCCTTGGCTGATTTTCTTTGACTGAACTGGGCCAGTCCTTGTTGATTTCCTAGAGCATGGAGCTACAATGAATATGCAATGTTATGAGGACACGTTGACCACCTTATGATGGGCGATCAAGTAAAAAAGGCTTGAAAACATTTCTGATGGCGAAATCCTGCTCCATGATAATGCCTGCCCCCATACTGTAAATGTCATCAAAGATCTTTTGCAGAAATTCAAGTGGCAGTGTCCTTAGCCACTCGCATACAGTCCCCACGTGTCACCCTGTGACTTTCATGTTTTCGCTGAATTAAAGAAAACTTTGCTCGAATGCTAATTCCAGACAGATGATGAACTGAAAGGGGGAGTTCGAATGGTGTTCCAGGGACTTCTATGAGAATGCCATTGTATGTCTAGTGTCTCAGTGTGATAAAGGTCTGAATCATCAGACGTGATTATTTTGAATAAAGTTAAAACATTAGCCTGATATAGACTGGCTTGTTTTTTAGTGACTGCACCTTATAGAAAAGCCAGCCAAAATTTTTTTACATTTATGTTTTTCCCTAACGACATTGATTTTACTTGTTCTGATTTAGCTACTATTTTAATGAAAAAGTTCTCATATTTTCTGAAAGAGTGTGCCTTTTTTATACCTAGATACCAAGATTTGTCCGGACCCATTAAGCATTTTATGATTTAAAATCCTTTCGAGTTTTGTGATTTGATTCAAATATTAACACAAGACTTAATTGGATTCAATTATTTGAAATAGAAAAGTATTAAAGGCAGCTGTTGATTTTTCCAGATTTCCTAATTTGTCTTTTGTGTTATTTCAAAATCATATCAATGCCTTATTCTTGCAATACTTCAAAAATGTATGATCTGATAAAATAAAAATTTAGATTTAATTGTTTAAGAATGCATTGAATAAAATTCTGTAAAATTTTGCTTACAATTATTACTTTTGTATAAATCAATAATTTCATTTCCATTTCAACTAATGATACTGAAAATTGTTGATCTTCATTTTACCTGTTTAGCGTTTCCGATGGATAATGTTTTGTTTTATGTCAAAAAATTTTGAACATGAACTAGATCATTAAAATGCGATTGCATAGTTAAAGAATGACTTTTCTTTCTATCATCAAAAGAAAGAAAAAACTCAAGTTAAAGTAGAAGTTATTTTCTCCTAAAGTAATAGCCTGGATTTTTATTCCTCATTAAAATACTTCATAATTATGAATATCTACTTATGTAAAACATTAATTTGTGTACTTACTCAAAGCAGAGTAATGAATAATTTTGAAAGTATTTCTTCCTTTTTAAAAATGTATTGTATGTTAAATTTTTATTTCTTAATTTCAACCTGCTTATTCAGGAAAGGTGTGATGGTTTCTCATCAGTCAAGGTGAGTGAAGGCAAATATACGATATGGTTATAGTATTTTTTTAGCTTTGAAGGAAATAAATTTAATTTTTATATATGTGAAGTATCCAATTATTATACAATGTTAATTCAGATGCAGAATGGGACAAATTGTTGCTGTCAATTTTATTTGTGTTGATAACAAATAAAATTGATCAACATTATAGTTTTCTTCTTACCATTAAATTGAAAAGTCCATATATACTTATCAAGAACTGTTAATCTTAGAGGCTTATCCACAGCACTTCTTTTAATACATTTAATATGCAGGGTGATCATAAATTAAAGTATCCTTCTTTAGAACCTTTTGAAACATATCTATCAGCAGATATTCAACAAATCCTCAGTGCTCACCAGCTCCCGAAACCCATACGAAAGCAATTTTTGCAAGCTAAGTTAGATACTCCTCGAAATATTCAAAAGCCATTTTCCTCCATTAAATTGTTTCAAAATTTACACCAGGAGTCAATTTAGCACTGTGAGTAGAGAAAATAAGTGAAATTTGCACGCAGAAAATAATTTTAATTGGCAATTTATGAATATATAGACCCACTTGGAATGTTTTGTTATTTTTGCTTGTAGGAAAAACATTAAAATTTTCAAGTAGCTGAAAGTTTTTACATTCAGAAATGATTCAATGAAATCATTGCCATTTATGTAGCTGTGCTTGTTGCATTAACTAAAATCAATAATATTTATTGATCACACTTCTGGATTAAGTTTCTGGTACCACAAAATTGTGTATCACAATATTGCGTAGTTTAAGATCATGGAATTTCAATGCTTTTTACAAACTTCAGTGCAAAATTTCTTTTCGTGGCGATTTCATATACAATTTTCATAAAATCACATCTGCGTGTTTTGAAAGATATTTCTTCTAAATTGAGTTAAATTTTGACCTAAAAATATTTCTGTAGAAGTCTTTGAATAGGAATACTTTAATTATGCTAACATTTTAAAAGTAAGCCCTGATATCTTATAGTAAATCTACACTTGTCTGTTAATTAAAATTTCTGTGCTTGAATTTCAGTAAGCAAATTCATCACTGTGGTACTCTTAACCCAAACTAGATCTAAATATACACTGTAAATAAAATGTTTGAGTTGTTCTGGAGGATGGAAGATAATATTATATGAAAGGCCATATATTTTTAGGTTTTTCCCTTTTCTGTGAAGAATGGGTGGGAATATTTTGAGAATAATCTGATGTCAGTGGTGGAATTGTTTTCAAAGCAAATCATAGACTATTAAAACAGAAATTTTATTTTGGTGTCATTCATTTACCTAATTGAAATATTGAGTAAAAAGGTTTATATTTATGGTAATTAAACTATAATATTTCCCCTTTTGCTTTTTTACATTGAGCTACCACAATTGTAACAGTTAGGTTCTCGGCTTTTTGTATATTATGCTCAATTCCGTAGGTCGGACTGGAAAACAACTATCATGACATTTAGCTGGTATGCATACCTATCCATGCTGCATGTATTTATTTTTGTCTAATTTGTTTACTGACTTCATTTTTAATAAGAAAGTCTTTGTTGGACCTAACATGATTGCTCGGTACAAAAGGTATTAGTGTTTGTACCTAATAACAGCAGTTCAGCGCCCATATGTGCCATTGCATCCATCATCTTTACATCCTGCACCTTCACTTAATTGTTATGATATATTTACATATTGTAACATTCAACTGGGCAATGTCTGCTGCAAACTGATAAAGCCGTACATTCAGTGTTAAGAAAATTTGAGTAAGAGTGTTTCTTCACCAGTTCAAATTTGCATATATGGTTTTCTTCTTCAACCAGGAAATGACAACCAGAATGACGCTTTTAAGTTTATGAAGCGACGAGTAAGTGCTTTGTAAAGCCTTTACGTTTCATTTCTGACCCGGTAAACTATGATGAAAAATGCTTAGCTGGTATGTAATACCACCTCGTAAAGTTTGGTCCATCCTTTTTTAATCACCTTGTATATGTATATATATATATATATACATTCACGATTGCTATACTAAAGATGAATTCAGAGTGTATCAATTAGAAAACAGCAAATCAGAGGATTTATTCCGAGATTAGAGCAGAACATATTGATTGCGCTTCAGCAAATCCAAAAACATTTGGTAGTCTTAAAGCAGAGATTCTGATCTCAGGTTTTGCTATTTTCTGATCAGTGGGCTTTGAATTCACATATCAATTAAGCAAAAAAATTGAAGAACTTTTGTGAAAGATAAAAAAATATAAGTTATTTTAAACTTGTCAAGTTTTTTCAGAATCGATTATGATTTCTTTTAAAAAAAGGATATAAATTCATGGATATTTATTTGTCCCCTTTAATTTCAAGTCTTTTGCTGTTATTGTACCAGATTAAAATAAGAGTGTGCAAAGGCTAATAACTAGAACTGTCCTGATCATGTTGGGATGTATGTTAAAAATATATACGACAGAAAGCTACATGAGTATATAAGAAAACAATGAACGTTACTGGCATTGTCACTCAAGTAAATACCAAACTAAATTGGTTAATCACAATAAATAAAATTGCTGCGTGTGAGAATATAACTCTCAATACTTCCTTGAAGAAAGCAGGTATAAATCAATTAGATGACTAGAATTCTTTCGAGGGCATTTGAAGCCCTCTTCTTCAGGTCAAACAGTGTCTTTTCTTAACAACCACTAAGAAGCAAGCCAAGAAACTATTGAATAGATAGATTTAGAACTCCCAAAGCAAGAATTCTTAGTGGTTAGTCACCTAATTAACTTATGCGCCTGCTTTCTTCAAGGATGTGTTATATTAGTTGGCAATACCAGGTATCACTATGATATCAAAAAATTTAGTTATGCACAAATATTTGCTCTGTGTATCACTGAGTTTAAGTTCTATATTTAAAAAAAATTAATGCAATGGTTATATGGTTAAATATAATATGAATACACGATTAGTTTGTATTTTCTATTTATATTTAACTAGAACGAATTACCAAACATTGTCCAGGTCCTAAATAAGTGTCCACTACATATAAATAATTAAATAAGTACCTAATACTTAAGTAATGCATTTGAACACAATTGAAAATGGCTTCAATCTGGAAATTGCTTGCTCCAAATCTCACGCTTTCTGCAAAGTAAAAAAAGAGAAAGAGGGAAGACATGGCTTAATCTGTGCTTCCTAGGTGGGCATGTGCAGTGAAATTCATTGGTAGAAAAGTCAAATTTGTAGAGTGCGCAGTGTCAGTAGAGAGTGTACATATGCTTTGTGATCACTTAATGAAATTGCTTAAAAATTACACAAATTAAAATTACTTATGAAATCAAAATTTTTTGTTAGAACGCTAAGATATACAGGGTGGTCATAAAAAAACTTCCCCGATGTATGAATTCCAGCGGCCTATCCGCTCAACCAATCGAAAAGAAATTTCAGATATTGTTATTTGAAGGTATGCGCTCGAAATTGTGATGATTTCAAGCAATGGAGCTCTCACGGTTACGGTTACAGTGAAAAAATTTCGATATTTTCGAATGGCAACACCCACTTTTTTTCCTGCGCAAATTGATTAGCGCATTGAAAAACCATAAATGGCGTAGGAACGATACACGTATGACGAAAATTGGCGGTGTAAAACATTTGCAAAAAGCATTGTAAAGGACCAATGACAACACAAGAGAGGAGAGGGAAAAACTTTCATTGGAGTTACACTCAAACCTGTTTTTGTGTGGTGGATAGGGACCGCATAAAATGAAACGCATAAAAAAATTCGCACAAAACATCACGAGTAGCTATAAAAAATAGTTTTCGCAGCACAATTAAAAAGTATTTTTTTTATGCGGTGACTAGGGACCGCATAAAAAAAGTCTCACATAGAAAATAACTCAAAACTTTACGAAATAACTAGGAATTGCTTTTTTAAACGAAATCAAGACACAAGGCTTGGCAGCTACTTGGAATCTCGCCAAACCTTTTGGAATCTGATTTAGAAAATATACATGCGAACATTTTTAAATATTTTATTTACATATGTACTTATTTTACACATACAAAACTTTTCAAAACGTATAACCATTATCCTTCGTAGTCTGACAATAGGAATGTGAAAGCACTTTGAAGGACGTCAATTAATATTAGATTTAAAAATTAAAACACACGTAATATTCTTTTTTATTAAATCACTTTATTTAGCGGACTTGTCACTTGCGCAGATCACAGACGAATAAAAAAAAGCAACTCTTTGCTCCCTTCAAGTAAACTTCTTCTACCTACTCTTTAAAACAAACAAAACAAAGCATGAGATTAGCCGCCAACTATCTCATTCAACGAGTTAGTATATATGGAGAGAGCGCAGTCCAATCTGCTCCATGTTAGAAGCATGGCCAAACATAGAGCAGGTGCTAGTGGTTGAAGAGGAGAAGGCCATTCATGATTTGGCGATTTATCGCCTAAACTGTGTCGTGTACCTTCTGTTCATTTTTTAACTTCTAGAGGATGAGGGGGAACTGTACGTGTTATACGTTACAGGATTTTAAAGAATATGTATGAAGAAAAATACGAAATAGGATTAGAATATTTTATTATCAAAACATTTTATTACTAAAGAATAATTTTGTTAATAAAGTCAATTTCGTAAAACAAATTGAACTACAAAGCAATTGCAAATAAAATATGATATGAAATAGATTACATGTATACAAATTGAAGAATATGCATAATATATTTAAAAATAATTAAAAAGTATATGGAAAAATTGTATGCATGCTTGCGTAAAATGTAGAATTCTCCACTTGTATCTTTGAAAGTTGTGTTAGCTGTATCCATATATGCTTTGAGGCGTAATACAACTGAGTCATTTTTACATCTCATTTATTTTAATATATTGTATGCGTACTGTCAAATATAAAAGAATGTAATATTTGCAATAATGAAATATTTGACTTTATTTATATATTTTTTGTTTATAAAATGACATTTCAGAATAAAATACAAAATTATGTCTAAATTCATAAATAGGGGCTCTATTGAAATAGTCACGATTCTTAAATTGTCAAAACGTGTTCGGAAGGTTTTTGCATGTTTAATCGATATAGAATTTGGAAATTGTTTTGAAATGTTTTTCTATAAAGTATATATAGGAAATTAATAAGATTATAAAATATTATGGCACAAAATACAAAAATTGCATTTAATTATAATAGTTTCAGAGATTTGGTTGTTAATAATTCGTTTGAAAAATGCGTTAAATACATATTGTGAAATTTGCATCCAGAATTAAATAGACCCACACACCATAGACCCCGTAAGCACAATTACAGTGGGTTAACTCAATGTGACATAAAAATATCAAATGTTCTGCATATTAAATACTAAAAACTTATAGGAAAAATTGCAAATCAATCTATCCAAAATTATTTCTAAAAATTTTAAAAACAACTGAAGCATTAGGACCAAAATTATAATTAAAGCTATGTGCAGAATTAAGTTTTAATGACTTTTAAATAGAGTTAATTTTTTATTAAATGTTTCTGCATTTGTAATGTAAAGTATGTAAATAAAAATGTATGATGTAAGTAAAAATATTTATATTGGTAGAGCTGCTTCTAGATCAAGAAGCCTATTACTTAAATTATGATGAGGAGAATGTGAGGTTCTTTTAGAGTTAAGATTGCTCATTTAATAGATTGCTAACGCATGATCAAGAAGTCGGTGATTCAAATACTTCTTTGGGCAATGCATATTTCTTTCTCGAGAACTAAACAAGAGTTGTTGTTGTTGAGACCCAGACCGTCCGACCTACCAGAAAGGTGTACGGTAACTGTTTGGACGGCCGGGAAGAGCCACTCAATTTAGACCGGAACCCAATGGGGAAGCATCCACAGGGACCGTACCCTCCTTCCCCTACCACCAACCTCTCGGAAGGACCTACTGACCCACATGTTTAACGTGATCGCACTCCGCTTGAACACGGCGGCAGTTTTAGCAGCGGAGGGGGAATCGAACCCAGGCCTACCGAGTGCAATTCCCGCGTGCTAACCACTGGGCTACCTCGCCAAACTAAACAAGAGTGTAATAATACCAAAATACTTCTTGAAAACACTGGGAGTTTGGTGATACATCCTTTGATTTTTAATTTGTGAACGGGGGAAAATATATCTTTTTAATCGAGGTGTTTATATGAAACTAATTCTAACCAGCATCGGCACCTATAGAATTTATCCGGAGGGATTCAATGATAAGATTAACAACATCGACTAGTTTGATGTCCGCCTTTGTGATTTTTAAGTGCCCCTTTGTCATCCCCTATGGGCGTCCATGCTAACTAGTAATACTTATTAAGTACGATTTACTCTGAACTAGAAATGAGATCAGGCTCATATATCTTTATATAAAATGCACCGAAAAGTTATGATGTAAAAATCTAGCTGGCATTTTCAATGAATGTAAACTATTATTATATTTTATGAACGTAAAATTTAATCATGCGACACGCCTTTACTCTCGTTAAAACTCCCATTTTTCTTCCCTAGCCACCCAATCTTGCGAGTCGCCAACCGTCGCCAAGTTCTACCTCGAAGGGGAAACATACGAGGATACCGAAAATAACTCTATAACTATCAGCAAAGTACTCCAAATGTTTTTTTAAAGTGTTAGAATGGCATTATAAGTCGTTTGTGATATCACAAACACCAAAAATAAAGCAAAACTTCTAATTATACAGCATTAAAAGCAATGAAATTAATAGCCAAATGAAATGCACCACGCTAAAATCTAGCTCAATTACTTTTTAACTCTATTTGTAAGATATATAACGAAAACAAATGTTATCCATGAAAAGAGTAAAGCCCTCTTTGTACATGCTTTTACTTGCAGCCGTAAGTACAACAGTACATAACCATTATTTTAGCATTTATATTTCTCGAGTACGCTCTCGGTGTGAAATCGCCATTGAAATGTATAGGGTCACAGTGGTGAGAAAACGCGTTCTCGGGAAATTCGTCCGTACAACACCTGCCTTTATCTTTGACGATGATTGCAACCCTTAAGCTCTCTCCATATAATACTACCTCGATGATCTCATTAGCAAAAACCAACTCAGCGACCTAACGAGACACGCAGTCCGTTTCAGGAAAACCCGAACTAACACGATGCAGATGTCCTTCAATGTTTATTTGCGATCAATGCATTTTTGCTTTGCTACGCAAGAATTCCATCGCAATATGCTATTGCACATTTCATTTATTTACATGGAAATTCTTATGCGTTCAACAATTAAATTATGCGATTATAGAATTCAATACATATGTAATGTAATTGGCTGACGCAATACTTATGTAATGTGATGAAATACATATCAAAAATCGATCTAAACTAAATGGCCGATCAAACCTAATTTTTTTTATTGATAACTTCGTCAATTATGTCCAATTTGATTGAAATTTTCATATACCGCACAAAAAAAAATCGCACAAATTAAAATCGCACAAAAAAAAGACCGCACAAAAACAGGTTTGAGTGTACCAGTTTTCAACGTGCCCACCTTCACAGACGATAACGCATTGCAAGCGGGAGATTGTTGACAACAATGACGAATGTAACATCGCAGGAGGAATCTTTATAACTTCTCTTTTTGTGGCATCTTTCAATTCTGACAAATCTCGTGGATTTGATGTGTACACCATAGATTTCAGATAACCCCAGAACCAGAAATCTATTGGAGTGAAGTCGGGGGATCGCGGTGGCCACGAAACTGCAAAGTTACGGGAGATGACTCTATCACCAAAGTTCTGTTGCAGCACTTGTCTAACACATGTAGCGACGTGTGGAGGAGCACCATCTTGCATCCATACAATGTCATTACAGACATTTCGCTGCTGCAATTCTGGAATTACGTAATTCTGCAACATTGTTTTCTACCGAGGACCTGTGATGGCGCACGTTTGCATACCATTGGAAGTGACCTACCTCTTCGAAGAAGTACGGATCGAGAACGAATGTGCTTAAGATGCCGCACCAAACAGTCACTTTAGCTTCGTGTAAAGGCACTGATGCCATATCGTGAGGATTTTCGTCAGCCCAGTGAACGCAGTTCTTGGAGTTTACGTTTCCAGTTAAGGAGAAATGTGCCTCATCCGTCCATAATATCCGCAGCGGCCACCTGCTACTTTCTGTTAAAATATAAATGTTATTTAAAATATCTTTATTTTATATTTGGCAACAGCAGTATTAAAAATATCTTTATAGCAACCCTCTCTCGTGTTTACGAGATGGACTTGGAATGATGTTTATATTAAAATGTAGTTTCTGCAGCTTGCTCTGTTCTTAAAAGTAAAATCACTATTAAAATAAAAACTTCATACTATATATTTAAAGTATGCTTCTTCACATTTAAATATCTACATAAAATAACAGGTCATGGGACCCAGAGTAGTTTCCTAATTAAAAAAAAAATCATTTTTGAATATCGTTAGTGCATTGTGATAATAATGGAGCAGCAACAAGGTGAACTGTTTCATATCGATAAACTTAAAAACCAAAAAACCTTCTCTGTTTGGAAGTTCCAAGTTACAATTGCTTTTAAGTCAAAAGGAGTTTTCGAAGTTGTTACCGGACAGGATATCTTAGATGAAAAGAAACAGGAACAAGAACATGTTGCATGGAAGAAGAAAGATGCTATAGCACAACATATGATTGTTTCAACAATAGATCGTAAGTGTATGATGCATATTTTAAATTGTGCTACCTCTTGTGAAATGTTTAAAAAACTAAGTACGATTTTTGACCGTGATACTGATCAGCAAAAATATTCTACACTTCAAGAATTTTTCAACTTTCGATTTCAAAAAGTTTTCAATATTTCCGCGCATATTAGCCATATTGAAAACTTAGCTTTTAGACTAAATTCTCTGGATAAAAAAATTGATAATGAAATGATCATTTCAAAAATACTGTCTACACTGCCTGAAAAATTAAACTATTTTTTGAGTGCTTGGGAATCGGCAGACAAATCGGAAAAAACTATTGAAAACCTTACAGCAAGGCTGTTAAATGAAGAAAATCGTCTGGCAGGGAGTAATAACCAGATTGAAAATCATGTTTCTTTCAAATCAAAGGAAAAAACTTATTTTACATGTGGAAGTAATAAACATTTGTCCTGGAAGTGCAACAAATTTAACGAGAACACAAAAAACTTTAGCTTCAAATCTAAAAATTTAAATGTTGATAAAAATCGCCAAAGATGTAATATTTGTAAGAAAAATAATCATAATGAAGAAAATTGTTTTTTTCGTTCTTTTTGTAATATCTGTAAGAAACGGAATCATGCAGAAGAAAATTGTTTTTTCCACAACAAAATAAAAAAACAAGTTACTTTTCTTTCTGATCTAAATAAAAACAATGATCAAAACTTTATTGTTGATTCAGGTGCTTCATGTCATATGATGAACTCTGACAATCTTAAAGATGTAATAGAAATTTTTACTGATATATCTGTTGCTAAAAAGGGTCAAGAAATGAAAGCTGTTAAACCTGGAACTTATGAAAGTGATGCATGTGAACTTAAAAATGTGCTATATGTTCTAGATCTTAGCAAAAACTTGTTGTCGGTTAATTCAATTACAGAAAATGATGGAGTTGTAAAATTCTCTAAAAATAAGGTGGAAGTATTCAAAAATGGAGACCTAATAATTGAAGGTGATAAAAATCAGACTGGTTTATATACAGTGAACTTGCATAAAAAAGAAGCATTACTGACTGAACAAAACAATGCTGTGTTATTGCACAGAAAAATGGTACATTTAAGTGGAGAATACTTAAAAACTTTAAAAACTCTTGCAAATGGCATAATGCTGCGTGATGAAGATCTCAAGAACTTAAGCAAAAATTGTGATGTTTGTTACAAAAGTAAAAAAACTCGAAAGAAATTTGGAGTTGGTCGCACTAGAGCTACAAGACCACTTGAACTGATACATTCTGATGTTGTTGGTCCTATTGAGGTATCAACTTGGGATAATTGTAAATATTTTATAACGTTTTTAGATGACTATACCCATTTTGCTTCAGTTTATCTACTGCAGTATAAAAGTGATGTTTCGAATGTTCTGAAGCAATATGTCCTTGAAGCTGAGAACAAATGGAACTTAAAAGTCGCAAAAATTCGCTGTGATAATGGTGGAGAATATATTTATAAAAATCTTGTAAATTGGTGTAAATCTAAAGGTACTGTTTTAAATTATACCATCCCTCGTACACCACAACTTAATGGTAAAGCAGAACGACTAAATCGAACATTGATGGATAAAACTCGAGCTCTTCTATTTGATTCAAATGCAGAAAAAGAAATGTGGGGAGAAACACTATATGTAGCTACTTATCTTCACAACAGAAGTCCTACCATTGCTATTGACACTTTGCCTGCTGATAAATGGTTTGGAGGAAAGCAAAATTTATCAAATCTTCAAATATTTGGATCAACTGCATATTCAAAAATCACAGATCATCTAAAAAAACTTGAAAGTCGATGTCAAAAATACATATTTGTTGGCTATGCACCTAATGGTTATAGACTTTGGGATACAGAAAAACGAAAAATAAAAATCTCAAGAGATGTGTACTTTATAGACCCAAAAGAAAGTCAATGTAAGCAAAGTTATTCAGACTTCAAATTTTTGGATTTAAATGACAATGAAACAGATGATGGTGGTGATGATGATGAAAAATATGAAGATACCACTGAAATAGATGAAATTTCTGAAGACAAAGAAATGAAAAATTTAGATGTAGAAAAGGAGCAAGATATAGAAAAATTGTTGAAAGATAAAGATACAGAAGAAGTGTTAAAAGAAAATACCGAAGAAGAATTGGGAAAAGGTAAAAGGAAGAAAAAACTCCCAGAAAAATTAAATAAATATGTTTTGCTAACTTTTAAAGAAGAAATGAATAGTCCTGAAAAATTAAAATGGCAACAAGCTGTAAAAGAAGAAAAAAAGTCATTGGAGGAAAACAAAACCTGGACTTTAGTAGATGAAAAAGAATTAAAAGGGGAAAAAATACTAACCAGCAAATGGATATTTAAAATCAAAGATAATGGCAAATACAAGGCTAGACTCGTAGTTAGAGGATTTAAATAAACACAAGGAATAGACTTTGAACAGACATATAGTCCAGTTGTAGGTAGTGATTCTTTGAGAGCTATTTTTGCTACATCCACTAAGAAGAATTGTTATATGAAGAAATTCGATGTTAAAACTGCCTTTAAAACAAGAAGGATTAGAACCTTTAAAAACTGAACAGTGTATTTTTGTTAACAAGGACAATACATTAATGCTGGCTATTTATGTTGATGATGGAATCATAACAGGGGATAATAAAGATAAAATATATGATTTACTTGCGAAATTGAAGAAAAAATTTAAAATGAAATCATTAAACGAACCCTCTTCATTTTTAGGAATTGATCTGAAAAAGGACTCGGATTCTTTAAAGCAAACTGGATATGCAAACTGGATATGCAAATCGAGTACTGGAAAAATTTCAAATGCCTGAAGCAAAACCATCAAATACTCTTATTCTTTCAAATAAGAGAGGAAATAGTACAAAGAAAATTACTTATCCTTATCGTGAAGCGATTGGAAGTCTACTTTATTTATCAACGAAAACCAGACCAGATCTAAGCTGCTCTGTAGGTTTTTGTAGTAGACAGGTAGAAAATCCATCTGAAGAAGATTTTGAAAATTTAAAAAGAATTCTGAGGTACTTAAAAGGAACAGCTGAATTAGGAATATCTTACAACCAAAACAGTGATGCAAATTCGGAAGCTTACTGTGATGCTGATTATGCAGGAGATTTGGAAACACGGAAAAGTACTACAGGATTTGTTATTTATTATTGTGGAGGACCTATCTCTTGGGCATCAAGAAAACAACCTGTAGTTGCTACTTCAAGCACCGAAGCAGAATATATATCTACAGTTGAATGTTGTAAAGAGTTAGTATATCTAAAGGCACTGATCGAAGAATTGACCGTAGAGAAAATAACAGCAACTATGAATATTGACAATCAAAGTGCAATAGAATTAATTAGGAAGGGTGTTCTAAATCACAGAAGTAAACATATAGATGTCAGATTTCACTTCATAAAAGAAAAATGTGAGCAAAAAATTATAGATATAAAATACTGCCCAACTCAACATCAAATAGCTGACATTTTAGCAAAACCTCTTGGAACTAACAAGTTTCCTATTTTAAGAATGAAACTGATTTCTTAATCTTTTTTTTTATAATGAACATTTGGACTATACTGTAGATAACTGTAACATTTTTTATTTCTATTTTTTAAATTACCAATTACAGGGGTGTGTTAAAATATAATTGTTATTTAAAATATCTTTATTTTATATTTGGCAACAGCAGTATTAAAAATATGTTTATGGCAACCCTCTCTCGTGTTTACGAGATGGACTTGTAATGATGTTTATATTAAAATGTAGTTTCTGCAGCTTGCTCTGTTCTTAAAAGTAAAATCACTATTAAAATAAAAACTTCATACTATATATTTAAAGTATGCTTCTTCACATTTAAATATCTACATAAAATAACACCTTCATCATATCTGATGAGGAAAACATTCGCAAAGTCAACACGCTGTTGCTCGTCTCCAGGTTGCAACATCTGGACGCGCTCTAATCGATAAGGAAACATCCTCAGAACAGAGCGCAGAAGCTTGAGGACTGTTTGTTTTCGGTACATCCAAATTTTGCGGGCAACACTTCTTGCAGTAAGCAATGGACCTGCAGTAATCGTATTATGCACTTCCGCAACAACTTCAACTGGAACAGATAGATAGATGGTCGTCCGGATCGCGGTCTATCACATGTGCATCTAGTTTCTTCAAATTTTTTCACCAAATCACGTACAGTTCGTACGGAACATAGGCCTCGTCTTAGCTTATGATGTCGCCGATGAACTCGCACTGCTTCGGCAGCATTTTTCCCGTTCAGATAAAGCAGCTTTATCAATTCACCTCGTTGTTTCTCTATAAGTGTCATATTGTTGGCACGTTCGAACTGTTGGAAACTTGGTTCTGTTTTCGTCGCGATTCTCGTTATCGCGAGAACGTGTTTACATTTTTAGAATGGTTCTACCGTTCTCGTGAACGACTCGTGACGGGAACAGAACATGCCATTCATGCAAATCGCCATCTCGCCGCGCGCGCATTCTGATTTGCATATAGTGAGGGCGCTGCCGTCAACGGTTGTGTTCCGGAGCGTACCCATCACAGTGTATATATGATAGGACACATTCTCAGTTATTCAGAGACTTTACAGACCTTGACTGACCATGTAGTAGACGTGGGAGACTTTTCAGAGTTTAAGATCTTGTAGTTATGCAGACTTAAGACTCGACGTATAGTCAGATCGATCAGACGGTGATCGACGGTGAAAGACCTTGTATGGAAGGCAGACCTTGATCGGTAGAGAGTAGTCTAACTTCTAAAGCCATGACGTGTGACCTGATGATGGTGGCTTCATTAACGTGCACGACATGAGTGGTACAGTAGCTGTTTTTTTCTACTTACCGATGTTATAATAACTGAGAGTGTGTGCCTAGTCATAGACTATTCAAAACCTTTTTCATGAGCTTGCTAGCTCATTGTATATAGTTTTGCTTTGCAACGAATGTTACAGTGTTTTATTTTGTAACTTCATCTGATGCAATGGATCTCACAACAAATAAATTGTGTTTGTGTTTAACGAGCTTGCTTTCTTGAGAAAACACATCACTACTGCGTATCATCTGCTACAAAAATTTTCTACCAGCACTTCGGATAGGGATATGACCAACACTGCTAAATCTGCAAATGACTTTCAAATTTTCTAGTCAAGTCGCTTAGCTAACACAGCAAATAGCTGCCGACATTTGGTTATGGGCCCAGTATGTCAAGGCCATAACTTTTATCCGTGATAAAGCAGCAGTGAAGAGTTGTGAATTCCATCGACGGGGGCCGCGACCGGCGCCATTTGCATCAAGCAGAAAGGTAAACAACGCACTCTAGTCACAGTTAAAGACTATGGAGGTGAGCAACGGCATAGAAGCGTTAAACAGGGACAATTACGTCACCTGGCGTAATGAAATTTCATTTATCCTGAAAGGAGAAGGATGTTACGGCCACATCAACCGTACTGCATTACCAGTCGACGAATCTACGTCACGCCGCGAGCGAGAGGAGTACATGCGCAGTAGCGACCGCGCACTTTCCATCCTGTTTCGAAATATCTCGGCGGAGTACAGAGAACTGCTCGACATCGACGACAGCCCGGCGGATGCGTGGGAGAAGTTGGAGGCGCATTTTGAGGCCCCAACGCGCGCCAATCTAGTTCATCTGTTGGACGAGTTTTTCAGTCTACGCCCGGAAATCGAGGAGCCCATCGACATATTCTGTACGAGGATAAGGAAAGCTGTCACCAAGCTCAAGAACGTGAATCACCCCGTGGAGGATGTGTACGTGGCATTCCAAGCCATCCGGTATCTCCCAGCCCAGTACCAGAGTATCATCCAAATCATTTATCGCTGGAGCGATAAGGATTTTAAACTGGATAAGATTCAGAAAGAACTGTCTCTAGAAGAGGGCAGGATTAGACAGTTGAGGAAGGATCATGACAATAATAATGTAAGTTCCAATTCATCTGTATATTTTTCAAATGTTAACGCTAAATGTAAAAATGTCACCAAAGTTAAAAAGTCTATTAAGGTCATAGGACCATGTTTTATGTGTAATAAAAATGGTCATGTAAAGGCACAATGCCCAAAATTGAAAAAGATGACTAGCTCTAGTATTATTGAAGTATTTTCAAATATAAATGTAGAAGCTAATATTGTTGATAATCCTGACAATAGGCTCGGCTGGGTGATTGACACCGCTGCTACGCGACACTTTTGTAATGATGTTAAAATGTTTTCAAAATTTGATAAATGTAAGGATACATCTATGTCGCTAGCAGTGGGTGATATGGAAAGCCCAGTTGAGGCTATTGGAACGGTGAACATGTATGTTAAATTTAAAGATCATACAAATAATATTGTGCTACAAAATGTTATGTATTCACCAAAATTACGGCGTAACTTGTTGGCCGCATCTGTATTAGAAGAGCAGGGCTATTCTTTTAGTGCAGCCAAAGGTGTTCTATGGTTTAAGACTCCTGAGGGAGAAAATTTCTTTTACGCTAAACGTAAAGAAGGATTGTATTTCTTAAAACCACAGTACTCAACTAAAAGTTGAAATAGTAGTGTTGAGGGCCGTAAAGGAGATCAGGATAGGGACAAAAATTCTAAACAGGTTAGAAAAACCCCTGCAACAAATAGTCAAAGTCAAAACAAAATTAAGCCTAACTTGAATAAAAGGAAAAACAAATCTGATTTAAAATCAAAGTCAAATAAAATTAGTGGTTCAACAGTTGAAATTCTGAACAAAACTGAATTATGGCATAGAAGATATGGCCATATTAACTCAGACTACTTGCACCAAACAAGTAAAGTTTCCGCGGCAAACGGACTCCCAAAATTAAAATATGCAAAAGTAAATTGCATTCATTGCAAACTTGCAAAATCTAAAAGAGTTTCGTACAAACCAATAGGCAGGATTAGATCTACAGAACCTTTGCAATTACTGCACATGGACGTTTGTGGTCCAATGCCTGTAGCTTCATTGGGGGGAAACAAATACTTCTTGACTATTACAGACGATTTTAGCCGCAAGGTGTTTGTTTTTATTTTAAAACAAAAATCAGATGTGTTCAAAGTTTTTCAGGATTTTCAAGCTTGTCAGGAGAGACAATTAGGCAAAAAGATTTTGTGCATCCGTACTGATAACGGCATGGAATTTTGTCACGGTCAATTTAAAGCTTTTTTGAAAAAGTTAGGGATTAAGCATGAACGATCTAACACTTATACACCCGAACAAAACGGGGTATCTGAAAGATTCAACCTGACAGCGTTAGATTGTGTCAAGGCAATGCTTAATCAAAGCAAAGTTGGTGACAAAATGTGGGCAGAGGCAATCCTATGTTTTACTTATACAAAGAACAGGATTTGCCATAAATTTAAAGTTAAAACTCCACACGAATTGTACTATGGGAGGAAGCCTGCTGTATCCCATCTCAGAGTTTTTGGATGTAAGGCTTATGCTGGTATTGCAAAACAGCTTAGGAAGAAGCTAGACCTAAGAGCTCAACTGGGAGTTATGGTAGGATATGCAGAAAATACCAGGGGCTATAGAATTCTTCTTGTGAAAGAAGGAAAAATATTAGAAATAAGCAATGTCCGTTTTGAGGAGATGGAAGCAGCGGAAGGCGTCCTGGACCCCATTCGACCTAGAAACTTCACCCAAAAGAAATCGGGTTTTACTCGAACATCAGATTCAGGATCGGGATGTTTGGATAGTGAGTCAGAGGAAGAAGCAGGTGAGAGCCATGACACTAGTCATACTAGTGAGGAAGAGGACTCTCCTGCTGATTCCGATCTGACCCCCTGTTCAAACATAGATTGGGAAAGGAAAGCTGTACCCAGGCCTGATGGAACTCGAACTGATGTTTACTACTCAGTGAGGGGTGATAAACATAGGCTGAGAAGTCATAATGATGTTAAAAAATTCTGTGCTAAGGCTAACATACATTATGACCAAAATTTGTTTAACTTCAGAGAAAAGAGGGATATCAAATCCAGGCCAGAGGCAAGCAACATAGAAATAATAGGTGATATTGATCATGTAGTTTCTTTGCTAAAGGGAGAATTTGATATCAAATCTCTAGGGAAGGTCCAAAAACTGTTAGGTGTGGAATTTGCTGAAATCAATAACAAAATTTTTATACATCATAGGCAGTACATTAATAAGATTTGCCAAATGTTTGAGGAATTTTTAGCATTAAATTTTTGTAATCAAATTTCCAAAAACAAAAATGATTAAATTTGTAACTTCTAAATTTTTTTTTCTTTCTTTTACAAAATATGGTTAGGATATCGTATATTTTACTCCTCCCTCTGTGATGCAGATAATTGTATCTAGAGTATATATATGTGTATTGTTTACAATGAACTTTCTAAAATTTTTCACATTACACTGAATGTATATATATATCCATGTTTTCAATTCCCGCATAAGACAGTTATGCTTATGTGTATTATTTTTGTGTGTTTACTCCTTGTTATCATACACTTGGTTATGATTCATTGATGACAAACCACTTCTTTAAATTTATATATGAATACAATACAGAAAGAAAAATCTTTTCATTATCTGTGTCACTGCTATTAGTATTAATTATGTATACTGGTCTTGGACAGATAATGAACAGCCATAATTGAATTTAATATTTATAGTGAAATTTTTTAATCTTAAATGTTAAATTTAATAATTATACATAAAATTTTCTACATAATTGAATTTGATATTTATAGTAAAATTTTTAATCTTAAATGTTAAATTTAATAATTATACATGAAATTTTCTACACAAATTGAATTTGATATTTATAGTGAAATTTTTAATCTTAAATGTTAAATTTAATAATTATACATAAAATTTTCTACAAATTGAATTTAATATTTATAGTAAATTTTTTTTTATCTTAAATGTTAAATTTAATAATTATACATAAAATTTTCTACATAATTGAATTTGATATTTATAGTAAAATTTTTTAATCTTAAATGTTAAATTTAATAATTATACATAAAATTTTCAACACAAATTGAATTTGATATTTATAGTAAAATTTTTAATCTTAAATGTTAAATTTAAATTATTATACTTAAATTTCTTGAAACTTAAATTTTGACTTAAATTAAATTTTTTGGAACTTAGTGTTTCAATGATATCTAAATTTTTCTTTCAATGATAAATTTTTTTTTAGCTTAACATGAAAAGTAATATATATACTTTATGTTTTTGCTGGATACTAAAGAACTTGACATTTTTGCTGTTATGTTTTTTAGAATAATTTCATTGATTGATAGCACGTGCGCCGAGATTTGGGGTTTTGCATGAGGGGGCCGATTGTTGGAAACTTGGTTCTGTTTTCGTCGCGATTCTCGTTATCGCGAGAACGTGTTTACATTTTTAGAATGGTTCTACCGTTCTCGTGAACGACTCGTGACGGGAACAGAACATGCCATTCATGCAAATCGCCATCTCGCCGCGCGCGCATTCTGATTTGCATATAGTGAGGGCGCTGCCGTCAACGGTTGTGTTCCGGAGCGTACCCATCACAGTGTATATATGATAGGACACATTCTCAGTTATTCAGAGACTTTACAGACCTTGACTGACCATGTAGTAGACGTGGGAGACTTTTCAGAGTTTAAGATCTTGTAGTTATGCAGACTTAAGACTCGACGTATAGTCAGATCGATCAGACGGTGATCGACGGTGAAAGACCTTGTATGGAAGGCAGACCTTGATCGGTAGAGAGTAGTCTAACTTCTAAAGCCATGACGTGTGACCTGATGATGGTGGCTTCATTAACGTGCACGACATGAGTGGTACAGTAGCTGTTTTTTTCTACTTACCGATGTTATAATAACTGAGAGTGTGTGCCTAGTCATAGACTATTCAAAACCTTTTTCATGAGCTTGCTAGCTCATTGTATATAGTTTTGCTTTGCAACGAATGTTACAGTGTTTTATTTTGTAACTTCATCTGATGCAATGGATCTCACAACAAATAAATTGTGTTTGTGTTTAACGAGCTTGCTTTCTTGAGAAAACACATCACTACTGCGTATCATCTGCTACAAAAATTTTCTACCAGCACTTCGGATAGGGATATGACCAACACTGCTAAATCTGCAAATGACTTTCAAATTTTTTCTAGTCAAGTCGCTCAGCTAACACAGCAATAGCCGCCGACACGAACACCTGATTGAAGAAACAATCTTCCCACACTGCACAGAATACTATATTCAGAAGGCTCACTCCCATAGGACCCTATGGCAACATTTTTAACATGGGATGTCGCATAGACACTAGAGCTCGTGAGTTGGACCAACTGAACTACGATGCATCTGCCAGATTTGGCGCGCTATCGCTCGCTTGGCGATTTTTTTTTAAACGGGAGGGGAACAAAATGTTGAGGACTGTACTTTTATAATTTTTGAAACTATAGAAAGGATCAGGATTTAAAAATACATTAATCTGCAACATAAATATATTCATTAGTTTAAGAATATTTAAATAAACAGTTATATATTTAATTCAAATAATCATAAAATAGATTAAAAAATACAACCATTGCATTGTCTCACTATAAAACATAATGCACAAAAAATTACAAGCTAACATACTCAAAAGACTGAAATATTATATAATATTTTCAGTCTAAAAAGTATACTAGCGTGTTGATCGTTAATTACTTGATCCTTAATTTATTCTGGGATACTGATAATAGACTTTTTTTTTTAAATATAAAAATATTCATATAGTAAATATCAAATTTACATAAATGCACTATCGAAGTTGTGGAACTCAATCATTAATTACCCGAGGGGGGGGGAATTTTCCACCATAAGGCACTTAATAAAAATTTTACATAAATATATACACATACTATATCACATTCAACTAAGAAAAAGCTATCCAAATATCAATTATTTCACATTTTATAAAAATACGGAAAATATTTTTTAACTAATTATACCACTACCTCTTAAAATTTAGTCTAATCCGGTAGTAATAACACAGCACTAATATACTTATATGAACACGTGTATACTTATGAACACGTGTATACTTATAATGAACACGTATGTAGAATGGTGATAACTAAAATTATTTCAATTTTAATAAACATAAATTACATACCCTGTAACGCAACCAGTTTTCTTTTACCAATCCATTTCTATGAAATGATCTAACCACTTAACATATAATCCTTTTTCACGTTACTCAAACCACGCTAGTCTGTTGTTCTAAGTTTTCGCCGAGCGAAATAGGGTTATAACATTGAAAATCGTCTTGGAACCAAACCAGACTATCGCCAAGCGCTCGGAACAAACCAGACCATCGCCAAGAGCGCGCCAACCCAATGTTTGGTCTATCTCTAATGGCCGCCGCGAAAACGAAACTATCGAGAGTGACAGGTCTGTATAGTAGTCTGTGCCACACTGCTTATTAAAGGTTTTCCACAAGCAATGCTTTGCACATGGTGTTCTGTGATTGGTGCTTCTACTGTCTATACCTGTGAATTATGCAAAGTGCGTCAATGCATCTTCTCTCTGTGTTGTCATTGGTCCTTTACAATGCTTTTCTTTGCAAATGTTTTACGCCGCCAATTTTCATCATACGTGTATCGTTCCAACGCCATTTATGGTTTTTCAATGCGCTGATCAATTTGCACAGGAAAAAGGTGGGTGTTGCCATTCGAAAATTTCGAAATTTTTTCACTGTAACCGTGAGAGCTCTATTGTTTGAAATTATCACAATCTCGAGCGCATACCTTCAAATAACAATATCTGAAATTTCCTTTCGATTGGTTGAGCGGATAGGCCAGTAGGGGTTCATATATCGGGGAAGTTTTTTTATGACCACCCTGTATATGGAACTTATAGCGAAATTATAGAATTGTGCTAATCTTAGTTTTTCTAATGCAGTGATATATATCCAATAACATAAAAAAATGCGAATGTTTGATGTATATTTAAAGAAAATAAGTATGACGAAATTGTCTTATGGATTTGACTCAAACATTGTTGAAAAGAATGTTTTTTGATCTTTCTGATGGTGTCAAGACGGAAACTCTATGATAATACTTTTGGTCGTTGAGGAGAAAACCGATATTAAAAAAATAACATCATGGTGCACCTTCCTGTATCCTGAAATACATGTGTGCCAAATTCATTGCTGTACAATGCTTAGATTTCTCACTACAGACCACACACACACACACAGAGACAGACATCTTCATTTATTAAGTAAGACCAATTCATTTTTAATGAAATATTAAGCTATTGTTATTTTTCAGTAGTACCCAGAAAAACTCAAAACAAACTTTTCTGACTGGAAGTCCTTGTCTTTCAAGCAAAAAATCTCATTCCAGTTTGGAAACAGTTTTGTTTGGCCCACAGGTATATTTTCTCTATATTATTCCATTGTATTAATTTGATAATACTTTTACTTATTACTTGGAGATTGTATGTGTGGTATATTGACATAATTGGGGGGGATCTATTGCTTTATCCTTAATTTACTTGTGCAAAGATAAAGATAAGTCTTTGTTAGACACAGCATATAAAGGTTGAATAAAGGTATTAACTGATTTCAAATATAAAATACTTTTTCAAGAAAAATGAGACAGAGCAGCAGTAACAGTAAAGTCAAGAACAGGTCTTTAAAAAAGTAGTTGTAAACATATCTCAAGAAATAAATGTCTCAGGAAATACACATGTCTCAGGAAATAAATTGTTGCCAGACGATAATTCGAAAAACTGAAATGAAAACCCAGAAGGAAGAAAAAAAGAACATATGAATTTAAAACACTTTTTCAGTGAGTAAAGTTTTAAAATAAGTGCCCTGTGGTGAAAATTAAGAAAGCGATCAGTTTCTTAAGATGCATGAGTAACATCAACTAACCTCTAATAGTATATGTAAAAATAAATTTTAAAATATTTGTGAATACAAAATGAAGAAAACCAACTGGGTTTGGAAGCCAGATGAGCTAACCTCATCAAAAGAACAAACTATTGTAAAAATACTAGCAGGAAAAAAGAATTCAGAATTAAGAATCTACAAAAATTTAAGAAAAATAACTGGTTTTGGAAATCTATATGAGTAAATTCTTCGAGAAGGAATAGATAGAGAGAGCATGACGTCACACCCGACAGCGTTTCCAGTTCTACGGAGAATGTCCGCAAGATCACTGCTCGGTAAACCACGTGACTAGTATTTTTCTGAGTCGCGTCGTTTGCTAGATAGTGTATATTTGAATAAGAAAAAGCATATCTCTGCATTTTAACGAGCTATTTTCACCATGTTTTCATTGCTACAAAGTAAAGCCTTTAAAATATTTTAAAACGAAACCGTGTTCATTTTATATACCGCAATTAATTTATTAAAAATGAAGGAACTAGCATTAATTTAACAAATTCAAAGCTGCAAAGTACTTTTTTTAGAAATTCTCACAATTTGACTTGCCATTACAGTCTCGTTTTAATTGATGCTAAGTACAATGTTCGAATTTTTTTAAATTAAACTCTACACGTTTTAGATACCACAATTGATATATTTACTATCAACGAGGAAGAAATAATTTAATATATTCAAATCTATAAATATCTACATATATTTATTAAGATTTAGTATATTTTCATTAAAGCACATAATAATTGTTTACTAATTTGTGCTAGTTTAAGTTTTCCTTATAGGTGTAGTAACTTATGTATAGTATTTTTATTTGCGATAGAAAAACTATAAAATTCATTTACTTATCTACAAAAATGTGCTATATTATCTAAAAATACTGTTGCCCATTTATTGAATATGTAGTTATTTGCATGGTATTAAATGTTCATCTGCTTAAAAGTTGCACATAGTTGTCTTACAAAACTAACATTTGGTGAGGATCCTTGTATTTTGCTTTCAACTCTCATTCATTTCTAAGAGTTCGAGTCGAGATGAAATTCATTGCATTAAGTTCTTTTGAACTCTGCATTGATGTGCAATAAAAGAAACAATAGTAGCAAGAAAACTTTCTATATGTCATAATTTTGTAAACCTCTATGGAAAGTGACACATTCAGTTCTACCACCTAGCCAGCATCTTTAGCTCAGGCTTCAATGACCAAGTTCATGGTCACAGAACCCACCTGTAGGGGGCACTTCCAAAAATCAAGCAAAAACCCCTATTCAATTTTTTCTAAATACTGAAAAGTAATCTGTTATTAATAACACTAAATATATTTACTAAGAAGATGCATTTGTAAGTTTTTCTTATATTTTGCTCATAGCTGCATAACATAAAAAAAAATTATGAAAGAAGGTGGGGGAGGGGGAATTTCAGTCTTTCGCCTAAGAATAAATAATTTCTGAAACAAATCCTGCCTTATATTTCCAGGTCTGCTAATTCAATAACTGATAAATCGAGGTAGTTCTTTTCTTTACGTGTTAATTCTTTCCTAGTATACGATCATAAAACTAGAGTTTATTTTTCATAAACGTAATATTAAAAACAAACATGGGAATAATCAAAGGATATTTTATGACATGTTAAAAACAAAGGTTTTTTGAGGAAAAGTTAATCTTAAGCTTTTAGCTCAGATATCTTAAAAGATTGGAGAAAAATTCAGTTTGGATTTAATAATTACTTTTTATCTGTAAAATCAACACAATAATTTCTTTTCCATCTGTGAAATCAAAATACAACACAAAGTATATTTATTTTTACAATCAATGACAACAAAAAAAGAAAAACAACTGCTCCTTAAATAAAATTTATTTTTCATTTTTGTTTCGAATTTTAATTCCATGAATTTTCATAAATTTTAATTCCATTTAAACATTTTCCTAGATGATTCAATCTCACTTTTATGTATTGGTTCCCACAGCAAATTAGTACAATTTTTAAATGTGTAAGGAACTCATCTACAAACAATCTATCGGTAATACAACTACACAAAAGATTTTCTAACAGAAATGAGCATTTATAATACGAGCTTCACTGTAAGCAAAGAGCGAAGTGGATACCAGTTACGTGATTGCTTCCCTTCTAATCTTACAGGCAACTTTGTGACATCATGCCACCTCTATCTATTCCTTCTCGATAAGTAAATTTATAAACTAAATTCAAATGACTTTTCATCAAGAAATTTAAAAATACTAACAAAAGGCTGATGAATTAAGAATATTATGACGTAAAGTATGAAGGATGTGATCCATTAACACCATCAACTAAATTCAAATAACATTTGATAACATACTTTGCCAAAATGCCTCAGAAAAAAAAAAAAACTAACACTCATGATTTCACACCTACTTCTGATTGCATTTTTCAAATACTAATGTCGAGATGAAAATTCAATGTATTTTCTTTGGAAACTCTGATTTATGCATTTCCTAAAGATATTTGGGGAAATATGCAAATCTTTCTGGTTTTAAGATTTTAGGAGAAATTCCCTAAAGATTTTGAAAATAAAATCCTTTTGACTGAAATTGTTGTACTCATCCATAGCTTTTGTTTTTATATTTTCTGCCAATCTCTGAGAAAATATGCAAATCATTCAGGGCTTTAAAAGGGTTTTATCTTGTCCATTTGAAGTTTTTAAAGTTAGAACATTGAGAGGTTTTTTGTATTATATTTTGTAGTCGAGAGATATTAAATGCAGTCTAACTTTTGAGAATTTCAGTAATTTTGCATATGCTTACATATTTATGTAAACTTACATAAAATAAACTTGATTTAATGATGAATTTATTTATATCTGACCATTTTATATTTTCAAATTTATTTTTTTATAGATGGGACGCTCTGTCCCTTGTTCTGCTAGATTATATAGAGCTCGCCTTGTCCATTGGGAACTTTGTAGCATTTTACTTTCTGCTCATTATAGTTTATGCAGGAAACTATTTGAATATATGACTTTATTACCTGCATGGCAGCAATTAAAACTTGGTAAGGATACACCTTTATTTTCTTAAATGTTATTTATTGTTGTAAAGATGATCTGTTTTGAAAAGCATTGTTCAAAGCCTAAATGCAGCTTTATTGATTATAATTTTTTAAATTTATCTATGTGTATTGTTATTGATTTTTGTATTAAGGCCCCTGTACACGTTACCAAAAATTGAATCAATAAATTGACTGTTCAAGTTCTATCTATGCAACAATTTACACAAGACAATTTATCAAATGAAACGTTTTCTCAACTTCCACAAACTTGACCTATTTACATGGTCCAACTTCTAAAATATGCAACTTTCTTGCTATTTGTCCATAGTTGTCATGTGTTCAGTCTATCTTGTTGTTTATTTCTGTTTTCTTCATTATAATGTGTAAATATGTTTTTTCTTTATTCTTGTAAGTGTGTTGCTTCTTTCTTTTCTTTATGAGTAAGTGCTATACTTTTAATTTATAAATACTTTTTTTAATGCTTACGATGTCGGATCAGGCTTTGGAAATTGCTTTGAAAAAGGAAAGGAAAATTAAGTCATGGAAATAAATGTCTGTTAAATAAAATTGAATTAATTTATCAAAAAATTCGCTAAATATGAAATTGTATAAACTATAATTGGAATTATAACATTTCAAATCAATGCTAGTGGTGCTGACACCATCTGTGTATGAGTAATATAAATAAATTATCATAAATGTGTGGTTTATAGTTCAGTCTATATAATAAAAGGCAATGTCTGTCTGTGTGTCTGTCTTATACACTATAAACTCAGCGACCGCGCATCACAGAGCTACGAAATTTGGCAATCGGAGACCCAGGGGGGTGGGAAGGTGACACGTGAAAACCAATTTTTAAAATTTGAATTGTTATTTTTTTTGTTATTTAATGTTTTATGCGATTTCGACCATTTTTCCCCTTTTTTCTCCACCATCCAGACGTCGTAGAAAAAAAAACAAGTCACACGACCGGAAAGAGCAGACAATTGCAAATAAAAATATATCAATTTCAAATCTCAGTGACAAATTCTAATATTTTATAAAGATTTTAAAACACAAGTCACTTTCGGATAAAAAAAATGAACTTTTGTTTTTAAATCCTCGTGTCGGGAAAAGTACCGCCAATTTCAACTAATAATTTATATTTTTAGAAAGCTCAAAGATCAGTCTTTCTTACAAGCCCAATAAGAAATAAGAAATAGTAGCCGCACGATCCGGATTTTAAGGAAGTAATGATTTTCAATTTCTCGTCCAAACCACGAAAGATTTTCACCCACATGCGCTCGTAGACGCACAGTGTTTCTATGGTGGAGGGGAGGTGGGCATAGCGAAATCGAATGGAACATTCAATATTTGTGCCTACCAAATAATGAATGTACGTCATTAAACTAAAACAAACCAATCAATTTATTTGGATAAATTATTCATCCATTTTATTGGAATAAATTATTATTTTCGAAATAAATTACTTTTCATTTTAAATTTCAATTTGCTTGAAATATATTTATTAATTTTTTGAAAATGTCATTTTTTCTTACAACTCAACCCAAACCTTTCACTTTGTTGTTGTGTTAGCAGTTTCTTTGGAGCAGTTTATCCGTATCAAGATAAGAATTTATTTTACTTCATTAATGTTCTTTTAAGAACATAAACTTCTCTTTTTAAAACATTACGTATTAAGTGTATTTACACGTTTATAGTGTATTTTATTTATAAAATTGTTCTGATTTAAACAGGGGCAATATATTGTTCTGATTTAACAGGTTTTCGACTTCTATTCTAGAATTGTATTTAGATTTTCGTTTAATTTGTAAACTTTCTATTCAGTTTAGAGTTTATTTTCACAGTGGACTATTGGTATTATGGGTGTTTATAATTTTGTTTCGTGTTTTTATTAAAAACAAAAAAGCTTTTAATATATACAAACTTAAATAATGAATGTTTTTGTTTTTGGAATACATTATTTTTCATCTTAAAATTTAATTATTAGTGTTAACGTCATTAAACTAAAGCAAACCATCCATTTTATTGAAATAAATTATTCATCCATTTTACTGGAATAAAAAATTATTTTCGAAATAAATTACTTTTCATTTTAAATTTCAATTTGCTTGAAATGCATTTATTAATTTCTTAAAAACATCATTTTTTCTTACAACTCAACCCAAACCTTTCACTTTGTTGTGTTAGCAGTTGGATTTTGATTGAAGCGACTTATTCATTTCAAGATACTTTACTTCATTATTGTTCTTTAAAGAACATAAACTTCTCTTTCTCTTTTTATAACATTACGTATTAAGTGTATTTATGTGTATATTGTGTTTTATTGTGTATTTCATTTATTGTGTTTATAGTGTATTGTTCTTATTTAAACAGAGGCTATTTTCGACTTCTATTCTAGAATTGTATTTAGATTTTTGTTTAATTTGTAAACATTCTATTCAGTTTAGAGTTTATTTTAACAGTGGGCTATTGGTATTATGAGTGTTTATAATTTTGTTTCGCATTTTTATCGAAAACAAAAATGCCTCCAAAAAAAGTCTGCTTAAGTAGCAGAACAAGCCGAAGAAGAAACCATGAAAAGAATGCCGCTGCTCAAGCCTCCGAAAGTGAGGAACAGCGTCAAAATAGACTGCTCGCTGATGCACAGAGAGGGGCTGCAGTTAGGGGAAATGAAACCCAGGAGCAGCGGGAAGAAAGACAGGTGATTAACTCAGCGAAAGGGACTGCAGTTAGGGAAAATTAAACTCAGGAACAGTGGGAAGAAAGACAGATCCCTGATGCACAGAGAAGAGCTGCAGTTAGGGACAATGAAAATCAGGAACAGCGGGAAAAAAGACAGGTCGCATTTTTATTGAAAACAAAAATGCCTCAAAAAAAAATCTGCTTAAGTAGCAGAACAAGCCGAAGAAGAAACTACGAAAGGAGCGCTGCTGCTCATGCCTCCGAAAGTGAGGAATAGCGTCAAAATAGACTGCTCGCTGATGCACAGAGAAGGGCTGCAGTTAGGGAAAATGAAACCCAGGAACAGCGGGAAGAAGGACAGGTGATTAACTCAGCAAGAATGACTGCAGTTAGGGAAAATTGAACTCAGGAACAGTGGGAAGAAAGACAGATCCCTGATGCACAGAGAAGAGCTGCAGTTAGGGACAATGAAAGTCAGGAACAGCGGGAAGAAAACAGGTGGTTAACACAGAGAGAATGACTGCAGTTAGGGAAAATGTTTGCTTTTTATACGCTTTTTGGCCTAGGGACAATTAAAAACCGAATTAGTGTTTAGTGGTATCTGGCTGATATACTTGGGCCATGCTCTTGATACCCATGCAAATATCCTGATGAGGATATTCGCATGGGTATCAAATTATATTTGCAAATGTCATCAGTGTTTGCTTTTTATATGGTTTTTGGCCTAGGGACAATTAAAAACCAAATAAGTGTTTGCTTTTCATACGGTTTTTGGCCTAGGGACAATTAAAAACCGAATAAGTGTTTGCTTTTTATACTGTTTTTGGGCCAAGGGACAATTAAAAACCAAATAAGTTTTTGCTTTTTATACAGTTTTTGGCCAAAGGACAATTAAAAATCGAATTAGTGTTTGGTGGTATCTGGTTAATATATTTGGGCCATGCTCTTGATACCCATGCGAATATCCTGATGAGGATATTTGCATGGGTATCAAATTATATTTGCAAATGTCATCAGTGTTTGCTTTTCATACGGTTTTTGGCCTAGAGACAATTAAAAACCAAATTAGTGTTTGGTGGTATCTGTCTGATATATTTGGGTCATGCTCTTGATACCCATGCGAATATCCTAATGAGGATATTCCTTAGAGCAGGAATAAGAAGTAGAGTGATTTAGTCCATTGGATTTTCCCCAAGAACGTGTTCTGCAATTTATCACGTGACTACAGGCAGAAGAGCTGCCACATTTGGCGGCTTTATCTATTACTCTGTGCGTTTGGCGATTGGCATCTTTAAAATAACAAGAAATGCTTGCTTAGTGCTTACAAAAATAACTTTTTGGTGTGTATTTTAAGAATCCCGCAAAAACAACACATATAGTGCTTGATGGTATTAGAATAGGAAAGGATTTTGTACTTCCTGGTTTAGTTTTGGGTTGTTTGGAATAGAAAATTAGCTTTCTAATAAACTTTTTATTTAAAAGGTCGAAATGTTTTAAATAATATTTCCTTTAATCTGGATTACCTATGGCAAAGGTGACACATGTGATTTTATTCTTTTCTTTCTTCATTTTTCCCAAAAATGTGATCGTTATTTCTACCAAAAATATCCGCAAATTAAACTTTTTTCTTATTTGGAGGAATTTCTATCAGATTTTTTAATTAAAGATTTCTTTACTTTATAATTGACTTAAAAAATAGCTTCAACTGTGCACATGTGCCCCATTGGAGGGGCCCTTGTGAACATACATGGAGCATAACAATAAAAATAAATAAAAATTTTCTGATTTTTAAAAAAGTCTTTAATGTAGTGAATTTATAGATACGTGAACTAACATTTATTACAAAAATATTTTTGAGAACTATAGCTAAAATAACATAATTGCGCTTTTTAACAGAATGTAATTAGAAACTTTATCATGTGAAAGAAAATGTACTTTAAATTTTTTATAGAAAATGAAAAGATATACTATGAAGAATGACTAAGTGTTTTAAAAAGTGATGTGACAAATGTATTGCTTTTAAACATAAAAAAGTTGAGATCACTAAGAATTGCATATTCTGATACTGTTCATATGTGGGAAGAAGCCGAAAAATCTTTTCGGTTTGAGCAATATTTGAAAAAGAAAAATATAATGAAAAAGCTTATAACAACACAATTTCAAATTTACATGATTTTAATGTACTGAAAAATAACATATTAGAGCAAGAGCTACTAGAAAATCATATACTAAGGACACAATATATATCGCAGAAGAAAACGACATTTCAAATTTAGATTTTCTAGTTACCCAGTTCTTGAATTATTCCTCAAAAATGAATATATTCCTATTGCGGGAGGGCCACCCCGAGTGGACCCAGACCCCGAGGAAACAATAATTCCGGACCTCATGACAGAAAAACTGCATGCACACACACACAGAGAGAAAATGTTCTACATAAATTCATACCCGGGTCACTCAAGCATTACGGGCTCAGGTAATTTTTCCAGGCTTCCCCCTTACAGGCCCAAGAAGGGGCTATTCTTAAACGGTTTAAAATCTAAAGATTTAAAATATACAACAAAAGGCCGATCTATTCTGAATTTGGAATTTCTAGAGTTCTGGTTTTCAAATTAATCCCAAAAAAGTAGTACATTCCTATTGCAGGTCCATGTCGGTTTTCGGGTTAACCCGATAAGGTTCAAAATCCAAAGAATTAAAATGTACTATAAAAGTAAACGATTTTGATGTTCCTGTGGTTAGTGAAACCTGATTAGTTAAAGCATTAATAATATAAATCACACTGACAAACACCTGATCAAGTTATATAAAAGCAACTTACCATGAAGCAAGAAATACAGTTCCCTTCTATAAATATTATAAATGTGAAACATTTAAAACGGCATTAGATATTTTTCAACAGGCATTTAAACCAAATTTTTATGTATTATAGTTAAATAAATTATTAAAACCTGGTAAACAAAATAATTTAGTTGATTTAAACTAGCAACTACCGTATTATCAATATTAAAAAATACTATATATGATATATTTAAACACAAACAACATGAAACTTATTTAGCACTTTGTAAGTAAACATAGCAGAAATATGTTTAGCTTTTATTTTTACACAGCCATTTGGCAAATAAACTGTCGCCAAAACAAACCGTTTGAATAATTTGGCATGTATGCAAATCATTTAAACGAATTTGACTAAAAACCAGTTTCTTTTCTAATAAATAGTAAAAAAGTGCAAATAGTACATCAAAATACAAGAATTTATCAAAAAATAGCAATATTATATAGCTTGCTACAATACAAATCACAAATTTAGATCAGCCAGGCTGTTCAACAGTGAACTTAATATCAAAAAACTACATAATAACAAAAGATTAATGAATAGTTGTACGTAACAACGAAACTTTATAGATCCCCCTTTTACTTGCATTTCTGTACAGTTGTAACAGCAACATAATGAAACCATATTAACCTCTTTTAAGTAGTTAACTTGACAAGCATCCATTGAAATAACACTGAAATGACAGGAGGAGAAAGAAGTGCTTGCCGGTAATCACGTGATTTAACGATGGAGCACCAAATCAAGGGTTATAGTAACTCTACTTCGTAACTCTCCTCTAAGGGATATTCGCATGGGTATTAAATTAAGTTTACAAATGTCATCAGTGATTGCTTTTTATATGGTTTTTGGCCTAGGGACAATTAAAAACCGAATAAGTGTTTGCTTCTTGTACGGTTTTTGGCCTAGGGACAATTAAAAACCGAATTAGTGTTTGCTTTTTATAAGGTTTTTGGCTCATTATGCTGGATTGAATTGTGGCGATGTATTGTTTACATCGGGGGGTGGTTGGGGCCACAATAAAAAAACTTAAACACTGAAGAAATAATAAATAAATAAAAAGAAAGTTATGGAGATTGTCGCGGTGCATTTATGCATCGGGTGGTGGTGGGGCAATCTATAAAAAGAAAACTTTTTTTCACTGAGCAGCATCATTAAAGCAGCATCATTATTTCTTAAATACTAAATTCACATTCAACATCATCAGTCTCAAAAATACTTTCATGTCATTTGCGATGCAATACTAAAAATGCAGACAAATGGATACAATTTCATTTATGTAAAACAAAAAATAGAGGAACATACCTCTATAAAAAACATAAGAGCAGCTGATCCTGGCTGTGAGTACACATCAAAGGGATCCCTTTCCTAGGGTTACAGGTACAAAAATCCTCAGAATCTCACAGTTCACAAACATTAGAATAAATTCACTTTTCAAATCAATTTTCAAGAACCCCCCTATAACATTATTTTTTTTCATCTTAAAATTTCGTTATTAGTTTTAACGTCATTAAACTAAAACAAACTTTGTTAACTCAACAGGGTTATGGTGTCAGCGAGATTGCCACAATCAGAATTTTCAAGGGTAGCTAACAGGCTGGTCGCCGAAGGCGGCTAGTTTTAAATAAATACTTTATTATCTTACAGTAATTGCTCATAAAGTTATATTTCAATAAAAAATTTGAAATTTTTAATTTTGAGATCTTCCTGTATAATTAGAAAGAAATAGAGTCCCTATATGTGGAGTTTCAGAGAAAAAGAATGTAAAAGCAATGTTTGAGAAATAAAAGCTAAAATTAAATGCACTAAATTCAACTTTAATTTAAAATACATAAGTAAAGTAGTCAGTTAAAAATGTATAAATAAAGTAGTCAAAGATGAAATTCATGCACAAGTAGCATAAGGTTAGTGAAAAAATATAAAAACGGATTGTGACATCATACTCAGTAAGTGTTTTGATTGATCAGTTAAAGCCAAGAAATTGTACGATTTTTGGAGTTGAAAAAGTTTGTTCAAGAAGTTGTACACAAGAAGTTTGCCATTCAACTTCCATTTTACACAATACAAGTATGCACAATAAGTTGATGGTTCAACTTATTCAACTTTTTGCATTGTGTACATGGGCCTTTACTTTCTATTCTACTTTTCTCCCTATTGATTTTCTTTTTTTGTAAATTTTCTTTTATAGATGCTTTTGAAAATTCTGCATATTTGGAAAATTTAAGTGCATTTGCAAAGGTAAGTAGCATTCTTACAATGAATTCTTGGATTTGAAAATATTAAATATCTAAATTGTTAGAAGCAGTATTAAAGTCATATTTCTGTTCCAAATGCAAGATTTTGTTTTGCTTATAAACAATTTTTGCACTTTGACTGCTGATAGAAGAAATCTGAAAAATAAATATTTCATTAATAAACATCATAAAAAGATTGAATAATATATCAACCTATTTCAAAAGCAAACAAGAAAAATCAATCATGCATAACAATTGATTAAGAAACACTTTCTAACTGAACTGCAATTTTATTTAAACATCTCTAAAATGTAATACAGTCAGCACTGATATTTTTTTAATTATTACAGTACTTTAGTAATTTATTATACTTAAAACTTCATTGAAAAAGGCAATACTAGTTACACAAAATGAACTTTATTCAAATGAAGTCATCGAAATATAAATTGTCTGCTTCTCTATGTAAAATCAATAAATACTTCATTCATATCACTTATATTTAAGACTCCAGAGCTAATTAATTTGGTGTGAAAATAATTCAGCAATTCTTATTCAACTCACAATCGTTTGATTTGTTTACATGCTGCATGCTTTAAAATTAGGCTTCATTGTTGAGATAATCAAAATTTAGTGATCATTTAAAATAAAAAATATTGTAATTACATAGCCACAGAATTTAGATACACAGATAACATTAAAAAATAAAGCAGTTTTATGATGGATGCAACACTAAATAAAAATTTAAATGTTCATTAAACATCACAATCCTTACACAGCAGAAAGAAAATGGATGCCATATTTTATTTTGCAATGAGTCACGTGATCTTTTCATATATCATGGGTGTAATTATTATTTAAATTTTTTACTTAAAAAACTACCTAACATATTTTGCAGAAATTTTTTTTGTATATTTTATGTGATAATTTAAATATTTCCTAAAATTTTTGAAGCAATTTGTTAATTTTAACTTCACTTAAAAAATGTTTGAAAAATGAAGTCCCATAGGGTTCCATGTATTTCATTTTTTCAACCCAGGTTAAATCTGAAACTAATTGGGTGATACTATTCATTTTCATTCCCATATGTCCCACAGACTATGTTAACAACATACTAAAATTTCATTTTTATAAAGTCATTTTTTGGGCAGTTATCATGAAAATGGACAGAGAGACAGACAGACAGAACGACCAAAGTCAAAAACACTTTTCAACTGTGTTCAAAAGTATTAAAAAGAGTGACCTTCCTCAGGATGAATCAGACAGCGCACCAGTACCAACGAAAGCAAGTAATCATCTGTAAAAAAATAGTTGTATCATGTTACCTATGAAAGTAATTGATGCCAACAAAATTTTTTAAAAATTGAAAGGAAAAATCAAGGAGGAGGATAAAAAACAAAACAATAGAAGGATTCAAAACACTTCCTTCATGAACAAAACTTTTAAATAACTGTCCTATGATGAAAATTAGGAGAACAGCCAGTTTCAGAATAAAAATGAGCAGTAGCATCAACTAACATAAAAAACTATGCCCAATTTTTTTTGTAAAAATACTAGTGAAGAAGCAACCAGTTCCAGGAGTTAGATTAGCTAATTTCATTAAAATAACTGTAGAAATCATCATCATAATTTATGATTATTGTGTGCTTCAGGGCTTTTTCTGCCCCGAGGCACATAAGGCTTTCAATCTAGATTTCCAACATGCTCTACCACATACAATATTCTTCCCTGTGAGTTTGTACATACATGTTGCTGAATAAGGAAAATCATTACAGGAAATTGCATCTAACGTATCACTTTAAATTTAAGCTTAACGTATGGAAAAAAGCAGTTAAACTTGTCATTTAGGTGATTGATTGTGAAAAGAAAAAGCAGAGAATTGCACAGATAATAAAGAAGACAAGGTAGTTTACAAGAAAATTCAGAAAGCTACTTTTTATTCAAAACTGCAGACATCTGTGCTAGTACAAAAGTATTTACAATTGATGTCATGGATTTGGCATGAGCAGTGCCTAAGTTGATATTCCTATATATAGTATATACATTGAGCTTTAAAAGGTTCAAAAGTGTTTGGCTAACCTAAATATTCAACATGGAAACTCGGAAGAGCACTAACTTTACAAATAGCATATCTTTGCAGTAGACATGTATTTTCAAAATTCATTCATGATAAAATGGTGACACGGTCAGGAAGCTCTAAGCTAAACATCAGTAACTTTGAAAGATGGGCGTAACCGGCTCTCGTAGATCAAACTGCAACCTTTTAGATATAACCAATACCTTTTCATCATCGTAAATTTAAAGATGCTGGAGTTGCACTCGGTAGGCCCGGGTTCGATTCCCGCCGCTGCCAAAACTGCCACCGTGTTCACGCGGAGTACGATCATGTTAGACATGTGGGTCCGTAAGTCCTTCCGAGAGGTTGTTGGTAGGGGAAGGAGGGTACGGCCCCTTTGGATGCCTCCTCCACTGGGTTCCTGTCTAAATTGGGTGGCATTTCCCGGCCGTCCAAACAGTTACCTTACACCTTTTTGGTAGGTCGGATGGTCTGGGTCTCAACAACAACATACTAGATAATGGGGGCACAGTAGCCCAGTGGTTAGCGCGCGGGAATTGTACTCGGTAGGCCCTCTGCTGCCAGAACTGCCACTGTGTTCATGCGGAGTACTATCATGTTAAACATGTGGGTCCGTAAGTCTTTCCGAGAGATTGGTGGTAGGAGAAAGAGGGTACGGTCCCTGTGGATGCCTTTCCCACTGGTTCCGGTCTAAATTGGGTGGCTCTTCCTGGCCATTCAAACAGTTACTTTACACCTTTCTGGTAGGTCGGACGATCTGGGTCTCAACAACAACAACATACTAGATAACAGAATAATAAAGTATGCAATCGAGTCAATGCATCATTAGCCACTCATCACTCGCTAAGTTTGCTTGCCAAATTTCCCATATGTCATTGTTTCCAGTTGTCCCCCCATTCATCTTTTCCATATTGAATATATTATACCCGAAAATGAGATACTTCCAAACTGTTCAAATTACCAGCGTCATCCCAGAGTATGCAAACATTTATATGTGCGTCGAGTGCTCAATTTACATGTAGTACTATACAGGCTCAGATTAAAGGGGGTCTCAGAGGGACAATGTGTTCTGGCTCCCCTCCAGAGGCATCTGAATATCCTCTTTTTTTCTAAAATGGTGGGGGGACCCCTCTTGGAATTTTTGTGTTGACATATTCCCTTTGATGAAAATAATTATTTTTTTACCAGATATGTTCCTTCTATTTTCTATGTTTTTAAAACAGAGTGGGGAGGGGCTTAGCCCTTAACACATTCAAGATGGTGTCTGTCCCTGGGAACCAACACCAAACTTTCTGTTCGGCTGGTGTCGGGCCCTGAGTAGACTTGGGCAATATATCGTGAAAAACTGGTATGGAGTTGACATCGCCAAACCGGTTTCATAATTTTTAAGTCGATGATACATCGTGATTTCCCGATATCCATAGGCAGTGCTAAACACCGATCTTGAGAATGATGCTTTTGGTTTTGGGATTTTCTTAACTCATGCATATATTCCTGGTATCGTCATCGTCAGTACATCATGATTTCCCGATATCACAGACATCTCAAGGCGCCCATCTTAAGCCAATGCTTTTGGTTTTGGGATTTTCTCAGCACATGTGCAAATTCCTGGTGCAAAGCGCTACCGCTGAGTTTTAAACCAACGATTTTGATGTTTCTGCATAATTTTTCACTGTCCTGTAGCTTTTCAATTGATGCTGTGAAATTTCTGTGGATACGGTACGGCAATACACACAAGGATTGATTGAACGAAAACAGTTTCAAACTGTGAGGGTATGGAGAATTCTACTGGCGGAATTTATCTCGGTATGTTTTATATTGCTTTTTTCTTTAATTGAGGATTTTTGCTGTCCTTAAAAATATTTAAAATCTTATTACCGTGAAATGTGTGAGTTTACGAGGAACTGCCGTATCTCATTATGAAATACCTGGGTCAGTATATGAGCTTCTAGAATTACTGAAATATGGCAGTTACTTTATAAATTCGTATATTATTAAATTTGAAATGCTTGAATATTGGACTACCTTATTTTTACATTTTGTTAAAGTTCTGAAATTCATTTTTTAATTATTTTAGCACAAATAGTGCAATTTCAGTTCATATTTTGGTGTGTTGCCTTAAGTACAGAAATATTGTTTTTCATCCATTTCTGTATAACTTCCCCTGGTCCCGTCATCTGATCTTTTTTTAATAATTATCGAAAAAAATAAAATCGACAAATTAGCATTTTCATTTTTTGGTTTATTATTTTCATACAAGTTGTGCTATTACGCAATTCAGTTTGCATTATTATACATTGCATAAGTGTAACGAGTGAGCTGCCAGTGCGATGACACCTGGGAAAAAGAAAATAAAAAAGAAGAAGAAGAAGAAGAAAGAGAGAGGAATTCACGACATCGGCTCGAGGCTGAAGCCCACCAGTTTTGTTGTTGTTGCTGAGACCCAGACCGTCCGACCTACCAGAAAGGTGTAAGGTAACCGTTTGGACGGCCGGGAAGTGCCACCCAATTTAGACCGGAACCCAGTGGGAGAGGCATCCACAGGTACCGACCAGTTTTGTTGTTGAGACCCAGACCGTCCGACCTACCAGAAAGATGTAAGATAACTGTTTGGATGGCCAGGAAGTGCCACCCAGTTTAGACTGGAACCCAGTGGGGGAGGCATCCACAGGGACCGTACCCTCCTTTCCCTACCCAACCTCTCGGAAGGACTTACGGACCCACATGTTTAACGTGATCGTACTCCGCATGAACACGGCGGCAGTTGTGGCAGCGTGCAAATCCAGCGTGCAAACCACCGGGTTACCGCGCCCAAAATGTGCCAACAGCACGCGGTGTTCCCAGGTGGTCACCCACCCCAGTACTAACCGCGCCCGATGCTGCTTAACTTCGGTGATCTAACGAGAACTGGTGTTTTCAGTCAAGGCCACCTAGAATGAGGTAGAGCCCGGTAGAGCCATTGGCTCGACCAGTTTTGTTGTTGTTGAGACCCAGACCGCCCGACCTACCAGAAAGGTTAACTTTGTAATGTTTGTGTTGTATTTGCGAATAGTTTAATACTGTCATTAAACTTCAAAATGTGTAAGTGTATCCGTGTCAATCCTGTACAACTAGCGGATATAGTCTGGCGCCGAACGCGGGGCTAGTGTTTGTGTGTTCTCAAAACGACGGACAAAAAGAACTCCATCCTGATGTGTTCGTGTGAATGCGGTGTTGGAATATCCCTTCATGCCAAGGATGTTAGCAGATAAGTGTTCAATCTGTTTAAACTATTTTAGGTAGTTGTGCTTCTGTTTTCTCCATTCGGCAATTGCAGTAGTGAAACCTATTGTTTCAAAAACATTCTTTTGTAAAACGAAGTGCTTGCCGTTCTCGTCTGAGCGTCGCTTTCATTTTCATTTGACCGGCGACGGAATGTCTGCGATCGATCTAGACTCTAGTGGAATAACGGATGTGCTGCAACTGTTTTCTTTTTCTTTCTCGCTTTTGATCAGAATTATTTATTACGTTAAAAGAAAAAAAGACTGTTCTGTGTTAATTTGAAGAATTTAGAAAGTTTACGATAGAAATGGCTTATCTTGGTAAGGGACGTAAGGAAGATCTAAGATTACTTGTCCAAGAGTTGGAATTAGATAGAGCAGACACTCTTAAGGTAGTGGAGTTAAAAGATTTGATCACGAGTTCTGAAGGCTATGGTGAAGAGTTGACAAAATATATATTGGACAATATTATTGAAAATCGAATAGCAAGGGAACAGGAAGTCAAATTGGAAAAGGAAAGAATGTTTGAATTGGAACGTTTGAAGTTGCAATTTGAATCTCAGAGGGTCTCGCAATCCATAACGGCAACCCCGGTTTTGGAGACAGAGTAACCCAAGTGGGACGTGAGGAGAATTCTTCCTAAATACGACCCTAAGGACGATGATATGGCATTATTTCTTAATTTATTTGAACGACAACTTAAGTTCTTAAAGATTCCAGAAGCGACTTGGGTCCCATATTTAATTGGATCTTTACCATCTGAGGTCGGACAACTTATGGCTAGAGAACCAGAGGAGGAATGTCGGGATTACAATAAAGTGAAAAAATGCTGTTGAAAATATATAAGCTTACTGCCGATAAATACAGACAATTGTTTTCCCTGCACCGTAAGAGCCAAAATAGTACTTGGCGTGATTTTTATTTTGAATTGACCAGTTATCTTGACGGCTGGTTTACTGAACTGAATGTCAAGACATTTGAACAATTAAAGGAACTCGTCCTGGCTGACCAAATGAAGAAACCAGTACCTCAGGAAACCAAAGACCATTTCCTTGATATTTGGCCAGAGCTAACCAACCCCTTAGACTTGGCGGAAAGGTTGGATACTTACGACTGTTTAAGGACTAATCAGAAGATAAGTATGATTCCGCCGTTTCCGAGGAAGACTAACACGGTCAGAGATGAGGTTACGAAACCTGTTATGCCCAAGAGGTGCTCTCAGGAAGGCAGAACCAATCGAACAGATGCTGGATCCAACCAGGAACGACCAACGTTATTCTGTTATGGCTGTGGTAAAGCCGGATTTATAAAATCAAATTGCCCAATTTGTAACCCTCCCACGCGAGCAGCAGCTCGTTTGGAGAAGATCCAAATCCATAGTCCAGGGGTACTGGAGCGGGCTGCAGTCGTGAGTGTCACAATAAATGGTATAACAGGTACAGCGATGCACTCTATTGCGGGTGAGACCCTGTACCATTTGCTGAAAGATGAAGGAGTTGAGTTTGAGAAAACATTTATTACGATGACGCTTGCTGATGGTGACCAAACTGAGAGGGACGTTTTTACCACGTGTGTGACAGTATGTCTGGAGGGACGTTCTTTCCCAGTAACTCTTTTCGTGCTACCAGAAGCCAAAGGAAATCGTGCCCTATTGGGAGCAGATTTTCTGAAGAAATCCGGAGTCGTGTTGAATCTTCAAAACCGTACCTGGTTCTACAGTGATAACCCAAATGAATACTTTCCATTCGCTGAAAACCCTACTGTCCAGTTCTGTGACATTAAGGAAGGTACGATGGCGGCAAATTCTTGTCTACTCTGATCCAACGAAGGAAGGTGAATATCTAACGGAGGACCAACGCCGAAGACTCAATGCGTTGCTTACCCAGTGTGAAGACACCTTTAGTTCGGGGGGAGAGCCGATGCCGTATATGGAACATCGGATCGACACATGTGATTCTTCCCCAGTTGCCACTACTCCCTATAGGCTCTCTCCTGCCAGAAAGGAAATTCTGAGAGAACAGATCGACACCCTTCTCAAATCGGGCGTAATCGAGGAATGTGACTCTCCGTATGCTGCCCCAGTGGTGTTAATGCCAAAACAGAATGGGGATTTCCGCCTTTGCATTGATTACAGGAAACTGAATGCTGTAACTAAGCCTGATCCATATCCGCTACCACGTATGGATGATCTTTTGCAAAATGCTAAGCCGACTACCTACATGTCTACCATCGACTTAAAATATGGTTACCATCAAGTCAGAATGTACCCTCCCGATAAGGACAAGACAGCCTTTGTTTGTTCATTTGGAGTGTTCCGATTTACGCGCATGCGCTTTGGTCTATGGACGGCCCCTGCAACCTTCCAAAGACTTAGGGATCTTTTCCTAAACGGATTGATAGTCAACATCCTGGCCTATTTGGATGACATTATTGTGATGTCCTCTACCGTCGAAGAACATTTGGAGGACCTTCAGTTAGTTTTTGACCGGTTACATAAATTTAGACTGCATGCCAATCGTGCAAAGTGCCACTTTGCTTACCCAAAGCTTAAGCTGATGCAAAATTTTGGATAAGTTCTTCGAAATGCACTTTTCGCAAGAACGTGGACTCAATTAACAACAGGGCTAAAGAGTTCAGCTTCTCTTCCCCCATAGTTGTGCGAGTTGGTTATTTTATCCACTTCAACTTTGAAAAAGAGCGCTCTCCTGTACAATTTGTTACAAATATATATAAATAAATTCTGAAAGCCACACAAACATTGGGGAAAACTTCCTTTAGATTGTTCTTGTAAATCAGCTTCAGCAAATCCGCAGCAACCATTCTTGCACAGTCACCTCACTTCTTCATTCCTTTTATGTACAAAGCAAATTGTTTTATCATAAAAGTTTAAATCAATGTCACTATTGTACTTCACAAAAAAGTCACTGCATGCCTTTTCCAGATCATCTTCCCTGAGATCTGCAAACTCAGTCATAAAGCCAAACCTCTCATGCAGTTCCATGTACTTATCCTTTCTCATTCGTAACTCAGAAGCTAATTTGTCGATTATGTAGTAGAACGTTTCGACGCGGAATGTGTTGCTTCCAATTAAAGAGGTTTCTGCTGATGGGCTCTCGTCTGAAAACTTTTTTTTGACTACTTTTCTTCTGATTTCATCCTTGTACTTTTGTTGTCCACTTTCCTCCTTTTCCTATCTTTCAAAATTTTCAAATTTGTCTCGCAATGAAGATATTTCCAAAGATAAGGTTTCAAGCAACTTAACAGCCTCTGCTAGTTCCATTCCTCCACATTGCAGATATTTACTGGTTTTGTCAATCTTTTTCAAAATTGTGTCCCACAGCAACGCCTTAAAATACATTTCAAGTGATGTCATCTTCTTTACAAGTTAATTTGCATCTGTTTTTGTCTCTGTGCTTTCAGATGGGTCCACCCCAATCTCTCGGAGAACTTCTTTTATAACTTCATAGCACTTTCTGACGACAGCACATGTGTCACCATTAGAGGACCATCGAGTTCCTGATAGCGTTTTGACTTTGAGAGTTTCAAAGGTGGCAGAGTTTTCTTTTACTTTGGATTTCAAGCAATTCCAACGTCGAGGTGTCCCACTGAAGAAATTGTACAAGAGCTGGAGTAGGGTAAAAAAATCTGAGGCGTTTCGGCAACATTCCACAGCAGTTTTCCCTACCAAATTCAAAGAATGTGCTGCACATGTTACAAAAACTGCCAATTCGTTACAACAGTTTATATGAGCTTGTACACCCTCATATTTTCCTGCCATATTGGAGGCAGTCCTCTGAAATCAGCAAGGGAAATACCGTACTCATCGAGGGTTTCAATGACAACACTTGTGAGTGATTTGCCTGTATGGTTGTGAAAAAATGGGTATGAACTTTAAGAATATCTCCACTAGATATCCTTCTTCGTTCACTTATCGGACTGTGAATGACAGTTGGTCAATATGACTTCTGTCAGACATAGAATCTACACTAATGCTATAGTATTTCGCTTGTTTCATTTCTTGAACTATTTGCTTCACAACATGTGTGCTCATAAGACTGATAAACTCGTCGCATATTGTTGACGATAAATAGTTTACATGTCCTTTGCCCTTGTTTCCATGGTGATCTATATGCGTTTATAGAAACGGATCAAACTTCGCAATAAGTTCCAGAATACCCAGGTAGTTACCGTTGTGAACCGAACTGAACAGTTCATCCTCACCACGAAAGGGAAACCCTCTTTCACAAAGGAATTTAATTGTTTCCACGATTCTTCTAAGAACCTAAACCCAGTAATCCATATCAGACTGCATTTGTTGCCTTAGTTCTTTGTCGATTAAGCCCTTGTTGGCTCGCCGTGTGGTATACGCTGTCACGTTCTGGATATGGCTCACTGAATTCTCATGCGCAGCTAAATCTCTAGATACATGTGGCCAGTGTGAATATCCAGAGATAAGTGAAGTAGTTTTTTTCTTGTCACTAAACAACACACAAGCTCCGCAACAAATTGTTCTTTTTGATGGTGAATGAAGGAGCCACACTCTAGGAATTTTTTCACCATTAGCCAATTTTCTAGAGAACAGTTCTGGAGAGAAACCTCGTTGTTCTTTCCCACAATCCTTATATGACAGTTGGAAATCTGCATCTTGGTTTTGAAAAGAGTCCAGTGCGTTGTCGATTACATACCGTCTCAGATCTTCACTGAAAGATGTTGGCCATAACGTCCAGTCTGTACTGAAAATTGCAGTTGTCTTGTCAACACTAGTTTCTTCACTAACGTGTGCAATTTCACTTGCCACAGGTGCATTGGTTTCAGTATTTGCAGTGATGAGAGCATCGGCAGCCACACTCATTGCTCCAGCTTCATCATCGTCAGACAAAACAAAATTGAAGAGGCTGCTCTGGTTCCTTGATTCGCTTTCCAGTCTAGTCTCTTTTGCCTTTCGCTTATTTGCTCCACTTTCAGAAATACGCTTCATCTCGAATGGGATTCCAAAGGTCTTTCTTCGTTTGCTTCTTAATTAGAAATTACAGTCCATAAAACTCTGCTCCGACTCCCTATTTGGCATTACCCAACACAGCAAATAAAGAAAGCAGAACCTGCTGTAGTGGCAGCTAGATCTATTTTAAGTGCGGAAATGTAAACACGCTATTGTTAACTCTTAATGTTTCCGCCCTCCCCTCCAGAGGTCAGCACAGTCTTCTTCCCTCCCTTCCCCAATCTGCATACAGCCACTCGCTTCAGTATGAGTCATCGGCTTATAGTACAGGCAAAAGAGAGAATGGTTTTTATAAGGAACAATGAAACAAATTTCAAGTACTTTTAATTCAATTACTTATTAATATATTATAATTACGGATAATTTAGGGGTCTCATAATGAAAAAATGTTACGTTATCTTTATGATAGGGGCCCTATCTCAACATTTTCATAAAGGTCTCTAAATTATATAGGAGTGACTCATGTCATTTTTAAAAACTTTTATGTTGAAATGTTTTCTAGTAATTTTTAAACTTTTATGTTGAAATGTTTTAAAAAGTAATTTTTAGTTATTTTTAAAAAAGTCTTTGGGGCCCCCTTGGTCGCGGGACCTTGGAGCGATCGATCCAACCGCTCCGCCCTTCATGCAGCCCTGCAGTTATCGATACATAACGTATGGCCTTTATCAAATAAATCTTTGCATAGACCCATAACAATATTAGAAGTTGTATTTCTTTTGCCGAGAGTTTTTCCAGTGTAAACACAGGGACCATACGTATATTCATTAACGCAGCATAGTTAGAATATTTTTATTCCGTATTTATGTGTCCTTTCCTTTGTTTCAAGTACTGTCTAAATATGATTCGTCTGCGGAATGGGATCAATGATTTATCTATACATAGTATTCTGGTGGGTGGTAATATTTTTTGAAATTATCATTCAGATTATGAATGATGTCTTGTACTTTGTACAAACAATTGGATTCATTATTTCTGAAATGCAACATTCTCAAAATAGTTTCGAAGTGATCTCTGCTCATTATTTTTTATGGAAATGTCTGGACAATATTACTTTATTAATGGAAATTTGACCAATCCAAAAATGTGCTTGATTTTATTTCTATCAATCGGTACCAACTTATCTAAATGCATGAGACCTTTGTTTGACTGTGCAGCATACACAATTGTTTGTTCGTTTATATTATCAAAAATTTCATCAGTAACAAAGAGTTGATAGAAATCTTTGATTTCGGTACAATTCTGTACTTCTATATTATTTGTTTTTGCACCGTATCTATTTGTAAATAAGCACAATACATGGCTGATTGCCTTTCGGATCAAACCATTCTGTTGTTTGATAATTAGTACCATCATTACTTACAATATAACTGTATCAGATTCTGTTGCCTGATCCAATGAGCTATCATCTTCAGGTGATAGCAATCATAATGCTCGACGATGCAGACTCCTTGGTAAAAATAATTCACTTGATGTGAAAATATCTTCTTCTTTCAACATTTTCTAATTTATGGTCAACTATATTTTTGAAAATAATCAATCAACCGGAAGTTTATAAAACACGGGTTTGTATTCAATGCATAGCAATAATAAGCTCTTTCTTTCGTGCTTCTGCCTAAACTAATTGTTATCTTCTGTCTATACTCTGTATGGTCAAACATCCACCGAGTGCTCTCTGCTGGCTGAATGGAAAGTATATCAAAATCGACTCCGTATCAAACGTGTTATATTTAGAAATTTCGTTTGGGTCTGCTGCAGTTGTTTTTCTTTCCTAATTGAACCATGATTTTATTTTCATTTTAGGGATGGACTGTTTTAAAATAATGTCTTCTTCCATTTTCGTGCAATTCTGATTGAAAGCAGTTTCAGCATATTTGGGGTTCTGATGGATATGGCCACCCACAAATGCACTCTTTAATAAGAGCGGTCCTTTTTTAGCAGAATCTTGTCTAGATTATGGACCCTCTCTCATAAAAATAATTTATATATCTATTATTATATTTATGTTTAATTGAGATTGAAAATGTCTGTTTGAGAGAAAATTGAGATGCAGAAGTTTTGGCACGGGTCGCATGAGACCTTTGATAGAGACCACCTGGATTTTTTAGAAGAATCTTTTTATTTTGTTATTGGGAGGGACCTGAGCCTGATTCGATCCCCTTTCATATTGTAATTATTCCCTCCCAATATCTGCATAATTATTCTTATAAGTGGCAGTCAAAGAAAACGATTGAATAGGATCATGGTACAGAACTTGTAAAAGATGGCAATCAAGAGCAATATATTTGATCAGTCATTGGCTATGCCAGTACTTCATGTATCACCTCTGTCAATTAAATATTTAACTTAGATACTGTGACCCATAGATAAACACTTTGTTTATAGACAGCATCGATTTTAAAAGAATGATTAACAGTAACTTTTATCCCTTGTAAAGAACCTATTTACTCCCCACTTCCAAAGAGAAGTATGATTGGCAGTAAAAGTCTTGCAATACTATTGTTTGAAGACTGATATGGATTCAGCATCAAATTCCAAAGTAAGTTCACTAAGGATTTTTACATCTGGCTCTTTTGATATTTTCGGTTGAGAAATTTTCCTTTTCTTTGAAGCATCTATTTTTCAAGATTAGCCATAAAAAGGGTTTAAATTATAACTGACATAGATTCAGCATTAAATTTTGAAGGAGGTAGGGTGGTTTACTAAATACATTCCCTTCTGGTGCTTTTCCCATTTCCAATTCGAAAATTTTCCTTGAAATATGTTTTTCTCATGATTGGTTATAAGGTTGGAGCATAATGGTTGAAAAAGATTTAGCATCAAATTCTGGAGATGGCACAGGGGCTTCCTATAGATTTTTACTTCATGTTCTGGGGCAGGGGGGGAAGAAATCAATTCAAATTAATGCATTTAAATTTGCCTTGCAACATATATTTTTCAGGATTGTCTATATAGAGAGCTTAGATGATGATTGATATGAATTTAGTCTTAAATTTTGGATGAGGTAGAGGGACTTCCTATGGATTTCCACTTCTTGTTCTGGAGGTTTCAAAGAAAATTTTTATTTTCCTTGAAACATCCATTTCTCAGAATCGGCTATTAATAGAGTTTAGGTCAGGAATAGGTGAACTTACAGGAGAACCAAATTAAAAAAAAAATTTTTGGTGAGCAAAAAACTTTAATTCATTATTATTTCTCTACAACTCATTAAAATGTTTAAATATTCATATTACAAAACAATAATAAATACCTACTGAATTGTTTTTAGGTTCATTAAGAAGGTTTAAAATGATGGGGTGTGAGACCAGTGAAACTGTGATTGAGCTTCCAGAATTTTTTCATATTCTAGGTTAAACTGTGAGTAGGTGATTTTCAAGCGAGAAGAAATATACTCATCTGTAAGTCGGTTTCTAAGATCATTTTTGCTATCTTTCATGGCGCCCATCCCTTGTTTAGACCAGTGGTTCTCAAAAAGGGCCATGGTGTATTTCTTGAGGGCCATGAATAAAAAATTAAATATTGGAGGAGGCACAGAAACTTTCTTATTATATACACACTGTATTCTAAACTGTAATAGAATTTACAGTATAGACAAGAGAAATGCCACAGAGGTAAATGATATTTAGAATTGGGCCACGTGTAATAAAAGGTTGAGGAACACCTGTTTAGATAATGACTGCATCAACTTTCATCAACTCAGCATCAACTTTCTTAAGGTGTAGGTAGATTCACAGAGGATTTCAACTTACGGTTTAAAAAAATTCCCTTGAAACCTTTATTTTTCATTTCAGAATCAAATATTGATAGAGCTTACCTCAGTATTAACCTTTTATGGCTTGCCGCACCTTGATATTTAAAATATTGTGTGACTTCTATTAATATAATAACAAATACAATGTTTCAATGGTATAATAAAATTCACAAATTAACAAAAGAGTATTTAATAATTAATACTACTTTAAATTTACAATATAGTACAACCTAGAGAAACCTGACTCTTCGAGACTTTGCCGATTTCGGATTTTAGATTTTTTCAGATTATAGAGCTTGTATAAAATTCTTACTTTACTTAATATTAACTAAATACACTAGAAAGCACAATTTTTAGTAAAAATAATGACAGAAAGTGCAGTTTACCAATTAAAAATATTATTAACCAATAATATATATATATATATATATATACTGCTGGACATATATACTGCAGTATATATATATATATATATATATATATACTGCTGGACAATTGCTAAGGACTGATGACACTATCACCCATAGCAACCACGAAATGAAAGGAAGCAAAATATGGAAAAATTAGAATAAGTGCGGGATGCAGTAAGAAGAGGTGTTTGTATGCAAATTGTTCATTTCCATGCGTGTTCGTCACGTGATAACGCTGATAAGAGATTTAAAGGATTTGACGCTTGTGGACAGTTGTTGTTCCAAGGGAAAGTTTTACGGGAAAGATTTAATTGACGAACTTGAAATTTTCGGTATGTCTTCCCGATATCATTTAGATGATTTTACGCATGGCCATATTATTGAAAAGATCGAAGAAAGGTGAAAAATAACAGATGTTGCCAGGGAGTTTGACATCACCCTCAGCGTTGTTTCACGGCTATGGCAAGCATTTAAAACAACTGGAATATATAACAAGTGTCACGGGGGAAGTCGTGTTAGATGTACGACACCTGCAGGAGACAGGTACAGTGTCCTATCGGCAAAAAGGGACTGGCGCACCACAGCTTAGCAGGTGGCAAATCAGTTTCTTGCTACCACTGAACAGTGGATCTCCTGAAAAACTGTAGCCAGACGTTTGGGAGAAGGAGGACTATACGCCCGCAAACCTGTTGTGTGTGTCCCATTGTCCAGACTACACCGTACCGCCCGTTTGCAATGGTGTCGTGAGCATCGCAATTGGGCCGAACAGGACTGGGCTTGTGTACTATTCTCAGATGAGAGTAGGTTCATTCTATCATCGGATTGTAGATGCCAACTGATCTGGCGTGAGAGTGGTACTGCTTATCGTCCAGAAAATATCCAGGAAAGGGACCGATATCCGACATGCAGTATCATGGTATGAGCCGGCATCATGATCAATGGCTGCAAGCCCCTACATGTGGTTGCAATTGGGACCATGACCGGCCAACGATACATTGATGAAGTTCTACTGCCTCATGTTCGCCTTTTCCGTGGTGCTGTCAGTAATAAATTTGTTTTCATGGCCAACAACGCACCATGTCATCGAACACTCGCTGTTCAGGATTGTTTAGTCAGCGAGGGTATTCAGTGCCTGGCATGGCCAGCACGTTTTCCAGATCTAAACCCCATTGAAAATGTTTGGGATGCTTTGGGGAAGTGATTTGCTGGTCGAAAATATTCTCCAACAAACAAGAACACCCTCATCCTTGCACTGACTGACAGAGGAGTGGGATAACTTACCTTTACAGCTGCTGGATAATTTTATGCAAAGCCATAACATAAACCCGCTCCAAGCGCCAAACCTCTTAATAGCCTATTAGGGCCCCTCAGAAGTGTATCAGAAGTAAAGTCTGAGGGGAAGAACTTGTCTCTTTATTGGATTTGGACACAACTGCATGATATTTGTGTATCATCACATATATATATATATATATGTAACCGATTGGCAAGCAGCAAAATTTATATTTTTACCTATATATTCGGTGTATAAGTCAATTTCCCAAAACCAGCAAATGAAATAACTCTGTTTTTTTTCTTTTTACTGTGGTACTTCCCTTGCTCTCCAAATGGAAAACAAAAAATAAAATCTCAAAAGTTTTATTCAGCAGCCGCATCCTGAGCGGGTGGGGCAGGGAATTTGCAGAAAGAAAGGAATGTGCTTGGCTGATAAGCGCAGCTAGCCCCTTTGAGAGGTCAGTGTGTTAATGACCTTGTTGCTCAGTTCTTTGCAATGCATGGCTTTCTAAACAAAAAGAGCAAAATATACAGTCGATTTCAATCATTTTGCATTCGACAACGAATAAGATTCTTGGGATTTTAGATTAAATTGAACAATCTGTGATAAAATGTTATGATAATGTTTAAAGTGTTTAACATTAAATATTATATTGTTTTAGGAAAATGTCTTGTTTTTCAGAAAGGTGTTAATGTAAATAACATTAATCACGCTCCATCCACGAGTTAATTTACGGGCATCTATTTTTATATCCGGCTTATAAGTTGGTCTCTAAACTTGTAGTCTCATTTTTTAGTTTTAAAATGTCAACTTATACACAAAAATATGGCGTTTGTTTATAAAATATAAATAATCTTATTCTTTTGTTTTAAATCCATGACTTTGTCCATCCAATAGTTTAAAAAAAAAATGAACCTGGAATATTTGAAAAATGTCCGAATTTTCAAGGTTGACCTGTATTAGGTAAAAATAAGGCACATTCAAATTATCCTTAGTAGGCCCAATAACCCCAGTTCACCAGACTTTAGCAAAAAATCCATCAAGTTTGATTATTTAGTGAGAAGTTATTAGTGAGATCTTTAGTTTTGGTGTTTAGTGCAAATTGTTTTGATTTCAGAAATTTTTTGATTTTCACAAATTTTGTTAGCTTCAATTTTAAGCCCCCATGTTTTGTGGTATCCTGGCAGTTTATTTTTCTACTGAAGTAAGTCACCACGCTAAAACAACAATGAAGATGGGAATGGTGACACTCTTGCCAAACCAGTCGAATTTGGGTATTTATTCTCGTTCTCATCACCAGCCACATCATGGCTCTTTTTACTTCGAATATAATTTGTACTTTCATAACTTTAACAGTTATTTTTAGTACGTCATGTTCACTTCAAATAGGTCATATTGTCCACTGTATATTCAAATTGCTCCCCCCCCCCCCCATGCGGCATATGTTCGACGCTAAGAATCACGGGCTTGGATGATTACTGATATGAATTCAGCATCAAATGCCATCACACCTTTTTCAAGATTCTCTATAGAGCTTAAATGATAACTGATATGGATTCAGCATCAAATTTTGTAGTGAGTAGGGTAGTTTACTAAAAATTTTCACTTCAGGTTCTTTTTCCACTTGTGGTTATAAAAAAAATTCTTTAAACATCTATTTCTCAGGATAGGTTATAGATGACTGATATTGATTTAGAATCAAATTCAGGCAAGGTTAAAGGACTCATTGAGGATTTTAACTTCCTGTTCTAAAGATGCCACTTCTGATTCAAAAATTTGCCTTTTCCTTGCATCATCTATTTTTCAATATCGGCTATATAGAGCTTAGATAATGACTGTTATGAATTTAACCTCAAATTCTGGAGGGGTTGAGGTTTTAAAAAGGGTTTGTGTTTCCGATTCTTTTCCCAATTTTGGGTCAAAATTTTTCATTTTCCTTGAGGAATCTACTTAGAATCAGCTATGTTTAGAACTTAGATAATAACTGATATGGATTCAGTGATGATATGGTTTCAAAGGGGTTAGAGGAATTCACCAAGGACTTCAACTTCTAGTTTAACATTTTCCCACGAAACATCTATTTTTTTCATAATTAGCTGTAGAGTATAGATAAAGATTTTAGATGATGAATGATATGGATTCAGCATCAATTTCTGGTAGGAGTAAGGGTAAGTAAGAATTTTACTTACACTAAGGTTTTCGTTTCCAGGTCTAGAAATGACATTTCTGATTTAAAAGTTTACATTTTACTTGCATTATCTATTTCTCAGAATTGGCTATAGATACATCTTAGATAATGCCTTTTCAATGAATGCAACATCGAATTTAGAAGGGCTATGGGTTCACTAAGAATTTCCTCTTCCTGTTCTGAAGATGTCACTTCCGTTTTTTTTTTCAAATATTCATATGATTGTGCAAAAGTGTATAAAATGCTTAATATTTCCATCAAAAATGATGTATACCACTTGCAAGATATAAATTCAAGACATTAAAATGATGTAAAAATGCGAGGAAGGTATATCTTATGGCGGTGAGCAGTAGTTTAGCGGCATCCCTCAATCATTTGTCCCGGGCATCCCTGGGTCTTAATCTGGCCCTGGTACCATATATGCTCACATATAAGTCGAGAAATTTGGGATAAAAAAAGACCTTCAAAGGGGGGAGGGGGGCGACTTACATGCAAAGCTTAAAGAAAAAAAATTGGATGTCTAAAAGTTGTTCCAGTGAGGCAATTCATCCTAAAACAATGCAGTAGTTATTGCACAATCATGTCCCTCCAAATTTCTCTGAACTTTAAAACTCGTCTGCCTTACATACCCACAATGCAGTCACTGCTCTCCTGACTATCAGCATCTTGCATCATGATTGGACCGAACACAGCCATTCCCATACTACTGCCATGGTTATACCTTGTTTGTTTTCGAACGTATGTGTTTTTCTCTCCCTTCTTCAATTATGGTTGATCGTCTTTGACAAAAAATGGCTCTTTTCATAGCCACACTCCCTATCACGGATTGTGTAAAACTATAATGTAGGATTTTAAGTTGAACGTGGTTTCTTTTACAATACTAACTTACTTCTTTTACAGATAATACTAACAACTGTGCAGCTTCACGTCAATTCGGGGTTAATTAAAAAATGAGCAGAAATAGTAGGCGGAAGCCAGTTATTGTTTTGATTGCACAGTAGATCAAGGGTGCTTGGGATAGGGATGCAATACCTCCGGAAAATGGTTGTGAAATTATTCAAGAAATGTTGCATTAGGCACCGATGATGATGGGGGCTCTTTATAAGTGATGACGACAGTGATTCTTATGACATGGGCATAGATGGGATTACTTACATGACATGCCAATGAAGTGTTTTTGAATAAATTTATTGAAAAACTATTTTCTCCTTTTGGGATCGACTTATACACAAGTTTTGATTTTTTTCTCGGAAAGTAGCTCAACTTCGCATATAAGTCATTGAGTATATACAGTATATGCCAGGAGAATGCTACAACACACTCCCGAGCAGGGCCCCCACAAAGGGGGGGTCAGTTGGGACCATGGTACTGGGGCCCGCGAAGATGTCTGGAGAAAATATTTTTGACAGTATTATTTGTGCATATGAATTTATAATAAAAATTATTTTATGATACAATATAGCATATTTTGTGCAATTATAAAATTACAAGTATAGAATAAATAGAAAGCAGACGCAAGTCTTTTGAAACCATAAAATAAAACCCAAACAGGGCCGGCTTAAGGCACCAGCAAAACAAGCAGTTGCTTGGGGCGGCACATTTTAAGGGCGGCATTTCAGTCAACTTAAATAAAAAATCTTAAATAAAAAAAATCTTAATAAAAAAAAAATCTTCGATAAAAAAAAGTTCTAGGTCTTAAATAAAACAGTTCTGGGGCGCGAGCAATAGCATTTACAAGGGCAGATGTAGGCAAAACAAAAACACTGAAAAAGTATTAAACATTTGGTCCCAAATAATAAAAGAGTGAAAACGACTGTCATTCATTCTCCCAATGAAAAAAGAGGACCGGAGGGCTAAATGGGATCGCTTCCAGTATGTCTCTCCTAATTGTTTATCTTGCAACACAAGTAACAACTAATTACTTTATCGCACCGGGCGTCCAGTACAGCCATCAACAGCACGTCTGGGGCGGCATATTGACCATTATCTGTGAACTGCAAAAGCTTTTATGTGAAACTGGTTTTTGTTAACTATTCCATGAAAAAATTCGATGAAAGGGGGCACTTTACTTGAAATGATGGGGGGTTCCACCCAGAATTGCGGTGCCAGGATACCCATCCTTTGTTAATTATTCTCCAAAGCTCAAATCCGGAAATCATCTCTCCCCAATCACTCAGACCCAGAAATAAAGGACTTCTTTCACATCTATCCGGAGACAGGTGTCCGCATTGAAAGTAATTAGAAAGCTGGACGAGGACAGGTCTCAAAAGACATCTTGAGACATCAGTGGACCACTGTAGAATTAATGGAACATACACCCCACCGACTGTGAAACATGTGTTTATCAATCATTTTGTTTTGCGAGAGATATGTTCTGGGGTGAATCAGTTAAGTCGTACGTTTTGGTGAGAAACGTCAAACATCATTTTTCTTGCAGCAAAGAATAGTTTATCGTTTCTCTTTCTAAATGTTATACAGTTTAATTTGATATTATCGAAAATATTCATCTAGCATTTTATGCAAGATTAAAATTTAAGGTAAGCAAGATATAATTATTTTATGATTGTTTAAAAATGGTTTCTATTAACATATAACATATTAGACCCCCATCAAGGGGATTCAGATTATTCTAAATTCCAGGTATAAAATCGGTATATTCTTTAAAGCTTGTGATAGTTTTCGTTACAACGACTTATATACAGCATCTATCGAGTCACTTTTTAGCTAAAAATATTTTAAATTTTACGCACAGATCAGTGTTTGTTTGCTCTTAGGATGTTATATTAAATTTAGTTCCTTGAAATTTCATAGGAATAATTGTTTCCTCGTTTTGCTCAATTTTTAGATTTTTTTTTCTGTATGCGTTCTCCTTATCTAATACCGTATTTATTTTTTTTTAAATTAAAAGTATGTATCAGTATTACTTACGCTATTTGCGGGCAATTTCTATTTTTTCGAATTATTCAAATTTTTGAATATCAAGATTTCAGCTAAAGCTTCGTTTAATTTGAAAAATAACTACTATAATTTGAATGAGGTAATTTTTAAATCAAAGGCAATATTCAGCATATTCACATGTTGCCGCTTCAAAACCTCTGTTATTTTATAAACTTGAATTCTTTAAACGAAATATATCGAATCATAAAAATATCATTTACATATATTATATTCCGTGTTTAAGTTATGGAGTAAGAATTCAATGGATTATAACATTCTTTGGCATTGGAGTATTTACAACGAAAGTTAATAGGAAGGAATTTAGTTTTAAAATAAATGGAAATCAATCAAAATTTATTTTCTAAGCCAACTGTCTCACATGTAGAACTCCAAACTTTCTAATTTTTATTTTTTTATTTAAGTCATCAGAAAAAATATTATGAACCTCAAAAAATTTTCGCTCTTTCTGGTAAATAAAAAGTAAAAGAAAATATACTATAAATTTCTTAAACTTTCTGAATTGTTTCAATGATGTTACTATTTAATTGGAACTTTTAATTTTTGCATTTTAAGCATGTACTTTTCTTATATTTTTTTATATTATACTTGCAGTGTGGCGCATAGAAGTGTCCTCTTAGAATATTTTTTCAAGCATATAACAGGCCATATTCTTTCAGAAAATTTTATATCAGTCGATTGAGTAGTAGTATTGTAATGTTTCGAAAACGACATTTGCTCAAATTGCAAATGACTAGTGAAAAATTAAAATAATAATAATAAATCATGACGTTATTCACTGTATCGAGTAACAGCCTGACTATGTTCAAAATTTGACTTCATTTAGTTGAGTAGTTTCGGAGAACAGCAGGGTACCGCGATTTAGCGATAGACTGACCGACAACAAAAAAATAAAGAATATTTATTTTGTGTTTTGTAATTTGTCCTTTCAAAAGCGTATAGATCTTTAAAAATGATATGTGAAAATACTTGCTTCTATTTAGCCAGGGAAGTATAATAAATATCACAACAAGTGTTACAAAAACATCCTTTTTATATCTAATTTCTTTTCCCGCAACACACATAGAAAAGGAAAAGTATTGTGATGGGGATCAAAAATCGGATGCTCGGATTTTGATAAATTTATCAGTGTTGAGCATCCTTGAATACTAATCAACCATATTTTCAATGATGTCTATCTATATGTGCAGTGTTTCTTTCAGGACATTTTGTCTGAGGGGAGAGGAGAAAATGGAACCTCAAAGGGGGAAAATTATCGAATAGCATTTTAACTAACTACTATATATATACATATATGGAAGTAATGAATATGTATAGCAAACACTTATTCAAACATTGCGAGAAAAACTTGCTCCGTCTAAACAAGAGGATAAAATTTTTTAAAATAATGTAAATTGAATTATAACTACAAAATTTTATTCTGAAAATAGTCAAGCATGAAATAAAATTATAAAAATAATTCAAATGCTGCCACATAGGAAGTGGAAACTAGGTTAAATTCACAAAAAGTATTTTGTGAGTTTCTGATCTTATTAGCATTTGGTTCGGTATCATAAAATGTATCAGACGGGGGGGGGGGGGGGGGCATCGCCCCCCCCCCCGTCTGATAAATAAAAATTTAAATAAAATAAATAAAAATAATTCGCCCCCCGCCCCCCCGTCCGATAAATAAATTTCAGAAATACATTTGGGGGGGGGGGCTTCGCCCCCCCCCCCCAAATGTATTTCTGAAAGACACACAGAACCTTTGGCAATGATATCTCTATAACAAATCAATAAAATAGAATACAATTTGATAATACTTCAATCAATAAATATCAGAGATTCATTAATTTTCTGGTGAATGGGACAGAAGAAAGCCATCAATTTTTTGAACATTTAAAATAAAAAAAAATCTGATGTGGGCATCACATGATTTTCCTTATATAATGCAATGAATTTACTACTTTTACAGTAAAAAAAATAGATTATTTTTTTAGTAGTTATTTATATTCTTTTAAAAATATTGAATTTTCGTCAATGAGTCGTCATTTTCCATGTTGTCGTCATTGATTTAGCGTCATTTTTATCCATTTGGCGAGTTTTTCGTTAATTTAGCAACATTTAAGAAAGTCGCCAAGTTAGCGACATTTCACCAAATTCGTCGCTAAAATCTCGTCATTTTATTAGAGGTTTTGTTTTTTTGATGATTTTTTCAAAATTTCACTCGAAAATTTAGGGGGTTCTGAACATCCGATTGCGTATAAAAACAATAGGCTTCCAGTGTGTACGGATTGTGATTTTTGTACCAAATTTCGTTCTAATCGGTCCATTAGTTCGTCAGTTATCGTCTCCACAGACTCACTGACACACACACACACACACACACATCGCTTCAAAAATGTTTGATTCGTGATCAGGGATGCTTGAAACGTGATCTCCCGTCGAAAACTCGAATTCGAATTTTCGACCCCGTCACAATACTTTCCTTATATATTATTATATATAAGGAAAGTAATAAGATGACCATCAAAAGTATAATGTTTAAAACTGTTACAAAAATAAATATTTAATTCAATTTTCACTGAAAAGCGAATATTATCATTTATATAGGACGCTAATACGCACCGTTTGAGATATTTTGCATTTTTTATTTGGAACAGAAAAAATAAAAACAAATTAATACAATCAACATTATTAAATTATTGCACATTTTGTAATTACTTCTTACAGAAAATAAATGAATACCATTGTTTAGAAGTTCTCATTAAAAATTTTACTTTATCAAACAAATTAAGCAAATCAAAATATATTTGGTATACAATCAATAACTGACAGCTTCTTAATTTTCTCGAAGACCAGGATCTTCAAATTTTGACTTTCCTTATATACATAATGCATAAGGAAAGTATTGTGACGGGGTCAAAAATTCGAATTCGAGTTTTCGACGGGAGAGCACGTTTCAAGCATCCCTGATCGCGAATCAAACATTTTTGAAGTGATGTCTGTGTGTGTGTGTGTGTGTGTGTGTGTCAGTGAGTCTGTGGAGACGATAACTGACGAACGAATAGACCGTGATTCGAATGAAATTTGGTACAAAAATCACAATTCATAAACACTGGAAGCCTATTGTTTTTAAACGTAATCGAATGTTCAGAACCACCCTAAATTTTCGAGTGAAATTTTGAAAAGCGTCAAAAAATCAAAACCGCTTATAAAGTTACGCAAATAGACATTTCTTATGTAATTTTTCATTAGAAAACGATTAACATAAATTTTAGAACGCTAACATGAACCGTTCTTGAGATATTGCACATTTTTCAAAAAAATTATCAAAAAGTCATATAAAATAAAAAAAATATATTTCCTATTGAGAAACATGTTCACTTTTCATATGTAATACCATGCGATAAATTGGGTGACATCATTCTCATGGATCTAGCTCGTTCCATTCATGAGAAAAGATACTTCGAGTAATACTTTTGTATTTGAACGCCAATAGTCATTTATCTGTTATAAGAATAACTTATTTCTCCATCAGTAAAGCTTGCGAGATTTTGGCGACGAATTTGGCGGAATGTCGCCAACTTGGCGACTTTTTGAAATGTTGTCAATTTAACGAAAATCTCGCCAAATGGATTAAAATGACGCTAAATGAATGAAAATGACGACTAATTGTCGAAAATTCAATATCTTGGAAAGAATATAAGTATCTACTATAAGAAAATCCTATTTTTTTACTGTAAAAGTAGTAAATTCATTGCATTATATAAGGAGAGTCATGTGCTGCCCACATCAGATTTTCTTATTTCGATAATTAAAAAAAAAACTTTTTTTAAATGATTATATTATAATTTGTTACAAAATTATTAATTTCATATGTAATATTTCATTTTTTATATTACACCATTTACAGCACAATAAAATGTGTGTATTGCATGTTTTTGATTTAAAATAGACTTTTTTTTTTAATTATATATACTATTCACTATTGTTAAAGGAATAAATGATTTGCAGGTACTTCTAGCCAGAAAGAAATGGACAACATTGTTTAGTAGTTATCACTAGTCGTTTAAAATTTTACTTTCCGACAGGTAGAAATGCATATCTCGAAAGAATCAAGCGAGTTACATAATAGAAGCATACCAAATCGGTATCAATAAAATCCTATTGATTTTCAGCCATATCTAGTTATAAGAAAGTTTTAATTTTTTGTAATTATTTTCTAAAAACGAATAAATATAGAAACTTTGATTTTTGGCTAAAAGATTTTATTCATAACAGCTTCAATGGAGGCACATCATAAGAAATATCTGAAAAATGGGAACTCTAAATAAAAAAAAAATCATTTTAGTTCTACTGCAAAGTACAAAAAAATTGAGCTTAATTTATATAGTTAAACTTGGCAATGTTATATATATATATGTATATATTATATATATTTTATCTTCTCTTTATTCTTTCATTGGATTTTCAAATTATTATATATATATATATATATATATATATATATATATGTTAGTGTTGAATATTGGACACTTTTGATGTATGATAACGTCTTTGTCGGCACCTGGCACGGGGACTATGTCGGCATATCGGGCGTAATGAAAAGAGAGAGATTTTGAAGGATTGTAGTTTGGCGTGTAATAGTCGGAGGGGGACGGCAGTGGTACCAAGTGTTAGGCTGGGGATGTACGCGTATTGTGAGGGGTGACACGTTCAAGAGATGAATGCGACTGACCGCGAAATAAGATAAAAATTATCAAGCAATAATCAGATTGCTAAATTATATTTCTTTAATTTTGGTACTTAATTAACATTTCGTAATACATAACTTTATAACTTATTAGACCACTGTTGGCAGTTTGTAGAAATAAATGAAATGTTTATGTAAGCCGTTGCTTCACTTACAAGCACCCATGGGATAAGACGTATTCTACGTTGTGGACGTTTCTTTGGTACAGCCCCTCAAGTCTTTTTTTTTAACTATTTTACATTAATGAAATTTTTGCAGGCCATTTCGTAGAAAAAAAATACCAGTTCTATTTTTTGAGGATGTGACAGACTTTAATAAATTGTAATGTTCTACTAGACTACGCTGTGTCCCAAATGTCAGCTCTCTAGGACGTAGGAAAGTATGTTGAAATGCCATCAAAGAAGTTGGAACAGACAGATATACACACACATCATTCATGATGATTTAAGTAATAAAATAAATTTAATAGTAAAATGTATTAATATATATGGAATGGCATGCATCAGACAACAGATTTCTTTTAATCTAAATTTGAGTAGCATCATTTGTATGATACTAATATATTTCGTTCTTGAGATAATGCAGAATTTTTTTATTCAAAACGGAAAAAATCAAAAGATTTAATCCTACGAAAGATCCATTCACTTAAAAAACATTTGGAACAAAATTGACTAAAAACTGGCGATATAACAGTGTTTCTCTATTCTATTGCATTTATAAAGGTTAACAGAAAAATGAATTTCAGGGAGGGGAACGGTCAAATTGCTTTCTGCTTGGGGCGGCAAAATACCTAGAGCCGGGCCTGAACCCAAAGAATTGTAAAAATTAAACAAGTGATACGTGAGGGAACTTGTTCTATTTCTTTGATTTCACGCTTGTTGCAAAAAAGTGAAAAGAAAAAAAAGACGGGGGCCCGTAGCGTACAAGGAAGATGCCTTGTATGCTATGCCATCAACAGGGCCCCCACAAAGGGGGGTCAGTTGGTACCATGGTACTGGGGCCCAGCGGACGAGGGGCCCGTAAAAGTGCCGGGAGAAAAAAAATTTAATATTTGTGCATATGAATTCATAATAAAAATTCTTTTATGCTACAATATCGCATATTTTGTGCAATCATAAAATTACAAGTATAGAATAGATAGAAAGCAAACGCAAGTTTTTTAAGACAATAAAAAAACCCTAAGAGTTGTTGAAATTAAACATGGGATACATTAGGGAACTTGTTCTATTTCTTTGATTCCACATTTGTTGCAAAAAAGTGAAAAGAAAAAAAAAGACATGAGCCCTTAACTTACAAAGAAGATGCCTTGTTCGCTATCTCATCAACAAGAGATCCGAAAACCGCGTGAGAAAACAATAAATACTTCCTATAAATTGCTCGACTTTGAAGGGAGGGCTAAGGCATCAGTTCCCAACAAAGACCCTCTGTGGTTCCCAGGCAATAAAATAATTGTTTGTTATTTAGCTTCCAAAATTTAAAAGTACTAAACTGATGACAAGAAAAAAAGATTTATCACAAAGAGTGAACACTGTGCCATGGTCATCTCTTTGTCTAGGGGCTTTTCCACTCCCATACAGATAAGATCTTGTCTGAAAGCAATTCACACATCAGGGTGTCCAGCCTACGGACTCTCTTTTGCGGTTCTGGAGGACATTATAGGTAGATGTCTGAAGGCAGAGTGTTATATAATGTATATCATCCTGGGGTCACCTTTAATCTAGCAGAATATTTCTAAGCTCATGTGAATAGGTCCTATGAAAATAAAGTTGCTCCGTTTGTGTTGATGAGATCTCAGCATAAGGAGGTGAAAATTTATTTGTCGGTAATATTTTATCACTCATATAAATGCTTAAATTAATTATTTGTAATTAAAATAGTGTTTGCATAGGGGTTGATATTAAAGTATGTTTACATTAATTCTTATAATTTATTCAACATTATTTTTAATTGCTTTAAAATCTTGATCTTAGAATGAACGTTATTTATTTTATCAGAATTTTATATAGTTTTGTAAAATTATTCTTGTAAAATATTTGTGTATTTGAAATTTGTATAAAACTCTCGGATGGATTTAGTCATTCAAAACACCCAGTAACAAAAAAATTCGCCGAGTCGTATTTGTCCGGGTCCTGAAGTAGGTATCAAATTCCTTCGCTGTCCGCAGCTTAGATTTTTCTCTACAGAATACACACCTTCTTATATTAAGTAAAATTAACTGTTTGGTATCTCTGTGGTATTCTGAAATAGAGACCAGCTGATATAGAAGATCCAAACTGCTATTGCCTATTTAAAAAAGATCTGATGTGGGCAGCATATGACTCTCCTTATATAATTCAATGAATTTACTTTTACTCTAAAAAAAAAATAGGTTATTCTTATAGTAGATACTTCTATTCTTTCCAAGATATTGAATTTTCGTCAATTAGTCGTTATTTTCACTGATTTAGCGTCATTTTTATCCATTTGACGAGATTTTCGTTAATTTGGCAACATTTAAAAAAGTCGCCAAAATCTCTCCAAGCTTTATGGACGGAGAAATAGGTTATTCTTGTAGCAGATAAATAACTATTGGCGTTAAAATACAAAAGTACTACTCAAAGTATCGTTTCTCATGAATGGAACAAGCCAGATCCACGAGAATGGTGTCACCCAATCTATCGCATGATATCCCCAACAGCACCGAAACATATCTGGGACATCCCAAGAACATCGCAATGGGGCAATGAGATGTCGCAGGGAGATCTCGTAATGCAACGGCGATATCGCTGTAATGTCCCTGTCACAGCCGAATGTCCGCCTAGTGTGACATCGCATTGTTACATTCTTGGAATGTACCAATGTTGCATTCACGGGACATTGCATTGTGATATTCTTTGGATGTACCAATTTTGCATTTACGGGATATCGCATTGCGATATTCTTTGGATGTACCAATGTTGCATTCACGGGACATTGCATTGTGATATTCTTGCTATGTACCAATTTTGCATTCACGGGACATTGCATTGTGATATTCTTGGGATGTACCAATTTTGCATTCACGGGACATCGCCTTGCGATGTTCTTTGGATGTACTAATTTTGCATTCACGGGACATCGCATTGCGATATTCTTTGGATGTACCAATTTTGCATTCACGGGACATTGCATTGCGATATTCTTTAGATTTACCAATTTTGCATTCACGGGACATCGCCTTGCGATATTCTTTGGATGTACCAATTTTGCATTCACGGCACATCGCATTGCGATATTCTTTGGATGTACCAATTTTGCATTCATGGGATATTGCATTGTGATATTCTTGGGATGTACCAATTTTGCATTCGAGGGACATCGCATTGCGATATTCTTTGGATGTACCAATTTTGCATTCACGAGACATCGTATTGCGATATTCTTTGGTTGTACCAATTTTGCATTCACGGCACATCGCTTTGCGATATTCTTTGGATGTACTAATTTTGCATTCACGGGACATTGCATTGTGATATTCTTGGGACATCGCATTGCAATATTCTTTGGATGTACCAATTTTGCATTCACGGGACATTGCATCGTGATATTCTTGGGATGTATCAATTTCGCATTCGCGGAACATCGCATTGTTGCATTCTTGGGATGTACCAAAGTTATATCGCCAGAACATCCTATTGTTTTATGCGTGGTACATACATACCAAAGTTATATCGCCAGAACATAACTTTGTTACACTCGTAGGACGTACAAAAGTTATATCGCCAGAATATCGCATTGTAATGTTCGTGGGATATACCAAAGAAATATCGCTAGAACATCGTATTGTTATTTTACTTGGATGTATAGGAGTTACATCGCCAGGATATAATATTTTTACATTATTGGAATGTACTTAAGCTACATCGCCAGAACAAAGTATTATTACATTCCTGGAATGTACCAAAGTTACATGGTTGGAACACAGACGGGACAGAAAAAAAAGACCTTGAATATCTCGCGTTATAATCGTCCGATCGATACTCAACTTTTTTTTCCAGCTGAAAAGCATCTATTTGGCCAGCACAGTTCACTTGTTCCCATCACCTAATCATGCTGAGTTTTTTCGTGTATCAATCCATTTGTCGCATCAAAATCCTCTAGAAAGAAGTTTTTTGGTAACAAACATTTTAACAGTTGACAACAAAAGTTTCAATCATCTAATGTTAATTTTCACGATCTTTTAAAATTCCCGAAAATCAACATAATAATCGACAAAGTAAATTTTTCATTGGATATAGCTTTCAGTTATATCCAATGAAAAATTTACTTTTTTTAAAATCATTTCTGCCTTAAAATGTATAATTTAATAACTTAAAATGCTGTAATGAAAATTTTTTAAACATATAATTTTAATTTAGAAAAGAAAAAATAAGTAAAAAGAGCCATGACAAAAAGTTAACTGTAGCATACCAACATCTTTAAAGAACATTAATCTATGCATTTTTAAACCTTTAAATATAAAATTTTAATTTAAAGCCCACATATTTTAAATTCAATGAAATTTCATATAGAGGTTACTGTTACGTCAACTTCACTTTTCCAAATTTTTGTTAAATAAAATAAAAAATGAGTTTAAAATCTTTTAATGCAGCAACTATTTTAGGTTATCAAATTACACATTTTAAGCTACAAATGATTTTAATAGGTGAAGCCAAGATATGGATGAAAATTTTAATCTAATAAAACTTATGAACAATTAAACAACGAGACAAATTAACATTAGAGGAATAAAACTTTTGTTGCCAATTGCTAATGTAGCAAAAACATGACATTTTCTTGGGACAAATTGATTGAGACACAAAAAATGCTAGTGTTTTTTCTTTTGTCTGAATGGTGACAGGACAGAGTGGGTCAGGTATTAAGTAAACCATAAGTAGTGAAGTAGACACCTTTGAGCTACATATAATACAAGTTGAATGTCTCAACCAGACAATTAGAATGTGAAATATTGAAGATATCCTACTTTTTCTCAACTGTACCAAAGCTGCATTGCACCGAGATGTGTCAGTGAAATATTGCTCATTTACATCATTAGAATTTTTTTTAACATTTATTCCCCCCCCCACCCCCCACCATATAACTTAAGAAAAAATGTTTTAAATATTTTTAATTTTCATAAATATTTTGAACCTGAAATTAATATTCAAGACATTAACACACTTCTAGATCTGGAACTTCCTTCGAAATGTTTCTTTATTGTCTTCTTAACTTTAACAAAAACATTAGTTCAAGGTCAAGAGCAAGGACGTCACAAAATTTTCAACCCAGGCATCATGTACACCATTTCAGTATCTTACCCTCATAATCCTCAAATGGAGAATGAGATAGTCATGATACTGCATTAGTACTGTCCTTCTGGCAGCAAACTTCATGCATTTTTTAATCATTGATATATATCGATTTTCAGAAACCTTATTGTGAACTAACTTATGCAGAACTTTTGTTACTTATTTGGATTATGTACTAATTTATATGTACTAGAAATTAAAAAAAAAATTCCAGATAAATTATTTTAAATGAAAAAAAAAAATCATATTTTTAGTTAAATATTTACTTTGGAAATGTTGTGAATACAAAGATTCATGCCGAAGTAATACAAATCAGAAACCACATCTGAAACCATCAGAGTCTTATATTTGTCATGTCTAAAGGTAATTAAAGGGACATAACATACTTCAATAGTGCTATTCTTACTTCAATAGTGCTATTCTTACTATTTTAAAAAGCTACGCATTTATTTTGTAAACTAATTTACAGATGAACAAAATATTTCAATTACTCTATAATTGTATTCTATTTCTAATTAAACAAAAATTAATTTAAATCATATTTCGTATTACTCCCAGTTGCTCTATAAATATATATTTCGAATTTAAAAATATTAAAGCATTTTAACTGTTTGCATAAAACTGTTGCATAGCATTGTTTAACGATACACTATAAAAACTTTTCATTATTATGAAAACCAATAGCTTGAGAAAAAGATTAATAATAAATTTTTTTTCACAAATTTCAAAAGAAAAATAATGTTAATAAAATATTAATACTACACACTAAAGACCAGGATTTTCACCATTTAAATATAATATAAAATTTGCATTAAAACAATAAATTCTTTTTATAAATCTTTAATGGGAAAATAAAGAGTTATGTACTAGTAAATAAAGCAAGGCAAAATACAAAAATAACAGAAAATGTCTAAAGACTTTATTTCTGATGTTATAAATAGTTCTATTTTTGTTAAATATCACAAATCCAGTCCAATTATCTTTGGAAATTCATCAGGAAAATATCTAAAACAAAAAAAGAAAAGAGCAATAATAAGCAATTGGGTTTTTTAAATAACTTAAATATGACATTTCAAAGATTTTTGCAAATCATCAAATTGTAAAATATTTAGATGGCATTAGGATTTAAACAGGCAAATAAAAAATTTTTAGCTTTTTAACTAAAATTTTTGAAATTTTCAGATTTTCTTTAGACAAAGTGCCAATACTGCATTGTTTTAAATATCAGTGTGAAATAAATATAAGATGTTTGTATGAAAAAGAAGTTTATGTTTTACTGTTACTACAATTTTTCCATTCTAATGTTATTTGAGATACAAACTGAACTGAAATGTAAACTGCAAAATCGTACTACTATGGTAAAATTGTTTCAATCATGAATGGTAGATTACTATTTATGACCGTTGGCATTGACAGATAACAAACAAAATCATGGACAAACTTGATACTGTTGCTGTAACTTTGCTGTGCTGCTGTAGGACAGGAACTTTATTTTTAATGCTTTTTGTCCTAAAATAAGAGTATTATCTGGAAGCAGGTATATCTTTCTTGTAGTTTAAACATATGGTCTAGCTGCTTCACCCATTTGGCAAAAATATGTGCAGCTATCTATGCCTTTTTAGCAGTCATACATCACTGGTAATGTTTTAACAGATTTAAAACACCTTGTCTTTGCTGATTTTTCAATGACTAATATACATAAGTTTTCTGTCTCATCCACATCACATGCAACTAAAGTAGTCAAGCACTGTTCTTTGTCACCAGAACATTAAACACCTTTTACGGATAAAGTATAATGTTTGAATAAGAAGAAATTCCCTGCCTAATTAGCATTAAATATGTCAGACGCTTGCATAATTCTTTATCTAAGGCAATGTTTTTATGATTACAACCGTTTCCTCAAACTTTTAAAAAAATTATTTCATGTCTGTCACTTTTGCAACAATTTAATCTACATAAACATTAAAAAAAGCCTTGGCATCCTAGTGCATTCTCACATACAGTTCTTTTGCCATTTCCTGTTCAAAAAAATTTGTTTCACTTGAAATGTAATTTCTCGAGATTGGCTACAGATAGAGCTTTGATGATAACTGATATAAATTTAACATCAGTGTAAGTGGGTCCACTAAAAACATCCACTTCTAGAGATGTCACTTCCAATTTTAAATACTATGGCATCATCATGTGATGTGGAGTAATGCTCAAAGTATAAGAACACTTTAACAGTATAAACATGCTTTTACACCTGCAAATATTAAAATGTATATGGTAGTAAATTACCATAAATAAATGACAATAAAGGATAATTATGCATCAAGTGTTTTATCTTTGTAGGGTAGGTATGTTTTCAGATTTATAAATTTTCAGTAAAGATTGTATGTTAGTGTGAAGATTTGTAAGTAAGCTGTTTTATTATCTTCTTTAACAGAACAATATATGAAAATGACTTTATGAACATATTATGATTGAACTATTTCAGTGTCCATTTTTACTTTAGAGTAGGACCTATTTTACCATCTATTTTGAGTATATTTAAATTGGTTCACTGCACAAGCTGTTTCTAATTTAGTGACACGAATATTGGATGGGACAGTGCTTTGAAACTTGAAGTAATAAGTTTTTGTTACATGTTAAGGCGACGCTTCAGTTAACTTTCATGCTTATGTTAACCTATTGGGGAAGTTCTCTGCAAATTACACATTAGCAAATGAATAATTTAAAATTCTATTTTTTGAACATGATTGTAGACAGTTTAATGCACTAATCTTGTTCATAAATTTTTTAAATTTTATTTTAAATATATCTTGAAATGGCGTTAATCTGTCAAAATTTCTTAGATAGAAACATCACCTTCTTAATTGCTCTATAAAAAATTAAATATCAAACATTTCAAAATTTGAAACACAACCATCGATAGCTTATACTTCTGGCTTCTAATTAAGATTTTTTAAGTTTTAAATTAATTTAGGATTAGTATATTTGCAGAAACAACAAGATCACAACTATAATAGAAGGTCTTTATTTCACTTCTTTAAGACATACAAAACCAAGGCCAGAGCACTTTCGAGCGTAAATATGCTCTTCATCAGTGGCTACTGATGATATTTATTTACAAACTTGTGGTGCCCCTATGGGTAGCCCTTTATCTGGTATTTTGGCAGAGGTGGTTTTGCAGGAGCTCGAGAATGAAATTTTATCTTTTTTGCCCATTCCCCCCTCTCTTTGGTGCCGTTTTGTTGATGATGTTTTTATTATTTGGGGTGGTGATTTAAATGATCTCCTTCTTTTGTCCAAGGTTAATGATTTTTACCCTTCGATTAATTTTACCGTTGAGCACGAAAATAATTGTTCCTTGTCTTTTCTTGATGTTCTGGTTACCCGTTCTGCTGTTGGTTTTCACACTTCTGTTTACCGTAAACCGTCTTTTACTAATTCCCGTATTCCTGCTAATTCTTACCATCCTATTAGCTCTAAAAAAGCTTCTTTTAATGCTTATTTTAATCATGCTTTTAACGTGTGTTCTTCTTTTTCTTCTTTAAGTGACGAAATTGATTTTATTTTCAATCTTGGCTATGAGGCTGCCTATTCCTTTGAATTTATACATAAGGTTTTTTCCCATGTTCGCCGTAAAATTTCTCAAATTGATACTAAACTTATTTCTTTAAAAGATTGTTTGAATCATAAATCTAGTTTTCCGTATCATCCTAGGATTTTCCGTCCCTTTATTCAGTTCTGCTCTGAATTTGGTTTCAGGCCTGCTCACTCTAATGTTTCTTCTTTATTTAACCGGATTCAGTCTGATAAGCTGGGTGATAAGGATCACTTTAAAAGCTTTGCTGGGGTGTGTGTGGTTCCCCTGTTGTCCATCGATGGTAATTTTAAATTTTATATTGGCAGTACAAAACGTACTATTGGTATCCGTTTGGCAGAACATGCTAGGGATGTCAAAGGTGGTAAACTTTCTACGGCCCTTGCTCATTTTGTTGTTAAAGAAAATTTCCGGCCCATTTTTGAAAGAACTTTCCTTCTTATGCATTGTAATAACCCTCGTAATATTCTCCTTTTTGAGTCCTTCTTTATTTATGTTTACCGCGAGTCGATTTGTAATTTTGACCCCGTTCAGATTTTAAGTTATGCTTGGCGACTCATTCTCGACTCCATGCAATTCAAGTCTCTTCATAGTTATCTTTGACGTCATCCTCTCGGGGATTGGACCTGATTGCCCCCATTTTTAAAAATTTTTTGCATTTGAAAATTCTGTAATAAAATTGTAAATTTTTACACTTCTTTTCGTGATTTATGCTTGATTTTTTGAATCTGTGCAAAATGTTTTGTATTTATGGATTTTCCTTAGATAAACGTAAGTTTATTGATAATTGTATTTATGCAAATTTGTCACCTTTTCTGGTCTATATATGAACGATCATTCCTATTTCCATGTCGCCACTGATGAAGAGTGTATTTACGCTCGAAAGCGCTCTGGCCTTTTAAAGTTTTGTACGTCTTAAAGAAGTGAAATAAAGACCTATTATAGTTGTGATCTTGTTGTTTCCGCTGGTTGAAATCAGACGTGATGCCAACTTTATTTATTTATTTAGTATATTTGAATAGTAAATCGTGTTTCAACTGCTGAAACTTCCAACTAGCCACACCTCTTATCCGTCCAGGGAAAAAACGGGGGTGAAATTTCTTGGTGTAGTGATTTAGGGATGGCAATTGACCTTTTGGTATAGGGGAAATGAACAAAGAGCATGCTTGTGTTCAGCGGATATCTTTTGACTTGGCTCCAGAGAAGAAAAAAGAGTGTGCTGCATTCAAGTTTGTCGTTTCAGTACAGATAATTCAACTTGCGTTGTTTTGCTGTACTTATTTATATTAAATAAGTATGGCAAATATTGAATATTACATAAGTGTTTCATTGTGGCTACCTTTCGAATGTTATTTGAACAATTTATGAGTGTGTAAAGATTAGTCTTTTAGGTCACACGGGGGCTTCAAGATTGTAAATAATTATGTTTTACTTTTATAGAATGTTCTACTTTTAAATTTTTCGCAAAAAAGTTAATCTCTTCTGTACTGTAATTGCTTGGCTGGTGGTGAAAATATGAATCCAATAAACAAGAAAAAGATCAATCATGCATAAAGCATTGATTATGAAACACTTTCCAACTGAAATACAATTTTATTTAAACATCTCTAAAATGCAATACATTCAGTGCTGATAAATTTTAAATTATCACAGTACTACAATAATTTTTTATAATTGAAAACTTAGACTTCATGGAAAAAATTAACTTTATTCAAATGACATCATCGAAATATAAATTGTCTGGCTCTATGTAAAAGCAATGAATATCACTTTTATTCCAGACTCCAGAGCTAAATCATTTTGGGTGAAAAAAATTCAGCATTTCTTATAGAACTCATCTTACAATCACTTCTTTACATTCTGTATCCATTAAAATTAGGCTTTGTTGTAGAAATAATCAAAGTTTGATGATCATTTAAACTCAAAAATATTGTAATGGCATTAGCACAGAATATATGCAAAAATAAAGCGGTTTAAGGCAGATGCAGCACTGAATATGAGTTAAAAAGAACTTTAAAAAAGACATGATTTTGACACTGGGAAAAAAATATGGACGCCATATTTTATTTTGAAGTGGTTTACGTGATCTCTTCATATAATATAGGTTGTTGTTGTGATCCAGACCGTCTGACCTACCAGAAAGGTGTAAGGTAACTGTTTGGACGGCCGGGAAGTGCCACCTAATTTAGACCGGAATCCAGTGGAGGAGGCATCCATAGGGACCGTACCCTCCTTCTCCTACCACCAACCTCTCGGAAGGACTTACGGACCTACATGCTTAAAGTGATCGTACTCCGCATGAACACAGCAGCAGTTGTGGCAGCGTGCAAATCCAGTCATATAATATAGGTGTAATTATTATCTTAATTTTTATTTAAAAACTCCCAAACATATTTTGCTGAAATTTTTTTTATATATTTTATGGGATAGTTTGAATATTTAAAAAAATTTCGCAGCAATTTGTAAATTTTTAACTTTGCTTAAAAAATATTTGAAAAATAAGGGTCCCATATAGTTCAATGTATTTCACTTTTTCAACCCGGGTTCAATCCAAAACTAATTGGATGATATTATTCATTTACATTCCCATATGCCCCACAGACCGTCTCAACAACATACTAAAATTTCATTTTGATAAAGCGATTTTTATGACAGTTATCGTGCGAATGGACAAAGAGACAAAATGAACAAAGTCATAAACACTTTTCAACTACTGTGTTGGAAAATAAGAAATCGATCCAAGGTACTGTTTACTTTAAAATTTAGCACTGATATTTTATTTTCAATTTCTTCTGTGATTTTAATTGCAGTTCTTAAATTCTGAATGTTTATAAATTATCAAAATTAAGCAAATTTTATTCTTAAATTAAAACACAGTTCCGGTGATTTCTTTTCGATAACAAATATTGAATAAAATTTTATCTGTTCTAATTTGAAATTAATAAATGAATAAGACGAACTATTGTCCTTGAATGTATTTATATTTGTATTCCGAACATTTTACACTTTTATTAAAATAATTAAATTTTTAAAATATTCTTAATTAAGGAAAATATTATTTATGTATATGTATATAGTTTAATCACATTGAAATGTTTTTAATAACACTAACAATTGTAGCATATGACATGTTTGTTTTGCTACTACTGCAATACATATTTAATGCTGATAAGTTATAACTTGAGAAACATTGCAATTGTTCACTGATAAATGAGAGAAAAAAGCATTTTTAACACTTTACAACATAGTTGAACAAATAATTGAAATAACTTATAAGAAAAGTCTCAAGAACTCCTAATGCCTATTTTAAATAAGAACATTTTAAATAGGACATATATTATTCATGGTTTAGCCTTAATTGATTGCTTTGTGTACCCTTTGGTTTTGATTTTTAACACTTTCCAACTTAGTTGAAAAGTGTACACTTAAAAAAGTACAAAGTAATAAACTTATTACTTTGTTCATTCTGTCTGTCTGTCTGTCAGTTCGAATGATAACTGCCGGTAAATGAATAATATCACCCAATTAGTTTTGGATTGAAAAAATGAAATACATGAAACCCTATGGGACCTCATTTTTCAAACATTTTTTAAGCAAAGTTAAAATTTGTAAATTGCTTCAAAAATGTTAGGAAATATTCAAATTATGCCATGGACTATGTAAAAAAAAAAATTCAGCACAATATGTTCAGAAGTTTTTAAAATAAAAATTAAAATAGTAATTACACCCATATAATATGAAGAAATCATATGACCCACTTCAAAATAAAATAGAGCATCCATCTTTTTTCCCAGTGTCAAAATCATAATTTTTTCCCCCTTCTTCGACCCAGATCGTCCGACCTATCATAAGATGTAAAGTAGCTGTTTGGATGGCCAGCAAGTGCCACCCAATTTAGACCAGAACCTAGTGGAGGTAGTATCCACAGGGACCGTACCCTCCTTCCCCTACCACCAACCTCTCGGAAAGACTTACGGATCCACATGTGTAATGTGATCAAACTCCGCATGAACACAGAGTTTGGAGCACAGGCAGGAATCGAACTCGGGTCGTCTGAGTGCAATCCCCGAGCAAACACTGGTCTGTCATATCCCAAATCATTATTTTTAAAGTTCTTTTAAATTTATATTGAATCTTGCATCCGTTTTAAAATGGCTTCATTTTTGCATATTTTCTGTGCATCTTATACAGAAAATGAATATTTTTGAGGTGGTGTCTGTGTGTGTGTATGAAAGTGTATGTCAGTTAGTCTGTGGAGACGATATCTCACGAACAAATGGAGTGATTCGAATGAAATTTGGTACAAAAATTACAATCTATGATACTGGAAGCAGTTTATCAAAAAATGCCATAAAATAAAAACAAATATTAACTGTTGAAATACATGTTTACTTTTCATATGTAATATCATGCTATAAATTTGGTGACATCATTCTCAAGGATCTAACTCGTTCCATTCAGGAGAAAAGATACTTTGAGTAATACTTTTGCATTTGAACGCCAATAATCATTTATCTGCTATAACTTATTTCTCCATCCATAATGCTTGGCGAGATTTTGGTGATGAATTTGGCAGAATGTCGCCAACTTGGAGACTTTTTTTAAATGTTGCCAAATTAACGAAAATCTCGCCAAATGGATAAAAATGATACTAAATCAATGAAAATGACGACTAATTGATGAAAATTCAATATCTTGGAAAGAATATAAGTATCTACTATAAGAATAAACTATTTTTTTTAGTGTAAAAGTAGTAAATTCATAGCATTATATAAGGAAAGTTATCTGTTGCCCACATAAGATTTTTATTTTTGAGTATTTGCTTTTATTGTCCATTACAATTTCCTTATGTCTTCTGGGAAGCCAAGAAAATATTATTATGTAAGAAAATATTATTACATATTACGTAAGCCATGCAAATACGCACATACACTTTGTAAATTAAGCAATGCTAATTTTTATGGGTTTTTTTTTTTTCAAGATACATACAATATACTGCTTGTAAAAATTGTAACACCATGAAGGAATTATCAGAATTGAATGAAATTTATTGCATAAATGACCTGTATTGATACAAACAAAACTATTGATTTTAGAAAGCAAAAAAATATGTATGTCAAAAATCAGTATTTGGTGAAGCCAGCATGTGCTGCTATAAGTGCTTTTATATGACGTGGCATCAAATCAAACAAATTTTGAATTTGTACCTGAGGAAGAACATACCAGGTTGCTTCTATCCGAACCCAAAGTCAGCTGTATTAGCTATGGGACAAGTGAGACGCCAACAGACAAAATCCCAGACATGTTCAATAGCTGACATATCCAGTGAATAGGCAGACCAAGGAAGAGGCTCTAACTCTTGTGCTGAAAAGAAATCTTGTAACATTCCTAGCAACATGTGGACGGCATTGCCCTGTCGAATTACAGCTCCAGGAATTCGCTGAAGGAAGGGTACGACTTCGGGCTCCAGAACTTTTCTGATGTACTGGTTGCTGTTGAGATTATCCACAATTTTTAGCAACTGATATTGTCCAAGATACCCAATGGCACCCCAGACTATCACACTTGGCATTCACCCAGTATGACGCACTACTAACATACTCCTTAAGGTGGTGTTCACTGCTATAGTGTCTAATATGTATGCGGCCATCACTGCACCCCAAATTAAAGCAATATTCATCGGAAAAGACGACTTGTTGCCAATCGGCATGCCAGTGTCTATATTGATGAGCCCATTGTAGCCATAGGTATCAATGGTGTTGCATCAGGTGAATTCTGTACAAAGGAATTCTTGTACACAGTCCACTGTACAGTAGATGTCGACGAATTGTTGGAGCAGACAATGACACATCTGTAGCAATGCTCAAACGTTCTGTCAACTGTCAAGATAAAGCTGTATGGTCCATCACTGCCACGAGGATGAGGTGTCTATCATCCTGTGCTGACGTAACATTTCATCATCCACTGTTGGATTTGTGACGTGTCTGGTGCTCTTTAGTTCACTGCTTCTACACTCACATCTCTGTCATGGCATTGCGCTGCATACAAGCTGTTATTGTATGATAAAAATAACTCTTCATGAAGGCCAAATATTTGTCCTGATTCAAACTCCGGAACTTGCTCATATGGCACTCTCTATCATCATAGAGACATAGTAACTTCTCATGAAACGTTTACCGCTGGTAGACTATATTATCAACGTTCCGCTACAGCTCTATTTATATGGCAGTTCAGCCCACACATGCGCGGTGACTTTAAAATTCGGATCATTTGCATAGTACACCCTAATTTGCATTTTCTGTAGGTTTCAGCTTAATCCTGTTCTTCATAGTGTTGCAATTTTTACAAATAAGAATATGGTGCTTCATAAGATTATTTATGAAATCTTACCTTTAGTTGGAGGAGATCCATGGCCTCTAGCTGCTGTGGTTGGTGCACCTCCAGATTACGTTAAAATTCCTCCACCAACAGAGAAGCCAATTTGGATATCTAAATAAAATATTAAAAATAAAAAATATTCAACAACATTTCATGTCAAATAAATGTTTAGTTTACATGTTACCTGTATATGTTACAGTTACACAACAGTCAAACTAATGTAATGGCTAATTGTAACTTGAACTTTAAAAACTGTTTTACTGAAATATTGCTAAATAATTTTTAAAAGTAGAGTATATTTTTTATTATGCTTATTTCAAATATCCCTATACTATTAAAACATGTTCAACTATACCTATGCAAATGTGTCCTGCGTTTTAAAACAAATTATCAGCTGAGAATGTCTAAGTTTGTCTTAAATGTGAAGTACATATCTATATAAAATTTTAATATTAAAAAATATTTCATTTGCAGAATTCCTTAAAATTTCAATAAAGTTTTAAAGATACATTTGGAGTTAATTAGGCTTAATTAGGAGTAAAATAGCTGGGATTGTACATAAACTATTCCAGAAACTGTAAAATTAATAGATTTGCAAATGTTCAACAAGATTTCTTTCCGATACTAAAGCAGATGAGATCTCAAATTGGGATTTGAATATTAAAATTCTAAATTTGCCAATTTCAGACTTTCGAATTTGGGATGGGGTGGGATGGGGGGAAGAGACTTCTTCTTCGACTTTTGAGTCGAAGAAGAAAAAAAATATATACAAATAATTGTTGAACAAGGCTAAAGAATGAAACAACTTCCCCTATTACACTGGTGGCCTCTAAACCTACTAAATTTAAACTGTGTGCCGCACAAAGAGTATATATCGCAAATTTATTTTCTTTTTTTAGATGTGGCTGCAAACCATTATATTTTCCTGCCATATTTGCGGTATTATCGTATGATTGACCGCGACAGTTTTTAATTGGCAGATTATTTTGGTCTAGTATGTCTTTAATAACATTAAATAAGGAAACACCAGTATGCAATGAAATCGGGCATAGAGTTAAAAATCTTTCATAGATTTCACCTTTATAGCAATATCGCACAATTATAGACAGTTGGTCTATATGAGTTATGTCTGGGGTTGAACCAACAATTAGGGAAAAGTATTTAGTGTCGTCATCATTAATTTCTTCTCAACACCTGTTTTGCCATAAGTGCTATTATTTCCTCATATACTGTCTGACAAGTAAGTTATAGAATTTTTGGCCTTATTTTGAATGTGTTCCTTAAGAAATGGATCAAATTCTGAAATTAATTCCATAAAACATTCCATAAAATTTCCATTATCTGAAACTCCAAATTTTTCATTATGACCGTGAAATTGTAAGCCTCGCTCACTTAGAAATTTAATTACAGCAACGACACACTTCAAAACATTATAAAACTCTTTGAATTTAGTCTCTTAATTGTTTATCTATAACATTTTTATTTTCCTTTCATGTCAACCAAACAATCATAGAGTCTTTATGTATTTTATTTGCTTCATGACTTTCAATGTATTTAGCATGTTTCCAATCAGAATACCCTTTTACAAAATAATCAGAAGTTGAAAAAAGCCTGTACATCAAACAGTATATATTTCCAGTACTTGGAGAGTAACAAAGCCAAGATCTGTGAACTTTCTATCCATTTTGAAGAGTTTTTTCAAAATATTTGTCCGACAAATACTGTGACTGATTTTGTCCAATTCTAGCTGAAGCAACATAATTTGACCCTGGTGGATTTCTATTTTGGAAAAATCTATTTCTTTTGTTAAACAATGATTAATTAAATCAGTATTTAAAACATTTGGCCATAATCCCAAATCGTTATACTCAGTTAAAGTCATAATATCAACTAATTCACTTGTCTCACTTTCATTATCATTATTCATTTTAAAAAGATTTACATTTAGGTCATCTTTAGTTTCATTTACATTTTCTGGATCTGTAATAACCATTTCTTCATTGTTATTTTCACATGGAACTTTTATAATATTATCTTTTTTTACAGTAGTATCTGATCCAGCAGCGGAATCAGTCTTAGTAAAATAATTGGTTAATTTTTTTGCATTTTTTAAATTCTTTTTTTCCATTTACTGGTACCCTGAAAATATTACCTGAATAAATTAGGTAACCAGAAAATCAATATTTTTGTGCGCGCATATACTGTATATGACTTGGCAGATTTTTGCAGAAAATTTTTATGCAAATACTTTTGTTCGCAGACAGTTTTCAATTTTATACCACTCTGCCTAGAATATACTAAAACATTTGTGAGAATCAAAATCTTCAATGACTGACTTGTTCACTGTTTGAAAAACCTGATGTGATTCATTGTTCAGCTTAACATAATCTTTATTGCAGGTTTTTTTTTTATTGCTAATGGGTGCATTAATATAAACTAACACTACAACCGCACCATGACATCTGTGTAAGAGAACCTACATTTGAAAATGTCTATATACTGTGTAATATAGAAAATATAAGAAAAAATCTTATTACTTCTGCCAAACTGCCAAGGATTAGAATCAGTCTCCAATGACATAGTAAAGACCGTGCTTATTTTTGACAGTTTACAATAGCCATGCAGAGCAGAAATTTAAATTTCTTCATTCAAAAAATTGAAATTCTCTACAAGTATTACTCATTTAGTGGAATGAAAAGAATATAAGGTAACTATATCTTGGGTAAATTTCAGAGAAGCATTGTTAAGAGCCCAAGATGAAGATAGGTTTAAAAATGTGCTGCTGTTTTAAACGGCAGGGCTGGTCGATAAAAATATACTGACTCCTAAATAAAACTATATAAAATTTTATATTGGAATACTTTATTTTTTAATAGTTTCCAAATAGTTTAGGCAATAAATTTAAGAACATCAAATGTTTACAACTCAAAAAATATACATTTCTATTTATGTCAACATATCACAGTCAGAATGTAAAAAATAAAAATAAGTCTGAATCGAAGAATTGAGATAATGACTCCATAGCCCTAGTTTTACCCCCACCCCCTATGTGTACCATAGGCGCCGACTACCGGGGGGCAGAGGGGCACGAGCCCCCGCTGAAATTTTCCAGAGGGGGCTTTGCCCCCTCTGGGAAATTTCAAGATTTTTTTCTAACTTCCTATTTTGCTAAATGCCAAAAAATGAAATTTTTTAAACATAAAAATAATTAAAGGAAAATCCTATCAACGTAAATGTCACATTTCAGTTCAATCTCGTTCACATCTTCCTTACCATAGCTCTCTAAACTATCTCGCACGCAACCCAAGCTCAGCTTTACTCCCAGGAAACATGTTTACGCTAATGACAAAAACACCTGGTTACCAGAACTTTTTCGACTGACCACCTAATTCACTGAGAAATGGAATATTTACAGCCGTGTTATTGGCATTTCCCAAAAATAGCTGTTTCCCTCCAGTAATAACTATAAATGATTACCACTAAGTAGAGATGACTTATTTTGTCTACCTAAAGAGATCTTATCTGTAATTACTCCTGGATTCTATATACCAGTGCTGTCTTTACAGGTGGCATCCATTCCATTTGAAACTACAAACCCCGCGGGTGGTATCCATTCCGTTTGAAGTTGCAAACCCCTTCGGGTAGCTTTATTCCTGGTGAGCACCGTATGTTTGGCACAGCACCGTAGTCAGGCAAGGGCTAAAGGGAACTTAGCCCCCCCCCCACACACACACACACTAGGTATACTCAGCTCACCCCCCTGATAAAATATTAAAGTTTTAGTTGTGATAAGAAATGTCACCAACATGTCATCCAAATTTTGCATGAAAATATTATTTATGGGATTTTTTTATAAATTGCTTTGTTTTAAAGATTTTTTAATTTAGCTGAATGTGTGGTTATAGTGATGATCAATTTATTTACATATTTAATTTAAAAGCATTTAAATATAGACAATAGTATTTGGATACTTTTGCATCATTGCTGGGTTCATTGTTTTAATTTATTGTGTCAAAATCAACGGATAAGTAGTTAAGAGTTGATATTAAGCGTTAACGTGTATTAACTTCCAGATTTTTTTTTATTTATTAACAGCTTTGCTACTAGTTAATTCTTATATTAAAATCCATTGTAATTATTATATATTATAATATTGATGCATAGTAACTATATTGATTTTCCTAATCAACTCTTAGCTTACAAATATAAATAGGCCTAAAAAGATTAAAAATATTTATCATACAATAAATAAAACTGCTGATATCTTTCTTTCGACCCAGCCCGTCCGACCTACCCGAAGGTGTAAGATATCTGTTTAGACCGCCGAGGCAATGCCATCTAATTTAGACTGGAATCCAGTGGGGGCGACATCCACAGGGACCGCCCTCCTTCCTTTGTTACCAACCGCTCGGAAGGACTTTCAAACCCACAAATTTAACGTGCTCGTACACGGGAACACGTACAGTTTAGGCAAAGCCGAAAATCGATCTCGGGTCCTCCGTGTACAAACCCCGTGACTCAACCACTCGGTTATCTCACTCTAATACTGCTGCTTGTAAGACAATAACTCACAAAACTTCCTCGAGGAAAGCATATATATGTCAGTAAGGTGACTACAGTTGCTTCGATGGCATTATAATCCCCCCTTTTCAGACAAAAATAACAGTATGCGCTCTTAACAACCACTACTGCAGTTCGTTGGGCAGTTCGGTCTTGGCGGTTATTAAGGGCGCATACTGTTCTTTTGGTCTGATGAAGGGACTTAAAATGACCTCGAACCAATTGTAGTCACCTAACTGAGCTATGCTTGCTCTCTTCAAGGCTGCTTTATAAGTTGTTATATCTTTATCGACTTTGTGAATCTTTTATATAACTTTATCGGATTGTGCCCCCCCCCCCTGAGATTTTGAAAACTCGGCGCCTATGATGTGTACTGCTTTTCTTAAGCATAGTTTCAGCTACTTTAGAAGCAACTTACAGAAATAGACTAAAAGCACCAAATTTATATTTACAAACAATTTTTCGATTTTTATGCAAAAATTTAGTGATTCATCCAATTCTTATATAACGTTATATTCATTTTCTGGAAATGATTCGAATGGGATACCATGGCTGTCAAGATCGCACACAGCTATGGAGATATACTAACTAAAAAATCAGATTATATTTAAAAAATAGTTTCACTTACTTGTTTACAGATCTTCATGTAGCTGCATCTTTTTCCCGCTCAATCTAAACAAGCGCGGGAACTGGAAGCAGCCATTCAGCCATTCTTCGTCCAAGATTCCTTCGCAGCGTTGCCAGATATTTTTGATGCTTATAATTATGTTCCTTATTTTAATAATTATTAAAAGCTTGATTAAAATCTTCTAAAATATACTAAAATCTACATATTGAAATTTAGAAATTACTGTAGAAAGTATTAATTATTTTAATTGTTATACGTACGATCAGCGATAAAGTTAATAACATATTTTGGGCTATGGGGACACCACGATTATTTTTCAGACGGCGTCAAAAGCCCAAAATAAAATAGTAAAAAAATGGTACATTTATCATAGAAGGTACATTTATGACAGAAGATATGTAGTAGGGTTTCGCAGAGCACCAAAATTTGCCTACTTATGGTAAAAAGCAGCCTTGCATTAGACAAATAGAGTAGTAGGTCTCGATCCTAACTGTTGCTCTTCTACGCAGGCACACTTGACAAATATATAGAATTACATGAATAAATGCATAAAAATGCTTATAAATTAACAAAATTTATCAGCTAGTATGTTCCCGTGTAATTTTACTCGGAGCACCAGGTATTTGGTACAAAAGCTAATACCCGGTAATTTCCAAATTAACGAGAATGCTGAAAATTGCTTGCTATACATATAGGTCCAAGTACTATCAAGAAAATTCCGATATGATATGCTCACATTTATATTTTTGCACGTGGAGGATTTTAGGAGTCGTTGTATATCCGGAAAATCTAAGTAACAGCCAAATAATCTAGAATTCTAAAAATTGCTACAAATATAGCTCGTGTACTGAAACCACAGAAAAAAATAGAAATCCATCAAATTCCTTGAGGTGCTTTGTTCTTTTAGGTACAATCAAGCCAGGATGCCAAAAATTACTACACATATAATTCAGGTCCGGCCACTCAAACTGCTACTGATGCCTTATAGAGTAAGTCGGGCGGTCTGGATATTCAGCATCAATTTTAGACATGTCACTAATTTGCTTATATCTCAACTTCTAAATGTGCGAGCTTAGCCCGAGCTACCAAAAGCAACCTTTGACAGATTTCATGCTTCACCCGAGCACGGGGACAGAGAAGAGGTCGAAGGCGTGTTTATGCATTTTTGTTAGACTAAGAGATTGTCAACATATTTCTTTCAGTTTTTAATGTATGTGTTCCTTTGCCAAATGTGTAGGATTTACAGTCACCTATTTCTATTTAAACCGTGCGAAAAGCGAATATTCGCCTCTAGTTTATAATAAAATAAATCATATTTTATTTTTCAAAAGATTAATTTTGAAATTAAGGGAGATACATGCATGTATATTTTGAAAATCAATATGGAAAACTAATACGTAACTTTTATATAAATTGCATAAACCAATTTACATAAATTGTTAAAAATATCAAACTTTGTGATTGATGATTAAGAATAGTATGGAATGTAATCTGCGTTAATTTATTCCGTGTCTTGCAAAATAATTCTTAAGTAAAAATAGTGGTATAGAGTAAACTAACTTAGATTCAGAATTACTGATAAGTTGTTGAAAGTAACAGATCCCATTGTGAAGTACTAAAATGAAAAGAGCATTTAAACAATAAATTTCTTTTGACAAGGTCCAATAATTATGATCATGACTTGATAAAAATTCAAAATTATATTCATGGTTTTCCACATTTCGATAAAAAAGTATTCTAAATTCAAAGTGAATTCTGTTACTATAAAACCATCTAGTAATTATACGCATAATATGCGTATGAAGACAAAATAGACTAGATAGTTACTCAGTTACTCTGACCAAAGTATCATAATTTTATTATTATAAAAAATATATGAAAATTAAATATATCTATATAATTTAAAATTTTTGTCAATTTAATATTTTGGGCCTCCAGCCAGGGACGTAAGTGGGCAATCTTAGCTGGGGGGGTGTGAAGGAAATTTTTCCGACTAATATTGAAAATTTCCGACTGTACAAACAAGTAAGTTAACTTTTGGTTTTGAACGAGTACATTGCTGTTCTAGTGACTTTTGTCCAGTTCAATGTCTACTATTTGTTTTAATTTTTGAATGTTTTGTGTATATATCCAAATCATACCCCAATTTATAAAAAGAAAAATGTCTCAAAACCAAATTTTTGGTTTTGAGGGTTTTGTTTTATAAATAATTTTACATTTGTTATTTAATTATCGGATGTGTTATGCAAATGCCCAAATGTTTAGCTATCATTTGAAACAAGGCAAGTTTCTAGGGCAAGGATTAGCAGAATGTTAAATATATTTGAAAAAGTATTAAATTTCATATGTTTTGGGATTTTTTTTCAAATGCACTGGATACATTCCCCGATGATTGCCTAGCACTTAAAAACCCGCGAGTTTCTATACCAAGAATTGGTTGAGTAAATTTCGGAACTTGTATCTTTTTTTTTAGCTACATTTGGGTCTTTTAATAGGTTTTTGTAAATAATTAAAACTTTATTATTTTTTTTCTAATTTTCGAATGCACATTGTACATTTCCAAATAATTTCCTCAAAAAAGGAGAAAAACACGCGTTTCTACACCAAGGATTATCTTTGTAAAACCCGGGATGTGCATAATAGCATACATACATTGTTCAAAGGAAATTAATATGATATGATTTGTAGTGCTCATAAGGGATGCCGTTGTTTCATTTCCTCGATATTTGTTTTAAAAAAATTGTCTAGACACGGTCTTAAAAAAAAATTCCAAATGGTCCACCAGAAAACCTACTTGCATGTGGCTATACACATATTCTTAAATACATCGAAATTGCATTTTTTTAGTTTATATGATACTTATTTTGTAGCATCCAAAACAGGAAGATTAGCTTAATTCTACAATTTGAATTCTACAGAAAGTTGTGTTTATCTTCGCAGTCTACAATTTTTTTTTTTTTAATTACTACATTTTTTTTTTTAAGAAAACGCATCAAAGCAACAAATGCATCTCCCTTAATGAGATGCATAGGACTGCGGTTTCTCCCCGGTAGATTGCACATGCCTGAGCACTCTCCTAGAGAAAGGATCGTTTACTTTCTTTATTTTTTTTTCCAGGTTTGTGGATCGCATGCTTATAAATTTGGTATGAAACTAACATTGAGTTATACAGCGTTTTTCAACGTGTGTTATAGTTTCGTGTAAATTTACGGAAAATTAAAGAATTTTGATGTACAGTTTGGACCACATTGGACTTTTTCTCATTTTGGGGTTCCGGTATTAAATTAAATTTCCAAAAAGAGTTCCGAGACCAAAAAACTTCGAAAAACAGTGAGCTATGGAATACAACTGGAGTGAGTGCATATTACACTTTAACATTGTTGTGCCGCGGTTCCTTTCGGAGTTGGCGAAAATCATCCACGTTTGAAAATACAATTCTTTATGTAGTATAGCGGGCTGTTATCCAAGACCTAAATATGTGGGTTACAAGAAGTTGGTGGTAGGAGGATGGTACGGTAACTGTAGTTGTGTCCCCCACTGGATTCTAGTCTAAATTAAATGGGAATATCCCGGCCATCCAAACAGATACCTTACACTTTGGTGTATGTCATACGGTCTGGGTCGAAAGTGGAAAGATCTCCAGTTGTTGCAAGCCAATAATCTGAAGACTCGCTTGTACGTTGACGATATTCTGCCGCCGATTGTTCTGCCTATACTGTCAAGTCGCCCAGGTTCCATTTACCAACAAGACAAAGCTCGAACACATACTGCACAACTTTCTCAATAATGTCTTCAAGGATTTAATACCCTCCTATTGCCATCCAGATCTCCAGACCTATCACCAATAGAGACGTACTGTGACAGCAATTGCAGCCTTCTCTGAATACCACTGAATTAGCTGATCAGTTGCAACATTTGCGGTAGAATCTTCCGCAGAGGGACATAAGCAACCTAACTGACCCTATTCCGCACCGAATATCGACTTGTATAGTCGATTACCACTTAATAAAATATCAGTTTCTTGTTGTCACCATTTCTTAATAAAACGTTTTTTATTGATTCCAAATTCTAATCATTTGCATATTTTCTCAAACGACACATACATGCCGATCTTCGTGGCTGTAGGCTCAATTTCTTATGGGTGCATATAATTTTTTGTGTGTATAGTTTCAATGCTTTTTCATCACGGATTTGAACGAATTTTTAATCACCTTTTTAAAAGAGCAGTGTCATCATGTCAGAGCACCAAATGCAATTTCGAGGGCTAAAATACTTATGTTTGCTGACTTTACCATGCTTAATTTAAATCTGAAAGTCGTTTTTAAAATTAACCCTTGGATCTGGAAAGATAGCCTCTCAAAGTTTGGCCTTTTTTTGCTATTTTTGTGTTTATAATCTCAGGTCGAAGATGTTGCCACAATATGATGCAATTGCATGGTTATGAGAACTTAATGCTTGAAGAAATAACAGGAAAACTGTATTCAACTCATGAAGTTAGAGGTGAGACCACCTCCATGATTCAGCTGACTAGGAAATTTAATTTTGTGAGGTCATCCCTATTTAAAAATTCAGAATATGAATATCTAAGCCATGGATTTAGAGAGACTTATTTTCTGCTTTATCTTCAAAATCACCTTGCAAACGATGCAATTATACAAACTTTGTTTATAGATAGATTGGTTGGAGCTGAATATGATCCATAAAGTTAGAGAGACTTAGACTCTTTTCTTCTATGGTATGGCTAGACCAATTAAAAACTTAAGATGAAAAGTTTGAAGTAGTAAACTTGATAAATTGATTAGCTAAGGTTATAGGGGAACGTAACTTTATTGCGTTATGTTAAGAGTCGGTATAGTATGTATGTCTTTATAGGGAGATATTATCCTATAAGAGATAATAATATTGAATAGGGGGTGTATGACTGGTATGTGACTGTGGATATTAGAAGTGGGTGGGCAGATCGGTGGCAGTTGATGTCCGCCGGTTCCTGTTTCTCATGCATGGCCGTGGTGTACATAGATGAGCTTAGCACCCGAAGTGCGCGGAAGTTTGCTGGTTTATAAAAAAATTTCAACTTCGATCAAAGTTTTCGAGAAATAAATATTTCGAAAGAACGTAAGATTAAATAAACCAATTGCAGAGATGGGAAGTCCACAAAATATAAAAACAATTTTTTTTTTAATTGAACACCAAAATTTTTAGTATAAGTAAATTATTACTGGAAACGAGTGCATATTAAGTGGTGCAAACAGAATCAGAAATGAATGAAGTAATATAAAGCATCGCCATATTTTATGCACAGCTGACTTTCAAAAACAAAAAATTATGTTATTTATTATTTTGATCTATTTTATTGGCTTCTTCATCGAAATAGAATATGTAGGATCATTTCATTACTTTTATGTTTCCTACTTATAGGGGCAACTCTAGTAGAGAGATTTTGACTATATAAATACCAAATGATGACTACAAAGATCTGAATATAATATTTCGCAACAATCAATGTTGGTATATTATTTTGAAATAACTCTGTTTAATTTTCAGAAATATTTTGGCGGATTTTTATTTGAACGAGAAAGAAATATTTTAATTTAAAAATAAAATAATAGTAATTATAAATAAATTATTGATTATTTATTAATAAAAATATATAAAATGTGTCTACAAAATGTACAACGGTAAAATTATAACTAATGAAAATTTTGATTTATTGGAAGCTCAACTATTTAACATATCTTTCTCTATTAATAAAAGGTTTATAAAAACATTTTGAAGTAATTAACATTTTACTGTAACATTCTAAATTATATACAATTTAATATCGAACGGTCGAATAAATGTTGCATTATTATTACATATTTAGTATTTTTCAAAAGGATGTCTGTTTCTGTGTGTGTGTAACGCGCAGCAGAAAATTCAAGCTTTCAACAGCTTCGAAGATCTGTATAGAGTTGGCATCTCAGCTTATGCAAATATGCACTTCGCCGGGATTTTTTTTTTTTTTTTTTTAATTTCAATTAGTTTAAAGGTTATGCATATTTAAAGTCGAAATTTCGTTGTTTCTAAACCCATTTATCCCAGCAGACAATTGTTTGCAGAATGGCAGATGTTTATAGACAATTAGCGCGACACAATGTGGGTGATGAAATCAAAAATTCTAAGTTTCAGAATTTTACAGATATCATTTTGATTTTTTTCAACGAGCAATTATTTTATAAGATCTCGCTTGACAAATCTCTTCTATAGCACGAAAATATTCGGAGAAAGTATTTAATTATCTAATTTTACTTTTCAGCATATATTTCACGAAAGTGCAACAGACGAAACACATAAAGTGATTTAAATAGAGAAGTTTTCTTATTCCTTGAATTTTAAAGATATGATTCATATTTTTAAAAATACAATTATTTGCCATTAAAAGCATTGTAAAAAAATTATTTGAATCGGATAACTACAACCATAATCCCGATTTTTACCTCCTTGCTTTTTCTTCAATCCTAAAGGTGACGCAGCGCAACGAGAAAAGGCGTTGTTGTTGAGACCCAGACGGTCCGACCTACCAGAAAGGTGTAAGGTAACAGTCTAGACGACTGGGAAGAGCCACTCAATTTAGAACGAAATCCAGTGGGGGGAGGCATCCACAGGGACCGTACCCTCTTTCCCCTACCACCAACCTTTCGGAAGGGCTTACGGACCCACATGTTTAACGTGATCGTACTCCGCGTTAATACGTTTGACAGCGGAGGGAATCGAACTGAGGCCTACCGAGTGCAATCCGAGCGCTAATCACTGGACTACCGCGCCCCACAAGAAAAGTCGTGTTTAACCGCGTTAATGTGTTTTTATAGATCTAATGCAATTTTTGAGGAATCTTCTTATCAAGTTTAAAAAGATTGATAATATCCTGTTTTTAACACTTTACAAAATAGTTGAAAAGTATTTATGACTTTGTTCACTCTGTCTGTCTGTCTGTCCGTTAGCACGATAATTGCCGTAAAAATGACTTTATCAAAATGAAATTTTAATATGTTCTTCAGACAGTCTGTGGGACCTATGGGAATATAAATGAATAATATCACCCAATTAGTTTTGGATTGAACCCAGATTGAATAAAAGAAATACATTGAATCCTACAGGACCTAATGTTTCAAACATTTTTTAAGCGACTTTAAAATTCACAAATTGCTTCGAAAATGTTAGGAAATATTCAAATTATCTCATAAAAATATAAAAAACATTTCAGTAAGATATGTTAGGTAGTTTTTTAAATAAAAATTATTTAATATAGGGAGAAAAACAAATTCAATTAAATTCTCACTCTCGCTATATCCTCCAGAAAGAGACACGAGATATATTATATAATAAATATCCTTCTCTCTCTCCAAGGGTTTAATTATTTTATATATAAGAGAGGCTTCATATTTTAAAATAAATATGGTAGATAACAATTTTTCAAATTTTTAAATAAAATAAATTAGTATAGTATTGTAATGAATGAAACGTGTTTGAAAAAATGTTTATGAATGAAATGCTGCCTTTATAGAGAGGCGATTTATATTTTGATGACGTCATTTGAAAAAAGTTCATTTGTTTTCAATGAAGTTTTCAAATATAATAAATTATTGAAGTATTATGATAATTTAAAAAATTTACCGAGGAATGTATCGCATTTTAGAGATGTTTAAACCAGGCAATTTATATTTCAATGCCGTCAATTGAATAAAGTTCATTTTCCTCGATGAAGTTTTCAAATATAATAAATTAATGTAGTATTGTGATAATTTTAAAAATATTACTAAGGAATGTATCGCATTTTAGAGATGTTTATATAAAATTGCATTGAAGGTGGAAAGTGTTTCATAATCAATGCTTTATGCATGATTGATCTTTCTTGCTTAAGTTTATAAATGCTTATTTCTCGGAAACAAAAAGTGGTAGCTATAAATAATATTAGGTTATTTGTAGTCCTTTGAAAACCATATAGAAGTGCACAATTGGATTTTGGATAGGTTCTTAGTTTTTGAAAAAAATAGTGGCTACAATTTCGATATTTTAATATTTTGTAGATGTGGTCCTAATTTCGATATTTTAATAATTTAAAAAAATTGAAAAGGTGGTTCTAATTTCGATGTCTTAATAATTTGAACCATTTTGAAAAAGTGGTTCTTAATTATTTAAAATTATTTTAAAATTGTCAAAAAAAATAAACTACCTACATAAAAAAATGTTATTCAAGCCGAATCATTTCGACTCGGGCCGTGCCGGAGATTTAGAAATCTGTTTCGGGCCGGGCTCGAACTTGACTTTTAGAAAAGGCTAAACATATTTGATTTTGAAAATTTTTCTGAGGCCGAATATATTTATTTCGCCAGGCCGAACATATTTAATTTTGAAAATTTTTCAAATGAGTTTTTATTGAATACATGAAATAATTGTCTTTATTTCAGCTATATATAGATACATGTTTAAAAAAACTTTTATCTCAATTCTTCGTAGAAAATTTTCACACATTCATGTTCCCGGGCCAACGGCCGTACCGTGCTGAAAACACCGGTTCTCGTTAGATCACCGAAGTCAAGCAGCATCGGGCGCGGTTAGTACTTGGTGGGTGACCACCTCGGAACACCGCGTGCTGTTGGCCATCTCGGGTGCGGTATCCCCGTGGTTTGCGCGCTAGATTTGCACGCTACCACAAATGCCGCCGTGTTCATGCGGAGTACGATCACGTTAAACATGTGGGTCCGTAAGTCCTTCCGAGAGGTTGGTGGTAGGGGAAGGAGGGTACGGTCCCTGTGGATGCCTCCCCCACTGGGTTCCGGTCTAAATTGGGTGGCACTTCCCGGCCGTCCATACAGTTACCTTACACCTTTCTGGTAGGTCGGACGGCCTGGGTCTCAACAACAACAACACATTCATGTTCCCGGCCGTCCAAGTGGATGCTCTATGTCTTCGGATAAGTCGGACGGTATGTGTCTTCAACACATTCATGTTTGCGGCGGCCGCTCACATTCCTGCTCATATCTCGGGTGAGTCGGGCGGCCAGGGCTTTCTTCACATTCATGTTTTTAACACATATGAATATACATTATTTCGGGCCGGATCAAGCCGAGACTCAATGGTCTTCGGGACTGGTTTAAGTACTGGCATTTTCGTGCCAGGCAGGGAAAAACTCTAAATTTTCGGTCCGTTCTGACCCGTATTGGAACCACTGCTGATCTTTTTGTATAGCCTTAGTGTTTCAGTTTCATTCACAATTTGCGATTTTATTTTGTCGCAGAAAATTGATTTAAATGACCGTATGGATTGTTGAATGATACCTTTAAAAGCACAATTTTATAACAAAATTTAAAAATGCAATAAAAATAAATAATAATAATTATGAGAAACGTATATAAACGATTCTTATGCATGCCTTTATATAATTTAAAAATATTACCTTACTTTACGCAGTCACATTCTAGCTCTGCGAAAAATTGAAGCAATCTGGACTGAATGAAGATTCCCTTGCTTTTCAGCATTTTACAGAAAAGACATTCACATTTTTTGAGAGTCATAAATTACTTGCCCAATTATAGACACTTTTAAGGGAATACATACTGGGTTTACTTTCCAAATCCTTGGACAATGTGTTTCAGTATTTTTCTCCTGCTGTTTTACCGACAGCATAGCGAAGAAAATAGGTTTTGTCTGAAGAACTCGTACCAGAACCTAATTGCTCTTTCATGGTTTTGTCCCCACCAAAGAGCTAGAATCACGTGATTGCTTCTCGAAGGTCCCCACATATATGTGTACTACAAATGATCTGCACCCTCCGGTTGCAAGATCTGCTTCTCCGAATTTCCTCAAGAAAAATGCCGACAAAGTTTGGGGACTTCCTGGACCACCCTCGTTGACATACCCCTTATCCAGGTGGCTGATACGTATTTAAATGAGATTTATGACATCGCAAAGAAACCATTGCCCCACGTTCATCAGATGGCTTTGCTTCAACATGGATTTCAAGGATTTTGCTTCACGAAAGAAAATCGGTGATTTTGTAGTGAACATTTAGAAAATTAAAGTAAAAAATAAATTTTTAAAATGAAATTTATGGAGAACAAAACACACTCTTATTCCGATTTTTTTTCCGAGTGATTGCCAAAATTTCCGACTTTTTTGAGTCAGGGGGGGGGGGTGTGACACACCCCCCGGTACTTACGTCCCTGCCTCCAGCATTTACTATACCTTTGACGCACGTGCTTAGATTGTATGTATCATTTTTGTAAACTGTTAATTTAATTCTCATATTTTATTACTTAAATTACCTTTGAGTAAAAAATTAAGATCAATTTTAATTCTCTGGTATCAATGTTTACCTTTTGTTAGATATTATATTTCAAATCCTCTTTGGAAGATATCTTCAATCCTTAAACTTTACTGCCTTAACTTTATCCTTGCGCATGATAGACACATTTAGATGGACGTTAAGATTAGTTCTGTATTTGGACAAAGTTGATATTGGCTGGAATCCACGTTATAACGGATTTTTCTCGTTCTGTCTTATATGTTGAAAGTAATATAAAACCAGGCATTAAATTTCAATTCATCTTTTGAGCATTCATTTTTAACTAATTATAAATTTATAATTTAGCCGAATTAAATTTATACATTTTTAATAGATATTTTGTTGGAGACTTGACGCATAAGTATAATTTTGAAAAACTTTAAAAATTCATATGAAATGTAATTATTTTTAATTATTAACCACCGTTTACTGCAAGAACATACAGAAATGCGCGTCGATCAATGATCTTAAATTTTTAAGCCTTCCACATCCAGAAAAATTCAAGCAATTTAGTTAAGGACATGTCCAGAACTCCATTTTTGCCCCGCGGTCTGGCGGAATACCAAATAAGAAAAAAAAATTAAATAAAATTATCTTTCTTTTACCTATTTCTTTGTGGCTGTTATGTGTCTTTTCAACCTCTTGTTTGTCTTTTGGGTGGGTTTCAGATATTGATGACGTTCATAATTGTATTTCCATCTAAATGTGTTTATCATTCGCACGCATAGAGTTGTGGAAAATATAATAAATACATGTTTTTGCATATAAAAGAACATATATATATATATATATAGGGAAGCTAATATATAGAACATGAAATAAATGACATGCACTTGTTCAGTAACATGATATCTTCCAAAGAGGATTTGAAATATAATAATTAACAAAAGGTAAACAGCGTGGGTTTATAGTCACAGCCAAATAACTCGAGTGACTTCAATTCTTTATTTACTTACAGCAATTCGGTAATATACAAATTAGGTTACAAAGGTACCCAAATCTGAAGTGAGGCGAATAGTCCGCTGAGGTCACTCTGACGTGTTCAAGAAAATGTCCAAATCAATTTCCCGTGGAAAGTCTATGAGAGGTGATTCTCTGTCTAGGTTTCAAGATGAAGCTGCCGTAAGTCCACGATGCGGTGACGTCCTGTCACGGCAAATGCTAGACCCGGGTGGTCTAAATTTTAGACTAGCGGTAGTCTATATGGATCGAGTCCTACTGGGCCCTCGATCTCTCTTCCGTTCCCGTACTTAGGTCAGGAACTGTCGCAGAGGGCGTCTGCTCAAAAAACCAATAGTACAGGGCCTATGCCCGAGAAGCACTCTCTTTCCAAAAAGACGAGCTCTCTTGTCGAAGATCAGATCTTATCTGCTCTCGAAAACTCTGCTCCGGTCGCCCTCAGAAAAAGAGCCACCAGGGGACAATTTTCTCTCTATTTTTTTTATTGGATCTTAATATCCGTGATGTCACTTTTCTTGAGTCTCATTTGTCCGGAGACTCGTGCCAGTAAGTCTAGGGGACACTCCCCTCACGTCTGGAAGCTCAAGTCCAAGCGATCACTCAAGGCGGTTCATGCCAGCTTAGCCTTTCTTTTTAACTGTCAATTTTCCAGACTTGGTGGCGCGGGATTCGCGACGTCCATTGTTCTGATGACCTCTGCTGTCTTTCACATTCAAAGGGTCACAGGTGTGCCCGGTCTGGAATTTCCAAGCCCCAATTCCATTTGGGGGGGGGAGATTCAATTACGGTTTCATTTGGTGAATTAATTTAATTCGGCATAATCCCTCCCCCCTTAGGGAGATTTTGTCTAGCAGGCAAAATCTGTAAGGCAAAGGGTTAGACATGGTTCACCTGACAACATCATTGGAGGCAACAAGGATTAAAATAAAACAAAAAAAAATGTAATATATACACAACACAATTCCTACAAAAATTATAAAAATATATACAGCACAATGCAATACAGTTTTTTTTCTAATCTGGCAGCATTCTGCTCAGACAGTCTGCATGTCTGATCTCCTTTCCAGCCCGGTGAATTATCTGATAGTTAAAAGGCTGTAGAGCTAGGGCCCATCTCATCAATCTAGGGTTCTGACCAGAATTTGTCTTAAGGAACACTAATGGGTTATGATCGGTTTCGATTGTGAACTTTTGGCCATCAAGGTAATGTCGCAGCTTTTTTATTGCAAAAATTATGCCTGCGCATTCCTTCTCCGTGGTTCCAAATCTTTGTTCCGTTGTCGTAAATTTCCTACTCAAATATAATATTGGGTGGTCAGTATTATCCGCCCCCTTCTGAGCCATTATTACGCCCAGCCCTTTTAATGACGCGTCAGTTTGAAGGATAAACTCCTTAGTGAAATCGGGGGCGTATAACACAGTCTTTTCTGTCAGTTTTGTTTTAAGCTCGTTCAAAGCGCGCTCGCACTCTTTCGTCCATACTACCTCCTCCTTCCTGTTCTTTCCTTTCAGTGCCCGAGTCAGGGGTTCGGCAATAATTGCGTAATTACGTATATAGCGTGCGTAATAACCACTGAGGCCTAAAAACTGCCTGATTTGGGTTTTATTTCGAGGCGTCCGAAAGTCTAACACCGCTTTAATTTTCGCCTCGGTCGGCGTCCTTTGACCGTTCCCTACCATGTGTCCTAAGTATTTAACACAACTCTGCCCAAATTTACATTTGGCAGGTTTTATCGTTAATTTGGCAGAAGCGATTTTCCTCAAAACAACATCCAGGTGTTTTAAATGTTCACCCCAGGTCTCTGAGAAAATGGCAACGTCGTCCAGGTACGGGACACAAAACTCCTCACAACCCTGTAACAATTGTGTCATGAACTTGGAGAAACAATAGGGGGCGTTGACTAAACCGAACGGAAGCACTAACGGTCGGTACGTTCCGAAGGTCGTGACGAACGCAGCTAACCTTTGAACCCTGGGGCTCAAGGGGATCTGCCAGTACCCCTTGGTCAGATCAATTACCGTAATGAACTTCGCTGACGACACCTTCTCTATCCTATCATCCATGTTAGGTAGCGGATAATATTCTGTGCGAATAATTGAATTTAACCGCCTGTAATCGACACATAATCTCGGGTCCTTCCCTGGACTTTCCACTAGGGTTATGGGTGAAGTATAATCTGACTCCTCAATGATTTTTAATTCCAGCATTCTCTTAATCTCCCGTTTCACAATATCGTTCTGTCTCGGGGACGTCCTATACGGTTTAGAGCGCACGAGTTTATTACTTATAAGTTCGATATCGTGCTCTATTAAATGCGTTCTGCCTGGATCATTTGAAAATAGATTTTCATGCGATTTCAGTAACTTCCTCAACTCTTCAATCTGTTATGAAGTGCACTTTTCTCGTAACGCACTGTCTGTGACGATTTCCTCGAAATCAAAAATGTTGGGATTAGCTGCGGGATATGAAATATCCAACTCCGAATCCTTCGTTTCCTCTGCAACATTTTCGCTTATTGAAACATTCACGCACTCCACGCGCTGGTGATATGGTTTTAATAAATTTACGTGGTACACTTGTACCTTTTCAGATTTCCCTGGCATCCTTACAGTGTAATTTGTCTCGGATAATTGTCTCTCAATAGTCCCGGGACCTATCCACTTAACGGCTAATTTATTCGGCCGGTGCGTCGCCAAAACCAAAATCTGATTCCCTGCCTTAAATTCTCTTTTGACGGATCCCTTATCATAATACCCCTTCCTTTTTATTTTTTTATCTGTCTCCGTTTCCGAAGCCAGCTGTTGACAATGCCTTAATCGGTTTAAAAGGTCAAATACATAATCCGTGACCACGTCATCTGTTATCGGCTCGCGCGCCCACTGCTCGAACAATAGAGTTTCCGGTGTCCGAAGGTTCCTGCCGTGAACTAACTCGGACGGACTAAATCCAGTAGATTCGTGGGTGACATTGCGTAATGCCAGCAAGACTGAGGGCAAATGTCGCTCCCATTCAGTACCGGTTTCGGCGCACATTGCACGCAAAAGTCTTTTAATCGTTCGGTGAAATCGCTCGACTGGATTTAACTGGGGGTGATAAATAGAACTATGGGTGGTTTTCACTCCAAACTTTTCGAAGGACGTTGTAGTCAAGTTGCTAGTGAAATAGCTTCCATTGTCCAATTGGACTTCCCTCGGGTATCCAATGCGGCTGAATAACAATAGCAGAGCATCCGTCACGTTCTGCGAGCTTACCGTAGATGAAGGTATAGCTACAAGATATTTAGAGGCTATGTCAATACAAGTTAGGAGGTACCTATTATTTTTCGAAGATACCGGCAGCGGCCCTACGGTATCTATGTTTATTTCTGAAAATATTTCTGAAATCACAGGCACAAGTTTAAGTGGGGCTTTTTTCTTTTCTAATGATTTCCCCACCCGCTGACATGCATCGCAAGTTTTTACCATTTCTTCGACGTTTTTAAAGCATTGAGGCCAAAAATAGTGTCTCAAAAGCTTATCCTTGGTCTTAGTAGTTCCCATGTGCGAACCAAAACCTTCATGACAAAGACTTAATATTTTTTATCTATACTTAGTGGGAATCAACAGCTGTTTCCTAACCCTCGGTGATCTGTCGATTTTCTGAACAGTAATTCGCGTTCAATTACAAATTCCGACGTTTTATTTTGCTCTACCTTTTTCCAGAGAGACTTTAAATTTGGGCATTTTTTCTGTTCCTCTAAGAATTCAGTAGCGTCTACGTTTATTAATTCTTGCGTAGGGTGTGATTCAACCGGAGGTAAATCAATCGGTTCTTCCCCCTCTATTAATTCTTCACTTTCCGCCACATTTGCGGGTTCTGACTCAATCAATTTTAATTTTTCATCGGAAATTCCTTTATTTCCCATTTCCGCGCTCCCTTTTGGTTCTTCGGTCGCTTTTCTAGATTTGCTTTGACTCCTCGTAATCATAGCATTAATTCTTTGGGGGTTATCCTTATTTGAGTCGATTACTTCCTGACTTGAGTTCCCCAACAGATAGTGGTTCATTTCTACTGATTTGCCCATGAAGGCTGCCTTGGTCCGAATGGTTCCGAATTCAGTGCTTTCCAAAATCACACGGGCTAGCGGTAAACACATAAAATCATTTCCTAAGGGTTGCTTTACGCACACGGTCTCCCCTGTAAAGTCTTCGGGTTTTACTAAATTGATGGACGCAAGATCTATGCTACTTCCGCTGTCACGAAATATAAGCGTATCTACGGAATTCACTTTCGCCCAGCTTAAATAGGGTTTAAATGACGTATTAAAATGGCCGGTCGTCTCTAGATTATTTATAATCTCCGCGCCCCTTTTTGATTCGGTACAGTTCGTACTGATGTGTCCGATTTTCCGGCAGAGATAGCACGTCACACTTTTCTTTCGCTCGAATTCCTTCGCTCTCCAATCGTTATTTGTCTGGTTAGCACTCGACCCATTTTTAGGCCCGTTTCTATTTACATCCACCCTTTTCCAAGCTTGGGTTTGTTCGGTTGTTTTTGAGCGGTCTACAAATTTCCTTTCGGGAGGTTTAAAAATTTGGGGTTTCTTTAGAAAACGTCTAGATGCCTCATAATCATCTAATTTCTTCGCTAGTTTGCTTGGTCTGTTAACCTTCCCCCAACTATCGATGAAGTGTTCTTTCACTTCGGCCGACACGCGTCTTTTTAATTGGTCCGCCACCATCAATTCTTTTAAATAATCAAAATCCTGAACCTCTATTTCTCTTAACCATCCTTCGAGATATGCCTGTAACTCAAAAACGAGGTCTTTCCAGAGCTCTCCTTCTCGTTTTTTATGCGTTTGGAATTTGGTCCTAAGGGTTTCTGAGTTAAGTTTAAACCTTTCCATCAGTACCGACTTAATATGCTCATAGTCATCGACCTTATCTTTGGGCTCTCTAATTATAATTTCGGCGATCTCAATCGGTATCAAACTAAGTAATTGAGTTACCCATTCCTCCTTATCGATCCCATTCTTACGAGCTTGACGCTCAAATAATGTCAGAAATAGAGCGATATCCGACTTTTCGGGTTCATATTTCTGCATCACAGATTTTAGATTTCTAGGGGGTCTCGCGCCCTCGTGACTCGACGAGGCCAAGCTAATCGTTTCCCCACTTTGAGCCAAACGTAACCTTTCAAGTTCGTATGCCCGTTCCTCTCTTAATTTTTCTGATTCCGATTCCCTGGATTCTTTTAATTGTCGTTCCTCTATAATCGTCTCTAACATGGCCTTAACACCTGGTTCGTCAAAATCTGGACTTTCCTGAATTTTTTTTACGAGGTCGATTATTTTCTCGTCATCTCCCAACTCTAGACCTAATTCTACAACGAGGCTTTGAAGATCAGTTTTTCTATGCCTTTTTAAAAACGCCATTTCACCTAATTCGTGAATTCACGGGGAATCACTAACACGATGCTTTAATTATAACAACAATCTAGTTTCTAAAACGCCCCTTTCCAAAGGTCAATACACACAGTACTTATAATTTCTCCCACAATACTCTAATCCCTCTTCCCTACTTCCCAGCTTGACCATAAAACTCTCAGCTGAAGAAGGGGAGAATTCCTTTCAATCGCAACTGCCTGGGGCGTGTCTAGCACGGCTTAACTATCCCCACAGCTCTAAGCCTTTAAGGATTATAACACACAATAACACACCTATCTCCTTACTGACTAGCAATGGTTATACAATTTACATTAAATAAAACTCTTAGTTGCAATAACACTTTACAAGATTTTATCTTGATCATTCAATAATAATTATTCGGACTCTTGTGCCACAATTTAGATAAGTTTAAATGCAACTTCCAACACTATGCAATATGATTGTATGGCATTAAATTAACTTAATGTAAGACATATATAACAAAACTTTTCCAAAAAATAGTTTACTAAACTGCAATATCTTAAAAATTTCCCAGAACACAGACTTGCATACCGTTTGGCAGTTACGCACATACAACAATTTAATCTGGTTCTTAATTAATTTAGCTATTTTTCACAAATTACAATTTAATCTTATTACTACCAAAATTTTGTTTGCCTCCAAAGAATGAGTCAGGCTTACCTTGTCTGACGACCCTCGCTCTGCGTCGATGTCACTCAGCTCAATGATGATGCAGTCTCCTCTGACGTAATCTTTCACCACAGGATGACTCGCAACGGTTTCGGAAGGGATGTGGCACTCGCTCCTGGACGGGATGTCCTCTTAAACCTCCTGGACGGGATGTTCTCTTAAACTCTTGGACGGGATGTCCTCTTAAACTCTTGGACGGGATGTCCTCTTAAACTCTTGGACGGGATGTCCTCTTAAACTCTTGAACGGGATGTCCTACAGCTCCAGTCCGCAGTGGTCCGGTCTGTTGACTTGCTTCAACTTCTTGATGAAGTGTGGGCCTGTCGTCTTTAATTTGACGATTACTTTATCCAACTCAGCTGCCACCAAAATGGCTGTGGCGTAGTGGTAGCGTGGGTTTATAGTCACAGCCAAATAACTCTCGAGTGACTTCAATTCTTTATTTACTTACAGCAATTCGGTAATATACAAATTAGGTTACAAAGGTACCCAAATCTGAAGTGAGGCGAATAGTCCGCTGAGGTCACTTTGACGTGTTCAAGAAAATGTCCAAATCAATTTCCCGTGGAAAGTCTATGAGAGGTGATTCTCTGTTTAGGTTTCAAGATGAAGCTGACGTAAGTCCACGATGCGGTGACGTCCTATCACGGCAAATGCTAGACCCGGGTGGTCTAAATTTTAGACTAGCGGTAGTCTATATGGATCGAGTCCTACTGGGCCCTCGATCTCTCTTCCGTTCCCGTACTTAGGTCAGGAACTGTCGCAGAAGGCTTCTGCTCAAAAAACCAATAGTACAGGGCCTATGCCCGAGAAGCACTCTCTTTCCAAAAAGACGAGCTCTCTTGCCGAAGATCAGATCTTATCTGCTCTCGAAAACTCTGCTCCGGTCGCCCTCAGAAAAAGAGCCACCAGGGGACAATTTTCTCTCAATTTTTTTTATTGGATCTTAATATCCGTGATGTCACTTTTCTTGAGTCTCATTTGTCCGGAGACTCGTGCCAGTAAGTCTAGGGGACACTCCCCTCACGTCTGGAAGCTCAAGTCCAAGCGATCACTCAAGGCGGTTCATGCTAGCTTAGCCTTTCTTTTTAACTGTCAATTTTCCAGACTTGGTGGCGCGGAATTCGCGACGTCCATTGTTCTGATGACCTCTGCCGTCTTTCACATTCAAAGGGTCACAAGTGTGCCCGGTCTGGAATTTCCAAGCCCCAATTCCATTTGGGGGGGGGAGATTTAATTACGGTTTCATTTGGTGAATTAATTTAATTCGGCACAACAGTGATACGAGAGAATTAAAATTGATTTTGATTTGTCTTGTCGAGATATTCCTATTATGTTTTGAAACATGTCAATCTTGTGTCCTTACATTTCGTTTCTGATTGACAGATCTGTTCTTTTTGCTGCTTTCTGATTAGCTCGCTCTTAATCCAGGTGTTGGATATATAATTCCCAATGCCTCTTTCATCTGAGCAGCATTAAAAGCCTTTGATAAAGTGTGGCACTGTGGATTAGCGTACAAATTGATCACTTTAAAAGTCCCTGACGCTCTTGTCAAACTTTTAATCTCATACTTAAATAACAGACACTTTCAAGTCAGATTAGGAGGTAACTTATCAACACCCAAGCTCATTAAAAGTAGTGTACCACAAGGTTCTATTCTGGGCCCGACACTCTTTAACATATACCTGAACGACATCCCCAGGACTCCAAACACAGAGCTGGCACTCTATGCAGACGACAGTGCGATACTTGCAAAACACCCATATGTGTCAGTAATGCACAGACAGCTACAACAACACTTAGACATACTCCAAACATGGCTGGAAAAATGGCGAATAAAATTAAACCCCAACAAATGTCATTGGATCTATTTCTCGAGGAAAAACAAACCGCCGCCGCCACTGTATATAAACAATCATGCCTTACGAGCGGAAAAATCTACCAAATACCTAGGTGTAACGATAGATTCCCACCTAACCTGGAAACAGCACGTAACGAACTTAATCAAAAAAGCGTATATAACTACAGGAGCCTTATATCCAATGATAGGAAACGGAAATCTCAGTTATCAAAACAAACTGCTAATTTATAAATCGGTCATCCGCCCGGGAATGCTCTATGCAGCACCCGTATGGGGATATGCCTGTAAAACTACGATAGAACTCCTAGAGACAAAACAAAACAAAATCCTACGGATTATCAGGAAAGCTCCCAGGTATTTAAGGAACTCGGTAATTAGGAATGACTTCAAAATAAAAACTGTTAGAGCCCAAATTAAAAAGCTAGCGCTTAAATTTTGCAAAAATTTGCCATCCGTTCCAAATGAACTGTTATTCAATCTGCATGACTATGATCATCGCAAGGCCAAATCTCGTAAGAGACCCCGCGCTGTTCTAAACATCGATAATCGGAATTAAAAATCCCACCTCAAACATCTGATATCAAATTAAACTCGCGACTAGTGTTCAAAACTCTAAGCTGTTAAAATGCTAGGTAACCCTCAGATCTGCATCAACCCCCCAAACTGCTTAAACTCTAAATGTGCAACAAACTGCCACAATAGGAGCTAGGACAAATAATAAAAAGTAGTAAATAAAAACCTCGAACCTCCCATTAGGGTCACTGAATTAATGTCACAGTTTGACGATAAGAACCACATATTGAAATTGGAGATTAAAGGCGCTTCGCGCCTGGTGCTCTGTTCTGTACGACACTCGACTTTCATATGAGCAGGAGAGCCAACATACGCGGTACACAGATACACAGATTTCTGAACACAACAAACACCAACATCATTGCACCGTCGAGACCAACCTGCTTCTCAGGTGCCAACGGCTCATTCATAGACTTTGTCCTAACGAGAAACATAGAATACGCTCACACTATGGATACCCTAGATGAATTCGACTCGGATCATTTACCGGTATTCGTGACATTCGATCTGAACACTCCCCTTCCAGCCTCCCTGGGACAAGAGAGGGTGAACTGGAACGTTTTCAAAAGAGCACTTTTTGAGCCGCACTTGGCAGTACCCAACATTATGAGCACGGCGGATATTGACTCTGCCACACACACACTCACAACAGAAATCAAGAGAGCTATTGCCTCTGCCACAACACATCGTGAGTCACCAAAAATGCCCACACATTCCCACCATGTCAAACAATTAGTTAGGCAAAGGAACAGAATGCGTAAGACATGGCAGGATAATAGAGACCCTACCCTCAAAAGGGAGCTTAACAGACTCACGTGGAAAGTCAGGGATAAAATTGTCGCAGAAAAGCAGCAACAGTATAAAGAGTTAATTGAATCCCTTAGCCCAGAAGACGTATCGCTCTGGCAATTCGCTAAAAGACTCAGAAAACCTCAAATTAAACTCCCGCCACTAATAGATGGCGTTAAAATCGCGTACTCAGACGAAGAAAAAGCAGAGGCGCTTGCTAGGCATTACGAAAAGCAATTTGAACCAAACCACGATCTAATGTGTCAGGACACCCTAAGAATCGTTAGGCAAACTCTACACAACTTCAGGAACTCCCCGGTCACGGCTGAGATTAACCCAGCCACCCCGCAAGAGATAATTGATATCACCAAAAACCTTAAAAACCGTAAAAGCCCAGGGCACGACAAAATCAGGAATATTGCGGTCAAAAACCTACCCTTAAATATAATATTTTACTTGACCACCCTAATAAACAAAATACTAAAACTAAATTATTTCCCCAAAGAATGGAAGGAAGCGATAATTATAGCGATCCATAAGCCTGGTGAGGATGCCACAATTCCAGCCAACTACAGACCAATCAGCTTACTACCGACTCTTAGTAAAATTACTGAGAAAATAATTCTTAATAGACTGAACACGCACCTTAGTGAGAATGATATTATCATTCCGGAGCAGTTTGGATTTCGGCCAAAACACTCCACCACTCATCAATTGCTGAGAGTGGTAGAGTACATATCTTCTGGACTTAAAAGTAAAACACCCACAGCTGCGATTTTTCTTTACATACAAAAAGCATTTGATAAAGTGTGGCACTGTGGATTGGCATACAAATTGATCACTCTAAAAGTCCCTGACGCACTTGTCAAACTTTTAATCTCATACCTAAATAACAGACACTTCCAAGTTAGAGTAAAAGATAACTTGTCTACACCCAAGCTCATTAAAAGTAGTGTACCGCAAGGATCCATCCTGGGCCCGACACTCTTTAACATATATCTAAATGACATCCCCAGGACCCTAGACACGGAGCTGGCACACTATGCAGACGACAGTGCGATACTTGCAAAACATCCTTACGTCTCAGTAATGCACAGACAGCTACAACAACACTTAGACATACTCCAAACATGGCTGGAAAAATGGCGAATAAAATTAAACCCCAATAAATGTCATTGGATTTATTTCTCTAGAAAACGTAAACCTCCGCCGCCTCTGTACATAAACAACCATGCCCTAAAAGCGGAAAAATCTACTAAATACCTAGGTGTAACGATAGATTCCCACCTAACCTGGAAACAGCACGTAACGAACTTAATCAAAAAAGCGTATATGGCCACAGGAGCCTTATACCCAATGATAGGAAACGGAAATCTAAGTTATCAAAATAAACTCCTAATTTATAAATCGGTCATCCGCCCGGGAATGCTGTATGCAGCACCCGTATGGGGATATGCCTGTAAAACTACTATAGACTTACTAGAGACAAAACAAAACAAAACCCTAAGGATTATAAGGAAAGCTCCTAGATACTTAAGAAACTCGGTAATTAGGAAAGACTTCAAGATAAAAACTGTTAGAGCCCAAATTAAAAAGCTAGCGCTTAAATTCTATAAAAATCTGCCATCTGTTCCAAATGAACTACTATTCAATCTGCATGACTATGATCATCGCAAAGCCAAATCACGTAAGAGACCCCGCGCGGTACTTAATACTGAAAATCGGAATTAGGTAAGTCCCAACTTAAATAGTTGATATTAAATTAAAACTCGATCAATGTTTTCTAAAAAATGTGCTTAAACCTTAAACTGCCAAATTGATAGGAAATCCTTAGAACTGCACCAACTCCCCAAAATTACTCAAACTCTAAATGTGCAACAAACTGCCACACTAGGAGCTAAGTCAAATAATAAAAACAGTAAATCAAAAACCTCGAACCTCCAACTATGGGCAAATGAAATAATGTCACAGTATGAAGATAAGAACCACACCTAGAGATTGGAGATTAAAGGCGCTTCGCGCCTGGTGCTCTTTTCTGGACGAAACCCATGAACATCTGCGCCCATTCCCCTTTTGGAATTCAGGATTATTTGTTCTATTGCACTGACGAAAGGAATCCAGCTTATCCTCTAAACAACTGTATGCTGCACTATCTTGTTATTTGTGCTTATTTACGTTGCTTTTGTCTTCTTTAACAATCGTTTATTTCGTTACTAAAATAAGTTGAAACAGTTTGTCAATAAAATCGATGCAATCAGTTTATTTCTAGGAAAGCAAATTATTCGACAAGCAGAAACAGATAATTAAAGTATCCTGTGCATAATTTCGTTTTAAATACCAGATATTGCAAAGAAAATACTCCTCTAAAAATAATTTTTAAAAATTTTATCTTTGTTGCACTTTGCAAAATATTATCAAAATTTTCTGGATAAAATCAGCTCTCTGCCATGGAAAAAACTGAAAGAGTTCAATCCCATTTGTGAACCAAAGATGATCAACATATGGTACATTAAACGAATATGTCGACAAATTAGGATAAAGGAGTTTATTTCTGGGATTGACCAGGGGTCATTGTAATATTGATCCCTAGTCAATCACGGAATGCGGTTCCAATGCAATATACGCGATTCAAAATGAAAATTTCGACCATAATAATTAAAAAAATGAAGTACATAAATTTGCTCTACATATCAGATCTTGTAAAGAAAAGCAACCTCTCGAATACTTTTAAAACATTCTTGTTTTCGCACTCTGACAAATCTTTAAAATTTTCTGTACAAGATATGGAATTTTAGTCCCTGTCATGGGAAAAATAAAAAGAGCCCAATCGTATTTGTAAATCAATAATTAACAACATATTTTTTACTAAAAGAATAAGTCGGCAAATTAGGATATTGCACTTTATTTCTGGGATTGACTAAAGGTCTATGAAGAATTCGACAATAATAAAAAAAAATTAATAAAATGATGTACATATATTTGTTCTACATATCAGATGTTGCAAAGAAATACAGCCTCTCAAATACTTTTAAAAAAATTTCTCTTCTTCACACTTTGATAAAAAATCGTTATATTTTTCCAGATGAGAATAGGAATTTCACTCCCTGTCATGGGAAAAATAAAAATAATCCAATCCTATTTGTAAATTAAGGATGAACAACGTATTGTGTACTAAAAGAATAAGTCGGCAAATTAGGATAAAGCAGTTTATTTCTGGAATTGACTAAGGGTCTATGAAGATTCGACAACAATAAGAAAAAAATTAATAAAATAATGTACATAAATTTGTTCTACATATCAGATGTTGCAAAGAAATGCAGCCTCTCAAATACTTTTAAAAAAATTTTCTTTTTCACACTTTGACAAAAAATCGTCATATTTTTCCGGATGAGAACAGGAATTTCACTCCCTGTCATGGGAAAAATAAAAATAATCCAATCCCATTTGTAAATTAAGGATGAACAACGTATTGTGTACTAAAAGAATAAGTCGGCAAATTAGGATAAAGTAGTTTATTTCTGGGATTGACTAGGGGTCTAAAATGCGATAAAACGCGATTGAAAAGGGAAAATTCGACAATAATAAAAAAAAATGAAGTACATGAATTTGTTCTACTTATCGGATCTTGCAAGGAGAAGCATCATATACTTTTAAGAAATAAATTTTCTCTTTCTCGCACTTCGTTAAAAAATCGTCACAATAAATTGTCATAATTTTTCGGATTAATTCTATAGTAATTATTTTGGGATGTCGCATGAATGTTTCTGTGATTTTTAAAAAAAGAAACTTGTCTTTGTGAATATCTTTAAAAGATTCTTATGCAGAGCGATCTGGTAATATCATTTTCTATTGATAATATGCATAAGTCTGCCAATCTTTCATTATTCGTAGTGTTACGATATTTGTGTTTTATGTAGCTCATCCTGGAGAAGGTTCGTTCCACCTCATAATTTACAATTGGGAGGGTTAGGAAATTTTTTTAAATTGTGTGCAGTGCGGTAGTCTGAAAGAGTGTTGGAGAGGGGGCGATGGATATAACCCCTCCATTGACTTCACAATAAGCCCTCCATACAATCCATACTGGAATTTCTCTTCCAGTCATTGCCCCCTCCCCCCCCCCTCCACACACACACACCACCACCACCACCACTTTTGGAGATCCACTTTACGTTATTATTTCGGTGACCTGAGAAAATAATTGAATTTTAGTTGTCTATAACTGACGACTTTACTCTTAAAAATACTAATAGCGAGTGATAGAATAAAAACTAAACAAAAATATTTAATGACATTCTGTCTAAATGAAATATGTTTTGTGTAATATTCCAAAAGAAGAAGAATTCCATATTTTGACCCCGGTCCATCTCCACTCTAGCAGAAATTGCTAGAGTGGAGACGGACGTCGCATTTTTCAGCAGCCGGCAGATTATTTTGCATAAAAAAAAACCGATTTTCGAATCCGATTTGCCAAGAACAAAGAAAAGAAGCGCGTTTGTGAGCGACATTTTTTTTTGACTCCTCTATTCCGACTTTTTGTCCACACTCCTTTCTTTTCCCGCTCTCACCCGTCATCTACTATCGGAGGTGACTTCCCACCTCCCCCTAAAAATCACGAACGTTGCAAAGTGGGCAGTTCCGATGGTACGGGGAGAATTCCATTTTATTATCCTTTATCTTTACCGGTCATCAACCGAAGTAAACATGTTTCTAGTCGAGTAAAATTAGCATTTTCACTGTTCCATCCAACTGGTGGCGCAGCCAGGGGCATAGGCTGGAGTAGGCTGTAGCCTACTCGGACTTTTTGGATGTCAGTACTCAATTATTCCACAAATGCGCCCCAAAATCCCCAAAATTGTGTTATAATAATCTATCACTAAAAATCGTGAATTAATTAAAAAAAAACTTTAATTAGAATTCCCATTTCGGTAGAAATGGGAATTCTAATACGGCTGCTTCCACATACGGCTGCTTTTCTCGGCTAGCTACATCGGCTAGATTTACAGCTAGTTCTATAGCGTTCCATCTGCGCCGCGCAGCTGGAAAAAGTTTCTTGTTTGGAGTGTAAAATGTTGCCAAACCATATCTGCAGAACAAATACCTATCAACTATCCCATCCCCAGATAATCTGTAAAATAAATAATAAACTATTGTACTTATTGTTTACCTCCCCCAACTTTTATGCTTTTCCTTTTGGCCCATAGTTTAGGAAGCGACCTCCCCCTCACTTCGCGGAAACAGGATCTCCCCTCAAAAGCTCTTGTTAGTTCCGAATTTCTTCTCAATATTCTCCTCTCCTTAGTGAAATCTCTTTAGCATCTATAAACTTTAATTTCATTAAAAAATTCGTGATCTTCAATTAAAATATCACGAGAAATCATACAAGTTCGCAGATTGATAAACGTGCAGATGCACACTGATTGCAGATGACATAGGCGCAGGCCCCCCACATCCAATTTTGAGCCCGGCAATCAAGTCGAGCCGCGGGCCTTAGATAAAAAAATAAAAGGGGGGAGGGTATCCCCTTTTTTCTGTATTATTTAGGGGTAGAGTTGAATTGCATAAAATATATCTAGTACAAGGTTTTCAACAATATAACACTGGTTTTACACAATATAACACTACTGGCCGCCCACCTTGCTGCTCCATGTTTTCGGACGAGCAGGACGGTCTGGGCTTTCGACAATATAACACTGTGCCAAAATTGCCGCCATGTTCACGCGGAGTACGATCACGTTAAACATGTGGGTCCGTAAGTCCTTTCGAGAGGTTGGTGATAGGGGAAGGAGGGTACGGTCCCTGTGGATGGCTCTCCACTGGTTTCCGGTCTAAATTGGGTGGCACTTCTCGGCCGTTCAAACAGTTACCTTACATCATTCTGGTAGGTCGGACGGTCTGGGTCTCAGCAACAACAACAATATAACACAGAAAAATAAGAAATTCGTGAAGGATATTTCATATGATGGCAAGTGTTGTTGTTGTTGAAGCCCAGACCGTCCGACCTATCAGAAAAGGTGTAAGGTAACTGTTTGGACGGCCGGGAAGTGCCACCCAATTTAGACCGGAACACAGTGGGGGAGGCATCCACAGGGACCGTACCCTCCTTTCCTTTCCACCAACCTCTTGGAAGAACTTACGGATCCACATGTTTAACGTGATCGTACTCCGCGTGAACACGGCGGCATTTTTGGCAGTGGCGGATGGCAAGTGGTGTGTACATTTCATTTTAGAAAAAATATTTTTATACTTTTTTGCTTGCGTATTTCGCATGTTTGGAACAATCGGAGGTGACATTTCCAGAACTAGAAGTGTAAATCATTAGTCACCACCTCCAAAGTTCGATGCTGAATCAGTCATTATATAAGCCATTCCTATAACCAACCCTGAGAAATAGATATTGTAAAAAACTCATTTTTTAACCGAAAGTGACATCTATAGAACCAGAAGTAGAAATCTTTAATGAATTTTTAACCTCTATAATATTTGATACCGAATCTATAATATATCAGTCATCATAAACTCTATCTATAATCGATTCTAAGAAATAAATGTTTAAAGGCAAATGAATTTTTCTTATCTAGAATTGGAAAAAGAACTGAAAGTAGAATTCCTTAGTGAATCCCCATTGTCCCTGAAATTCGATGCTAAATTCATATCAGTCATCACCTAAACTATATCTATAGTCAATCGAAATATACATTTAATGGAAATGTTTTGAACCATAAAATACAAGTCCGCAAGTAGAAATCCTTAGAAAACCAAATTCCAGAGAAGGTTCCCTACTTCCTTTGGAATTTGATGCTGAATCCATATCAGTAATTATCTAAGGTCATAATAATAATAATAATAATAATAATAATAAAAGATGTTGCAAGGAAAATGGAAATTTTTTAAATGAAAGTCATATTTCCACAATCGGAAGTTGAAATTCTTAATGATTTCCTCTAACCTCTTCGAAATGTGACTGCATCAATCATCGTCTAAACTTTATCTGTAACCAAATTCCAAGAAATAAATACTGCAAGAGAAATTTTTTGAACCGGAAATAGAAAAAAAATCCAAATTAAAATTTTTTCCTCAATCCCTCTACTTTCCATCCAAAGCTCTATTTACAGCCAATCTTAGAAATTGGATGCTTCAAGGAAAAAGGAAAATTTTGAAGCAGATATGAAAATCTTTAGTGAACCACCCTCTACCTCATTCAGAATTTAATGCTCGATCCATATCAAGCCTTGTCTAAGCATAATATATCCTGAGAAATTGATACTTCAAACAATTTTTTTGTAAAAACAATGACATTGCAACATTTCTATGGCCAACAACCACACATACAAAAAAATATCAGTGTTATAGTCGAATTATCCCCTATCAATATGCATATGCAGCTTTTAAATAAAATATGTCCGAAATATCTCGGGATTTTATCAGACAATCAACTTTCATTTGTTTCCTAACGTTTTAGATGGAAACAGCACATGTTCAGGTACATGCCATTTTTGTGCCTCAATCGTTTTGACCCACTGAAAAATCCCAAGAAGCAGTGTTCTCTGCTTTTGACAAAAACCGTTTTTTAACAATTAGCAGTAAATGTTTGTATCTTCTAAATGCTCTACTAAAATTATCCTAAGAGATTTTAATCGGCATATTTTTGAAAACTTTACCGACGAAACTCATTTTTGATTTAATGCATTATATCAGTCTATTACAAAATTAAATTTTCTAAATTATTTGAATACCAATTCGCCAAGTATTGACACAATTGAAACAAATGATAGTGTTGAGAACAGTTTATACCAGCATAGCTGGAGCAGTAACATTTTATTTTATTTTGTAGCACTACAACTACTTTACAGAGTACATAGTTTAATAGAACCTTTTTATTTTTCGGATTTTTAAGTACCACTATTATTATTTGATTTTCTCCAAAAATCAAATCAGCATCAGGGTAATGCCTAACCAACATAGTTACTAAATTTCAAGCAAATTTAGTGAATATCTTTTGAATTACAGTGCCTAGTGCATTAGCTGCCGCCTAGATACTTCCACATTTGGATAATCTGCCAATATAACGTTAATAAAATGAAGATCATCGAAAATGTTTTTGTTTCATAACTAATTATTTTATTCTAATTCATTTTTATAATTGCATTAAGAGAATGGAAACATGAAGTTATTTCAAAATTATATTGCCATGTGTTCTCTAAACTCATTTATTATGTTCATAAAATATTTCTTCCAAAATGTATCAATTCTGATATTTATGAGATAAAATCTCAAATGAGTATGTACAAAAGAACCCATATAATAAAAAAATCCTTTTCTAATTGGGATTTCGGAAGAGGGGGTAGACCCCCAAATCTTCCCCCTCCTCCCCAGGATACGTCTTGGCAAAATGTAATATATAATAAAGAATGTGTGAATTTTTTCTTTCAATGGTTTTTCTCTACCAATTACAAAATTCAACATAAAATCATACAATATAAAGTGAAAGTTTAAAAACGCATTATTATAAACACCAAAGTATTCATATTCCTTTAATAATGCAGTATTTTGACTGATGTATTGTACATATTTAACTATAGTTATTTTAAAGCAATACATTTACAAAGCAGTATAGAAATGTGATAAAATAAATTTAATTTATTCTAAGATTAACTTTGTTTCAAGATTAAGATATCTAAAAATAATGACGCATTAGCGCTGAATACAAAACTTGCTTCTTGCACTTTCTTTAAAGTAATATAGACTATTACATCAATGTGGGAAGCAAGTTCATACCTTCAAGGAAGGAGCATTTAATCTACTTTGGTTCGTGCCATGCCAAACCAAAGCAGTAGCAAGAAACTAGAATTTTTCCTTTCCACAGCTCTGCATTCAGTCATTCTTTGATTCAGTGGGACCAAAGAGAGTCCGACACCTTGTTTAAAGTATCTTGGTGCACCGTATGGATACCCCGTCACGTTAATTGGTTTACGAGGAGAGAAGATTAGATCGCCTGCTTCCCATCCCTATCATTTCACAAAAGAAACCTGTTGACAAGGGTCGCTTTAGTTATAGATGGACACGTTTCGCCCTGGATGTGATTGACATGAGCTGTAAACTTGAATGAATGAAACTTACCCGCTAGTGTTAGGAAAAACTTACCCGCTAGTGCCCTCCCGGTGTGTGGCGGGCTAACAGCCCGCCACACACCGGGAGTATTGTTACCAGACAGCGGAATTTATCAAAGGACGAGCTTTACGTTTCCCTGTATGTGGTGGTGAACCCAGGGAAACATTTTCCGTCGTTTTGCTTGATATTTGGATGGTCTGCGGGGGGCCTTGCGGTTGAAGGGTTGTATGTTTAATGACCATTTGGCACAGACTTATTTTTCTTTGGCGTATTTTCTTCTTTCAGAAGCCTTTGGCGTCTTTTTTCGTCGGGGTTAAAAAAATACTCATTTAGCTAAAATATTTTTGCTTCGGTAAACAGCAGAGAAAATATGTAAAGTTCTTAAGTAATTCTAGTAGAGTGAAACTTTGCACACTTGTGGTATCGTGGACATAACCGAATTGAACTCCTCCCCCCCCCCCAATTCTGAATGAAATTTTGAAAAAATATTACTTATAATTTTATGAGCTATTGATTAAGATGAAAAATAAATTGAAAAGGAAAGCATATCATTTCAATCCGACCTTATTTAATTTCTATACAGTTATTTTGGGCATTATTTTTTACTCAACTTTTTCGAAAAATCATACATTAACCATCGAATTTTGAAAATACACTTTTTCAAGGCGCTCCTTAAAAACTGCATTTTTACACGGAAAAGGAAGGGAGGGGTTATTAGGTGTTTCACTCTCTCTCATTATGGAAAAATTACATTAGTTATCCAAAGGAGTCCATATTGTAAAACAAACCCTTTTTACCAGATGATAGGTGTGTGTGTCCGTGAGTCTGTGGAGACGATATCTCACAAACGAATGGTGCGATTTCGACGAAATTTGATACAAAAACTACAATCAGTGATTACTATAAGTCTCTTGATTTTAAAAACGTAATCAAATGTTAGGAAGACTCCCCCCCCCCCCTCCAATTTCCGAATTTATTTCCGAATTATTTTTTTTTTTCATAATGAAATTGATATATGTACGAAATCCAATTATTTAAAGGCTTCTCCGAATGCGAACAAATGTGGAAATCATATTTTGTACGATACAAAAGATCAGTACAATTATTTTCTTTAATTATCTATTATTATTATTTCATGATGGTCAAAAAATTGAATTATTGAAGAAATTAAATGAGCACTGAATTCCATATAACGATAGGCAATTTTTGAATATGGGTACTTCATGATAAAAAAAATTTAAAAATTAAAAAAAGTAAAGAGATAGGACGAGATATTGATTAGATAAGTTCAGTTGTGACCAGATTTTGAAAATGCCTTTCATAAAGGAACATCTACCGAAATTGTGCCTTATTTACGCTATATGTTTGAAAATCAATGAAAACTAACACGTCCAACCAGTCAGTAGGTTTTAATCAATTGCGTCGATAGAAAAAATGGGGGGGGGGGCGATAATGAAATGAGTTGTTTCCAATTTCTCCTAATATCCTTCCTTCTAACTTCAATAGTTTTCGATAGGTTTCTGGGGGGGGGGGGTATATCTCCCAATACCTGTTTAGTGACTTTACTAGATTTGATCTCACGATCTTTCAACTAATTCTGGTGTTACAAAGGTCAGTGATCAAATGACTGGGTTACGGATTTTCCCCTATGGGAGAGAAGGATAATTTTAAAAATGGCCATTTTATAAAGGAGGAATGCCTTCATAGAGGACTTTATAAGGGAAGTTGCGTCACATTTATGTTACATGTTAGGAAAACCATGAAAACCTAACACACGCAGCCCGTCAATTCCTAACTACTAGGTCATGAGTAAACCGTAAAATTTAAAGCTCTCTCTCCATTGCTTATTTTTCATTTCTTCACGTGAATGACCAGAAATTCTTTCAGCTTTTCTTTTCATGGTGTTTCTATTCATCTGTTCATTTATGTGCCTTATTCGAAAGAAGGTTATGGTTCTAGTATATGTTCTTACAACATCAAGAGCTATTTCAGGAAATTGTTCTTTTATTTTCAGTTGGAGGTTCTCTAAAATATTTCTTGAATTAGAAATAAAATTTCCGTGTAGTTTAAAAAAAATACCTTATAATTTGGTGACTGTTTCTACCCAGGTATCATGTGGAATAATTAAACCACCTCTTGATAAAGATTCAATCCATTTTTTGTCATTTTCGGATGTTGATTCCACTAGATATGAATAAGTTCCTAACTGCGCTTCTTTGTAACGATATGCCAAATATCCTGCAAAAAAAAAAAACGCAAGGCTTCTTTTTCATTTACATCAGGACTGAAATGAATGTCATGTTGAGGCTCAATATCTGCAGTGATGTTGACTGCATCGTCTTTTTCTTCGAATTTGAAAAATAAAGTCGCAGTTAGTGTTTGATCTTGGTCATTTTCCAGATTTGTATTTATTGGCATAGGAAGCTTAGACCCAAGCAATAATGTTTTACGTCGGGATTTGAAATCAGTAGCAAGAGGATGGTTATAAAATCTTACAAGACCTCTAATTTGGGAAAATATATTTTCTAAAGCATCTTGATTGATTGTACTTGTCATTATGTATTTAATGTTATTTTCTTTCATATCATCATAAAGTTCTTTCAAGCTTGCTATTGAAACAAGAATGCCTTTTTGGAAAGGCTGTATTGAAGTTTTAGAAATGACTCTGAGTTCCGTAATATCCGCTTGCATTTGACTCAGAATTTGCATTTGGTCATTTATATTATTATTTCCAAAAGCTGAGCGCTTTGATTTATTTTCATCATTAGGAACGCGAGAGTTAAAAACATCGACACATTTTCCTATGCTTCGGAAAGGTCCGGTTAGGGACCAGTGACGTCAGTAATTCCAGGAACTCTGGACAGGAGTAGGTTGCCAGAAACGAATGGCCTACCTCTCTTACTTCCATTTACCTTGGACCAAACAGAGGGTTGGCGCGCTCTTGGCGATGGTCTGGTTTGGTCCGAGCGCTTGGTGATGGGCTGGTTGGGGTCCAAGACGATTTTCAATGTTATAACCCTATTTCGCTCGGCGAAAACTTAGAACAGACTAGCGTGGTTTGAGTAACGTGAAAAAGGATTATTTGTTAAGTGTTTAGATCATTTCATAAAATGGATTGATAAAAGAAAACTGTTTGCGTTACAGGGTATGTAATTTATGTTTATTAAAATTGAAATAATTTTAGTTATCACCATCCTACATACGTGTTCATTATAAGTATACACGTGTTCATATAAGTATACATGTGTTCATCACACGAAATTAGTGCTGTGTTATTACTGCCGGATTAGACTAAATTTTAAGAGGTAGTGGTATAATTAGTTAAAAAATATTTTCCGTATTTTTATAAAATGTGAAATAATTGATATTTGGATAGCTTTTTCTTAGTTGAATGTGATATAGTATGTGTATATATTTATGTAAAATTTTTATTAAGTGCCTTATGGTGGAAAATCCCCCCCCCCTCGGGTAATTAATGATTGAGTTCCACAACTTCGATAGTGCATTTATGTAAATTTGATATTTACTATGTGAATATTTTTATATTTAAAAAAAAAGTCTATTATCAGTATCCCAGAACAAATTAAGGATCAAGTAATTAACGATCAACACGCTAGTATACTTTTTAGACTGAAAATATTATATAATATTTCAGTCTTTTGAGTATGTTAGCTTGTAATCTTTTGTGCATTATGTTTTATAGTGAGACAATGCAATGTGTCTATTTTTTAATCTATTTTATGATTATTTGAATTAAATATATAACTATGTTTGTTTAAATATTCTTAAACTAATGAATATATTTATGTTGCAGATTGATGTATTTTTAAATCCTGATCCTTTCTATAGTTTCAAAAATTATAAAAGCACAGTCCTCAACATTTTGTTCCCCTCCTGTTTAAAAAAAAATCGCCAAGCGAGCGATAACGCGCCAAATCTGGCAGACGCATCGTAGTTCAGTTGGTCCAACCGGGACCCTCGTGATTCTCTCTTTTCCCCTTCGCTTAGGAAGAAGAGAAGAGGAATCACGATAGCCCCGGTCCAACTCACGAGCTCTAGTGTCTATGCGACATCCCATGTTAAAAATGTTGCCATAGGATCCTATGGGAGTGAACCTTCTGAATATAGTATTCTGTGACTTTGATCAGCAAATTGTAGAATGGGGGAAAAAGTTGTTTTCTTCACTGCTAAGTGATTTTCGCTGAAAACTTCTCTGACACAGGAAACTCAAAATTGGTGATCCTTGCACACCTGGCAGAGATGAATGCACTTGGAATCCATTCGTGCTTAATCGTGGTGTTAATGGCTGCAAAAATAAATGCCAGATTTCAGAAAACATAAGAGGTCTCGATCTTCTTTCAATTTGTGTTTTTCCATACTTTAAAATATCACTTGTGGTTTTGAGTGATTGTGCTAAATGCTTTTTAATGGTTTTACTGCCTTTAGCTTTGATGACAGTGTGGGAAAAACATTCATTTCCTTGGACCACCATGAATTTGAGAAAAAATGTTCTCATAGCAAAGGATAGTTTTTGTTGTAAATATATATAGTGTTATGATGAGTTTAAATCTTTTAAACACATCGCAACAGAAGTATACAGCACTTTGAAATTGAAGCTAACATTTATTATACAGTACGCGACCTCTTATCCGGCGTTCCAATATCCGGACTCCCAAAACAGGAATACGGCAAAATAATGCCAAATTCTGCGCCAACAAGCGATTATTTGCTATATATTGCGCCAAATAACGATTTTTTGTTTAAAATCCCGCCAAATGCTTTTTTGCTTTAATTAGCAATATCAATAAAAAAAAATGCATTGAAACCTACTATTTTAGAGGGTTTGAAATAGGACGCGCAAACCGCGCACGAAATTCAAAATTCCCGCGCAGAAAAAAATGCCGAGCGCACTCGCCGCCGCTGATTCTTCTTAAATTTCGAAAACGAACGCGAGGAATTCTCGCGATAGCGAATGAAAATATTCCGTGGATCATGTTTTTTCCGAGAAGTTCCACAATTCCTCTTTTCCGGAAAACATCCGAAGTAGCACCGTTTTTCCTAAAAATTTCCTAAGCGGCTGCATCCGGCCGTCACCCCCGATAGAAGCTCTCGGAGGTGACGATCCGGCACGGGCGAGACCGTCACATTGACGGCGAGACGTGTCATTTCATTCTTCACTAGTTTCGGATAAGTCTCCTGTATAGTATATAGGAGCCACGACTTGTCCGTAACTAACTCCTGTATAGTATAATACACGTATAATACAGGAGTTAGTTACGGACAAGTCGCGGCAAGGTGCTTTTTTAATAGCGTTTCATTTTTTTCTGAGTGTATAGGGCAGAGCACACTAGGCACAAAGGTTTCGATTTTTCCGAATTCGTTACATTTTCTTTTCTGTTCTTTGTTCCGGGACTTTGATTTTCGGTAAAATTATTCCAACTTTTTCGCTAGAAATATCCCGATATCGCTAAAGAAATCCTACGCTCTTCAAACGCGATGTGCCGCGCAGAATTCACACTATTTTGCATAATTTAATAAACATTTATTGAAAAAGATGAAAAAATAAGAGAGTCATCAGCGCATTTACGAGAGGATAGAAAGTACGTTTAAGTAAGGAATTCCCGAAATTAATGAGAGTTAACTTTTGCCGAAATGCAGAGAAAAGTATAGCAGCTATAAAATGTCATTCAGGGCCTTCTGATTGATCTCTTTAAATACTTAACCTAAGCAATAAACTTGTCATTTTCTCGGGAAAATCCATTTTTTTTTTCATCTCCGTGGAAATATACACATCTTCAATATTTTAAAACACGTTGATGGAATTCCAAGATCAAAATCATTTTCAATTAAATCCTATTATTTGGATGAAAATGGCTATTTTGGACCGAAAATTGACCCTAGCAAAAAGTTCCCCATGTTACATTTATTAATTAGTAATTTATAGAAGACAGTTTAGCAATATCGCAAAATTTTTTTATTTAAACACGATCGCCGGTATATTTCGTTTTATTTTTAAATATTTTCCATTTTTTCAATCTGCTTCCATCCACTAATATTTTTATATTTTTTGTGCTTTTTATGCTGGGATATCTTTTAAACATATTGTTGTTGAAAATGAGATATATGTTTAGGATAACGAAATTAAAATTTTTTTATTTATTCAGACATTTAGAATTTGATATATTTGCACCCATAGTTGAATATCTCATTTCAATTAAAAATGAACATCCTTTTCATCTTAATTTTATTAAAAGTACTTTAAAATATTTTGAAACATATGGACAAAGGTGCTTCTGGCAAAATATTAGATGAATATGGTGAGGACCCACTTTAGTTGAAATGTTAAAAAAAAAAAAAACTTCTAATAACTACCCTGAATAATCAACTTTTCTCAGATATTTTTTTCTTTCAAAATTTTTCTTAATCACTAAATTTGATACTATAATTACATGTAATTTGCATTTTAGTTAACCCATATAGATTGTAATAAAGCTTCTTTTAAAACATTTATGTTTTTAAAATGAATTATAATTTTCTATAACGACATTTGAGACTATTCCAGTAAGTTTTAGAAAAAGTGTTCTGAATTACAGAAAAACCCCTTATCCAGAATGCCTGAAGTCCCAAGCATTCCGGATAATAGATCCTGTACTGTATATATATATATATATATATATGTGTGTGTGTTTTCAGAAAAATATCTTTATAATTAATATATGACAACAAACAATTGAAAAATATTATTAACATTTAAATGTATCTTGTCACTTTGAGCTCATTCACACCTCTTTGATGAATGAGAAAATATTAAAAAGCAATTTAATATTCTCCTTTGTAAATTTAATAAATTCTAAAATTATATAAATTCAATAGCTGTAATTGTTAATGAACACAACTGCTCAAAACTATAATTTTTTTTATGTACAAATAGCTTTTCTCAATGATAAAATTTTCACAGCAAAAAATTCAATTTAACAGTGCTCGGTAACTTCATGCCTTCAATTTTTTTTAAGTACCCTTTCTTGGGTAGCAGCATCCTGCCCTTTTTTAATTCTTAGAAACTTTTAGAATGCAATCATCCGTATTAGATATCATCAATTCATTTTCTTTTCCTTGGATGGTCTCATTTTTGTCCTTTTTTAAATTGAAAATTGTCACGTTTCGATCCTTTTTTAAATTGAAAATGGTTCCTTTTTTGTAGATAATGGTCCCTTTTTTTCCCAGGAACATAATAAAAATTTGTTGTGAGCCGTGTATGATGCACAAACTGTATACATTATTTTATGTTAACCCTTTTTGTTAACACATTGAAACTCTTTTAGCTAACATGCCAGAACTTGAAAAAAAAATACACAAGTTTAAAGATTTTAGAGTACAAATTTAGAATCATTTGGGGGACTTCTAAAATCTAGATGCCCTACACCTATGTCTATTATGGCCTAGGCCGTAATCAGGACATATTTGTATGGAATACATTTTAGCTTTTTGCTCTTTCAATATCTAGTGTTTTCTCATTAAAAATGAAACAGTGCTTATTACAGAAATGGCTGTATTTTGTAACAAAAATGGAATTAAGCTGCTATGTCCTTTCAAAGTTTTTTGTTGTTAACATATTCCTCGACTCCGGGTACTTTAACCCTTGCAGAGGCCTTTAGGTTAAAGTTAATTCTACAGCCCCCATAAAACTTTTAAAATAAAAAATGTACGTTCAACATAGAGGACGGACCCTCAGCTCCCAGTATTTGCATCATATCGTGATTTGCGACAAAGCACTACAATTCTCAGAAGTCAAATTTAAAATTTTGAAGATTTAAATTTTTCTTTAATTTTATAGGCCATGAATTTTCCACAATTATAATCTACAAACTCGCCGCTCTTTTCTCTTGTTTGAAGAGCAAATCTCCAAGTTGTCCTGCTTCAAAGAGTTCAACACCACAAAATAAATAAATAGATAGATCTTACCTCCAAGTCCATCTCCAACATCCTAGAAATTCTAAAGTTAAATAATTAAACCAGTCAAAAGCTGCAATGAAATAAATATTCTAATTGGGTCAAAATTAAATTTGTTTATTGAAATTAGCAATCATGATGATATTATATTTGTAAACAACATCTCTTTAAATAATTCAGTACCTTCACTAGACCCGGGCGAAAATAATCAGAACTTAATATAATATTATTTTAGTTGATAAATTTTTGTGTGTAATAATAGTAGTATAGTAAATATTGATAATAATAGGTGTATATTTCAACTAGGATATAGTCAATTATTGGGAGCACTAAAAAATTCCAAATATTAATAAATATAATTAAGATGGTTTAGTGAAGAGTAAAATTTTGATCCTCTTCATCCAGGTTCTTTATTATGTTCATCAGCGGGAAATAATCTCAAATATAATGAGTAGCCTTACCTCGAACGTAAGAGAAAATGGAAAACACCGATGGGTCAGACGGAAGAGAAGAAATCAATATCTAGTAGAAAATTCAGTTGATAAAATCACCTCCTTAAGGATAGGGCATTTGGCACACACATCTGAATGAGAGATGTTCATGGCCTGGATGGAATTCAGCAGGACCTTGAAGCTGACCACATCACATTTGGACTTCCCCCCGTCATCCGAGGAAGAAAAAGCAAATTCGATATTTAACCACACAGATAAATCTCTCTCTATACCCATCATAGCCTCAGGTTATCCACTTAAACTGCCAGAAGAGTGCAATCCATGCTCCGGAGAAAACAGACACTTCCAACCATTGTTCTGTCAAATGCAGAAAATTCTGCTCTAAGATTGGAAACTACTCTACGCTGCCTATGCAATGCTGATTCGCCTCTTGGTAACATTAATATACTATGCTCCGCACATGAAGTGCATCGATTGAGTGGACCAACCAATCATAGCCCGAGAATTAGCCAATTAATTCAAAGACCCGAAATCCACAGTGTGGGGTGAAGATTTTCACAGCAAGTAAAGAGCTCCTCTAAAAAAAAGCACTCACCTCTTAAATAAGCCATAGGCAGATCTCCTAGGACCTCAGAATTTTCAGAATTTAAAACCCAACTGACGCATTTTGATCTGCACCGCTCCCACACCGAGCGGACACGTGTTCTTATTTTCAAAGATTCTGTATTTTCTAAATTATGAAAGTTGAAAATTCATAATTTTCCCCCCTTCCCTTGAAAATTCCAAATTAATTTTTTGTTATTGTGTATTTTGGTAAATTATCTCTTATTAAATTTAATTTACTATCCCTTTCTAGCATCCCAATATTCTGAATTACCTGCAATTTTTCGACAATGCTAAATATATCCCTCTAATCATATACTAATTTACCAGTATCCCCTTTATGTTTGGCTTTGCTACATCACGCCTTCCCTTTTGGTAGAGAACTTTATTCACCAGATTGACGAAAAAGTGCATCTTTTTAAGAGCCTAGAGAAGCTCCCTGGCCAGTGATAAAGTAAACAACACATGTTTCCGGGTGCCTTGCAGACCTTTTTTAGTTATAAGTCATACCTTGGGCAGGGTAGTTTGGGTTGCAACTTCAAGCCTCGCATTTTTGGTGATGCACTCATTTTTTTTACAGGGTGACACTTCAGGGTTCACATTTATTTTTCACACAACGTGACATGTAAGTTTTTCACTCGCCAAGGTTGGCGGCTCTTTGGGATGATGTATCTTGTAGGCTAGGCTTTCTATGCTGAGCAACTGCCTGAAGTAGACATAAGATTTTGAGGTGCCATGGTCCGGGACTCTTGCAAGGGTACCTGTGACTTGTGGTCACCGGGTAAATGTTTTATCTGACGTACTGTGTTTATGTATCTGAGGCTCATAAAGTTATTGTATCCTCTGTGTCAGTGAACTATACCAACTAAAACAAACAACTTAATGAATTCTAAAGATCCACTTACCTTTATGTATCTAAAGTTTTATCAGTAAAGTGATGCCAAAATAAAAACAACAAAGTATTACCTAACAAAACTTTTCTTGAAAAATCCAGAAATGGAGAACAGCTCATTTTTTAGCTACATTTAATTTTATGAGTACATTCAAACACATTCTAAATCATTAATTATTTGAATGAATCATTGCAAAACATAATCATTTAAAATTTGACTAAGACCTTAAAAATAATTAATTCCACTCTCAGATCTGAAAACCCAAGTTTGATTTTTGCCTGACTATCCACTAAAAGGAAACTTAAAAATTAAAAAGATAATAAATTACCAATTACAGACTCCAATAAACGTGTTCAAATTACAAATTAAAATATAATAAATAGTAAGCTAATAACATGGAGCTTCAATAGCTTCATGTTTAATTAATGGCATAAGAATACTAAGACAAGCAAGCATATCATTGCAACTATCTTTTGTAAAACTATCAAATAAATTTGATATCAGCTCTTATATTTTTGATATCAACTTTCGACTTCTGGAACTACATCTAGTGAAAGTGACCATAGATGGCAGCACTAAAAAAGTTCCATGAAGATAGCTTTAATTTAAATATTTAATGTCTTAAATTATGTGTTGAACCACAAGTTCCTTGTATGATACGATATTTGAGGAAACTGGTTGAAAATTATCCCCTGTCTTAAATTACATTATGTGTTGAAGAACTATGAGAGCATTGAATGACACAATGCTTGAAGAAACTGGGGGAGAATCATTCCCTCACTATACTTTGAGAGCATAACAGAGATACTTAGAGGTATAAACTTGCAGGGAACGTCAACTCCGGATCAAAATAAACTATTTGCAAAACGACCAATTTCTCAAAAGTTTGCAGCACCACGCTTGCTGAGGAACACTTTAGACCATTTAATGGTTGTTGCATAATTGCATGTGTGTATGTAGCTGAGGAGTTGTGGAATTTCAAATTTGAGCAGGACAGATAACACTAGATTTGTTATAAGATTGATGGCTGCATTGTATGATGACTGTATGAATCATAAAATTGGCTAGTTTTCACTTTCAATCTGATTCAACGTTCACTGACTAAAGTTCATTGACACAGAGGACTTAATAACTTTAAGAACCTCAGATACATAAACACAGTATGTCAGATAAACTATTTCCCCGGTGATTGCGCGTCGCAGGCACCCTTCCAAGAGCCCTGGACAATGGCACCCCAAAATCTTATATCAACTTCAGGCAGTTGCTCAGTATAGAAAGCCTTACCAATGATATTTTTCATTCCCAAGAGCCACCAACCTTGGCAAGTAAAAAAATTGCAGGTCACATTGTGTGCGTATGCACACCCTGTGAAGAGAAGAGTGCCTCGCCAAATACACAAGGCTTGAAGTTGTAACCCTAGCTACCCTGCCCAGGGTATGACTCATACCTAAAGAACGTGTGAAAGGCACCCCGAAACATGTGTTGTTTAGTTTATCGTTGAAATGGGAGCCTTTAGGCTCTTAAATAGATACACTTTTTCATCGATATGGTGAATAAAGTGCTCTACCAAAAGGGAAGGAATGATGCAGCAAAGAAAAATGTAAAGGGGACACTGGTAAATTAGCAAATGATTAGAGGGATATATATATTTATCGTTTGCAGAAAAATTGCAGTTAATTTAGAATATTGGGATATTAAAAAAGAATAGTAAATTAACCTTAATCAGAGGTAAATAACCAAAATACACAATAACGATAAATTTAGAATTTTGAAGGGAAGGGGAAAATTATGAATTTTCAACATTAATAATTTAGGAAATACACAATCTCTGAAAATAAGCACAACATTATCGCCATTTACATTTTTAAAATTACTATTATGATTTACAATTTTACTCTTCAAAACTTTTTCATTTGATTATATCTTCTTCAAAACTTTATCTTTAGATTCAATAGATTTAAAAAACTTTTACTTTAGATTTTACACTTGTATTTTCAAAATTGCTAGGCCTACATTCATTAATTTTGAAATCCTCAACATTACTTTGATAATCACCAACAGCTAAGGACATTGATATCCCCATTAACCCTTTAATTTTTGAAAGCATGTTAATGTTATAGAAATGTCTAGTTGCTGCTGTGTCGACTACCCAATTAAATTTGTTAACGGAATCAACATTATTAGTTTCAATAGAAAAGGCATTAATTTCTACAATGTTGCTCAAGTTAGCATTGAACTTTTTACAATTACATTTTAAAATTTTACATTTTGTGGCTAAACATTTGACATAAAAAGCAAAGACCCAGTTTTGTATCATTTGATTTAAATTTGAAATGTTTTGTAGCATTTGATACAATTTGTAATAAATTATGTTTAAACTTCAATTTAAAATTGTGTTTTTTATTTACATTATAAGCAGAGGCTGTAATGTTTTTCTATTGGTCCTTCAGCTGTTGAGTTAGTCTATCCTCCTCTGCCATCAACTCGGATTCAGTCTTTTTAATCTTGAACTCATCATCCGGGAAGTAGATGTCAGATGCCATATCGCCTGGAAGGTGATATAAACATCAGGAAGAGGGTGTTTGGAATCCTTAAGTGATTGCATTTTGTATTTTATCCATGCTATGCAGATTCCAATAGATTCATCTTCTCTCATTGCGCTTCTCTTTGAAGAACTCATCAAGTAGATGCATCAGATTGGTGAGGAACTTGGGTTCAAGATGCTACTTGAGGGATGTTCCATGCTTTTTGGGATCATCCATGCATGAAATTAATTTAACTTGTAAATAAGAACATGAACTTGTAAATAAAAATACAGGAGAATGCTGTAGACTTTGACATCTCCAAAGTGGAATACTGAAGACATGGAGCACATTTTTGCTCTATTCGACAACTTGCATAGGACATTCCGGCAATTTGCATCAGCCGGTATTATTTATAGCAAAAATAATAGCCATACAACATCAACTATGTGAACAATCATATTAACGAACATAAAAGCTTCATACATTCAATAAATAAATATACCAACCACATAAGCTGAACTAAAATCTTAGGGCAAGAATCATTGAGCAAAAAGCTTAAGTGCCCTTTTTGGCACCAAGTATTTATACCCATTTTCAACTATGAAGATTTGCTAATTTCTCCTGAATTCTCTGGAATTTTAAATTGATACTGAAAATTAGCATATTCCTATAAGTCAAGACCCAATCTGCATGAAGCCTATTGAAATTCCATTTGGACACTTAACAAACAATCCTTTTTAAAAACATTTACCAGGGAAATATCCACAGAATAGGTTAAACTGTAACGCAATGGTGATATGTTGTTTGTTTACATTGGTGGTGTAAGTTAAAAGAGTCTAAGTCAGGGTAGACACAACATTTTTTAAAACGATTAAACCAACCATTGCTGGCTACAAAATTATCATCCTACTCAACATCTCCAGCTTCTTCCTTCAATCTTGCAAAAATTAGTTTAGCTTTATTACATATGCTGTTCTGATCAACTGGACACTTCTTCCCTGTCATTTAATTATCACACCATATGTTTAACAATATTGCCATTTCAACAATGATTCCATGACTCTTGCAAATTACACTTGAATTCAATGACTGAGCATTTTTGACAACTTCAAGAATTTATTGTTTATCTTTTATAATTGTTCTCACCATAGACTGAGGAAGGTCGAGCTTTTGCACAATCTCATAAATTTTTGTTGTGCCGTCAAAATCCTTCACAATATTTAGTTTAGATTCTAAATTTGCTGTTTTTCCTTTTTAGTAGAAGTTGAACAGTCAGACTGTTTTCGATTTGAAGACATAATGGTCTTTTAGTTAGCATACGTGAAATGTAACAGCACACGAAATACAAATTTCACTCATTTAAATGCAAGCATAACAACAGTCACTATCCGTAGTGATCAAATATCAACTCGTAATATGTATAAACATGCTCGTGCAAGTTCCCACATCGTCATGATAGATGTGGCCCGGGTGTGAGCAGCAGAGGCAGCGGGTAAGGGTTGGGGGTAAAAGGAAAACAGTCAATCTGTCAATAGCATAACTGCAAATTTGCATGTCGAGAGAGCATAAGTTGGGGTATTACTATATTTTTAAATGTCCAACTGACACTACCATACTGGGCAGGTTTGTTTAGTCAATGTGGCAATATTAGTCTAGCTAACTAATCTGATATGGTTTGACATTCAGCTATAGGTTTGTTCTACTATTCAGCTGAAGATTTGTTGAAGAAGAAAATTCAAGCATTTCTGAAACAAACATCTGTATTCTATATTTTATTTGTACAGTATTTTACTTTGTGTTCTGGTTATTTATTACTTGTATACAAAGTCGCATTCTGTGTTTATGAATTTAATAAATATTTCTTTCTGCTTCAAGAATATTTAGCAATTCCTGATGCATTTGTAAAAAATAATTGAATGAAAATATTATTTATAAATAGCTTAATAACTTTTATTAGATTTTATTATTTGTAATTCACTCAAATATATGATTTATTATTAAATTTTAGTGTGTAATATGCTATTAGAGTAACTTAAAAGTTATGTTTTGTTGTAGGTATGTTATAAACAAGTAAAAAGCAACCCAGTTATTTCATCAAAAGACCAGCTTTTTGGATCATATGAGGTATGAATAGGCAATATGTAACAGTATTGTTAAGAACATGTAAAATGCCTTCACTCTGCTTTGCCCGTCTACACAAGGTTATTATATCTATAAGGTTGCGCCATTTCAACTCTAGCCAATGAGAGCACGTAAAGACGCAACGTCACTTGGAGTTAAATGTCAGGAACGGCCCTGTATACTCCAATGTTAAAGGATGCTAACAAAATTAATTTAATCATTTTTTAAATTTAAAATATGAAATAAATACTCAAATAACATTAATTTTACTTGAACACAACTCAAATATGCAGTGCAGGTTTTTTTTTTGAAGGGTACATACATAAAAAAACTGTATTTCCCTTTCTGAAAAATATAAATCATCTGAAAGTTTCGTTTCGCTTTTTGAAACCAGTCAATGTTATTACAGGAGGCGATGTTATTTTTAATGAATTTTGTTTTAAATACACGAATTTACAGAAATATGTTCGGAAAGTTTTCTAAACAAGCAATCATTCTAAAATTTTCATTATACACAAATAAACATCGCGTAATTTCTTTCTAAATGCATATAAATAAAGTTATTTTCGATTATGTTATCTCTAATAATTGAAAATCAAAACAATAATTAAAACTCTAACACTAAGAATTTTATGTCTTTTTAGGGGAGGGGGAGGGATGTACTTATGCCTAACTAGTAAACGATTTAAGTGATGCTTTTATAGTGAAGAATTTATATTATTGCTAAACACTTGATTTTATTAGTTTTTTTAGATCAAAAAGAGAATTTATATCATATCGAAATTCAATGTAAACATATAAAAATATGGAAACTAATCGTTTAACACACACACTATGATATACTTTCAGAATAATAAATTAAATGTATTATAGTATATTGATTCATGATGAAAAATATACGAGCAAGCTGTTTATTTTCTTAAATCGTACTCCCCCCCCTCCCCATTTTTTGAATGTAATAAAATTTAATTAATAAAATGTAATGTAATAAAATTTAATTAATATAAATGTGCGAGATTAAATCAAAACAATAATTAAAACGCTAACACTAAGAGTTTTATGTCTATTTTTTTTTCGGGGGGGGGGGGGGGGGAGAGGGATGTACTTATGCTTAACTAGTAAACGATTTAAGTGATGCTTTTATAGTGAAGAACTTATATTATTGCTAAACATTTGATTTTATTAGTGTTGTTTAGATCAAAAAGAGAATTTATATCACACCCAAATTGAAATTCAATGTAAACATATAAAAATATAGAAACTAATTGTTTAATACACACACTATGATATACTTTCAGAATAATAAATTAAATGTATTATAGTATATTGATTCATGATGAAATATATACGAGCAAGCGCCTGTTTATTTTCTTAAATCGTACCCCCCCCCCCCCCCTCATTTTGTGAATGTAATAAAATGTAATGTAATAAAATTTAATTAATATTAAATGCGCAAGATTAAATCCTGTTAGATTTTTCAAAAATTACAAGAACATCATTAGAAAATATATAAAGATACAAATAACTTGCTGTAAAATGAAATGAATAAATAGTATACTGTACTTTCGTTTTTTAAGATTTAAAAATCCTACATAATGGAACTTCATGAACTAAACTAATGTTTCAAAAAAGTTTAAGCCAAAGTTTACGTAAAAAGATACGTAAGAAACAACAAAAGATCAACAAGGACCACGTTGTATCACATTGAAATAGAAATAATAAAATATTTTGCCGGCACTACAGTGTCTAGAACTAATAGTGTGCCGACCGCCTATACCTCCCAATGCTGGGAGATGTTCCTGAAAAGCCGCCTCCGCCAGACAGCGTTGGTCTCGAATAAGCGGTCTAAAGCGGAGGAGTTAACATTGAAACAAATGGGAATTTATTGCAAATGAAATGACTGATATCTTTCGAAATAACTGAAGAATTTGTGTGAAATTGGGTGCGATTATTGTAAGTGGTATACACAAAAAGTCATTTGATTTTCAGAGAGATTGAGCTAGGGATATATTCTTATTTTTAAAATTTTATTTAACTTGATCTGGTGTTCGTTCAATCATTTGAGGTCCAAAATAATCAGGTTCATTTATCATAGTAACGTTACAGTGTCTAGAACTAATAGTGTGCCGACCGCCTATACCTCCCAATGCTGGGAGATGTTCCTGAAAAGCCGCCTCCGCCAGACCGCGTTGGTCTCGAATAAGCGGTCTAAAGCGGAGGAGTTAACATTGAAACAAATGGGAATTTATTGCAAATGAAATGACTGATATATTTCGAAATAACTGAAGAATTTGTGTGAAATTGGGTGTGATTATTGTAAGTGGTATACACAAAAAGTCATTTGATTTTCAGAGAGATTGAGCTAGGGATATATTCTTATTTTTAAAATTTTATTTAACTTGATCTGGTGTTCGTTCAATCATTTGAGGTCCAAAATAATCAGGTTCATTTATCATAGTAACGCGAAATTCGTTATGACGTTTCCTCTTGTGGCACATTTTAGTTCTTTCGATTTTGAAGCATATCGGGCTAGCCCGTCCTGGGCCCGCCATAGGACATTACCTGGTTTTAGAGAATATCTTGAAAATCAGAGAACGTTGGAAATCTAACTTTAATATATCGTTTTCTTTTAGGGTGTATTTTAATTCTTTCAATTTTCAACCGTACCGGGTTAACCCGTCTTAGGCCCGCCTTAGAAACTCACCCGTTTTTGCTGTATAACTCGAGAACAGGTGTATCTAAAAATTCGAAGTTTAGAATATCTTTGCCATTTGCTGTATATTTTAACTCTTTGGATAAAAATTTTATCGGGCTAGCCCGTCCTGAGTTCAACAAAAGGAATATATCGTTTTCTGAGAATAACTAAAAATTCGGAGCATCTAGAATGTATAAATTTAATATGTCATTGTTCTTTGGAGTATATTACATTTCACCTCATTTCGAACCGTATCGGGTTAGCCCGTCTTGGGCCTGCCATAGAAATTTACTCGCTTTTAAAAATAAATCGATCAATCGGAGTAGCTGAAAAATATAAATTTAGTATATCATTTCCGTTTGGATGGATTTTAATTTAGATTTTGAAGCTCGTCGGGCTAGCCCGTCTTGGATCCGCTGAAGAATGCATTAGTTTTTGAAAAATAAGACGAGAACCGAAGTAGCTAAAAATTCCAAATTTAATATGTCGTTGGCTTTTGGGGTATATCTAAGTTTCTTCGGATTTGAACTTTATCGGGGTAGTCCGTCCTGGGCCCGACATAGGAATGGACCCGTTTTTTAGAATACCTGGAAAATCGGGGAAACTGGAAAATATAAATTTAGTACATCCTTATCTTTTGGGGAATATTTTAATTCCTTTGTTTTTGAACCGTATCGGGCCCACCCGTTTTGGGCCCGACTTAGAAATTCACTTTTTTAGTGGAATAACTCTAGAACCGGAGTATCAAAAAGTTTCAAGTTTAGAATGTCGTTGTCATTTGCGGTATGTCTAAGCTCATTGGATTTAAAACCTGGTCGGGCTAGCCCGTCCCGGTCCCAACAAAAAGAATGTACTCGTTTTTTAAGAATACCTCCAAAACTGTAGCAGCTAGAATATCTAAATTTAGTATATCATTGTTTTTTAGGGTATATTTTATTTCTTTGGATTTTGAACCTTATCAGACTCGCCAGTCTTGGGCCCGACAGAGTGGTAATGTACTCATTTTTCGAGAATAACTCGTAAATTGGAGCAGCTAAAAAATTCAAATTTAGTATATCAATTTCTTTTGGGCTTTATCATAATTTATAATTTGAACCTCATCGTCTTGAGTCCGTCTTAGGAATGCGATCGTGTTTGATGAATAACTCGAGAACCGGAGTAGCTAAAAATTCCAAATTTAGCATGCTATTGTCTTTTGTGATATATTTCATTTTTTCGAATTTGAACTTCATTCAGCTAGCTCGTGCTGTGCCTGCTATAGGAATAGACTTATTTTTTTAGAATAACCCGAAAACTGGAGCAGACAGAAAATTCAAATTTAGTATATTATTTCCATTTCGGGTAGAATTTAATATTTTTGGCGTATATATAATTATAATTAGTGGCGTAGGCATGGGAGATAGGATGTGTGGTAAAAACCTCATTTGCCGAACAATTACATTAGTTCTCAAAATTGTCTATATTTAAAAAAAATGAATTTTGTACTATAATCTCCATTCGATCGTCGACCCCCTTGTGTCCTAAATACATAGTTACATCCATATGCAAATGAGCTAAGAAGTGCGAAATTTGTCCACGGATGTTGGGTCGGTGCACTAGGAGTACGAGTGAAGGTTACGGTTCTGCGTGATCTGACGAAGAAGGTTTTATGCCTTCGAAACCGGTCGATATTAGTATTTTGAGTGGTATTCTGCTTTTTACGAAGATAATTTTATTTCTTTAGCGGAAATTTGGACCGCACGTATTGATTTTATTTACTTGAAATTGAAATTTTTCAATAATTTTTAAAAGCATTATATGAATAACTTGAACGAATGCTTTAAAACCAAATTTTTGTTTTGCATTTTGATACATATTACCATGTAAACCTAAAAAGAGAATGTATTAGAATGTCTAGCAGATATTTTGTTTTATCTCATATGTTCGGCTACTAGGAAAAATGCCTGTCGGTGGCCTCGTGAATTTGGAAGAAAAACATGAAAAACACCATTGCCGCTTAGAACAAGGTGGGGTCTGCCTACAACAAGTGCTGACTCTTTGTACGGTGAAAGATAGCGCTGATAAGAATTTCGATTGAGGGTGGACATGTAATTGACCGCTATTTTATTTCGACAGGCGCGTCTCCTTTACATACGTTTCCGCAAGTTGCCACATCTCTTACACGAACAATGCTCAAAAGATCCGCAAATCAGCGGGGGCTCTGGAAATGGGTAGAACACCAGGGAAGGGCATTTTGTACTGCCTTCAGGGTGGCCTCTAGATACAATAGGAAGTATCTCATTAGCACAGGGGTCGGCAACCTATTGAAACGGAAGAGCCAAAAGTTACAATTTACAAAATTTCCCAGTTTTTAAAGAGCCACTAAAAATTTTCGTTTCAATATTTTAGTATTTGCTTATATATAGTTGATTTTTGATTTAAAATAAACGGCTTTAAATAGGGAATAATATTTATTCATATAAAAACACAAATATAGGTAGTTACATCAATGGGAGCATTGGCTTTGCATGCCTTTTGAAAGTTTGATTAAATCTGGCTTATAACTTGTTGTTTTAAGTTTCAAGCACGACTCTAGATTTTTATTTGTTAGTTGACTTCTAACTTTACTTTTTATTATATTCATGCAAGAGAACGCTTGCTCGCACGAATATGTCGACCCGAAGATCGTCAGCACTCCATATGCAAACTTCTTCACCTCACTGTAGCGTTCTGGAAGACTATTCCATGCGCCGATTATGAGGGCCTCAACTCGCGGAATTTCTTTTAGAGCTGTCCACTTGTGCTGCGCGATGTGCATGCATTTCTGGACCTCCAACTCTTCCACGTTGCTCTTGAGTTCTGTGAACTTGCCACGCTACAAGTCTTTGCTTTTCAAATCTAGCAATCGCATTTGGAGCGATCCAGCATCAATTCCAAATGGCTTAATGTTGATCTCATTTGTATTTGTGTTGAGAGGATTTACTATGAACGCGAGAGTACTTTTGTTTGTTTTGAATTGCTCGACTCTCTCAGCGAATCCATCCTTCATGTTTTTTAAAGCTATGCTGAAGTAATTCGTGTCAATAGTTGCATTGGTCTCATCGCGATATTGCTTCAGATTTTTAAAATGAAGTAATTTACCGCTCTCCATGCCTTCAACAAAAAGAAGTAATTTTTTTTTTCGAAACAAACTACTTCTTCAAGCAAGGCGTAGGCTGGGTTGCCCTTTCCTTGCAGTTTTAGATTTAGTTCATTTAGTTTCATTGTGGTGTCTACCATGAAGTTGAATTTTTGCAGCCATTTGTCTTCTTCCAATTCGGGATGGTCAATGCTTTTTTCATTGAGGAATGTTTTTATTTCACTCATGCACAAAGCAAAACATTGCAATACGTTACCTCTGGTTACGTTATTGTGCAGAAGTAGGTCAGAAAACTGGCTATCTATTTCTTCAAGGAAATCTTTAAACTGGCGATGGTAGAGTGCTTTTGCCAAGATGCTGTTAATAATCTTAATTACCAAGTTCATGACCGCAACTATTTCGGCCGGAAATGTTTGGGCACAAAGCGCTTCTTGATGAATTATGCAGTGAAACGTTAGAATTTCGTGGTTTATTTTTTTTCTGAAGAATTGATGTTACCGGTTGTTTAGTTACCCCTCTAAGTATTCCTGTCATACTTCTGGCTCCATCAGTTGCTATAGAAACGATTTTATTTATATCGATTCCATTGTCTTCCAGGCATTTTTGCACAGCATTTGCTATATCTTCTCCACGAGTTTGCCCTGAGAGCGGTAGCAATCCTAGCAGTTCTTCTTTTGGACCTTGGGACGATATATACCTGACGAAAAGGGTAACTTGTGCCGTGTCTTTTATGTCGCAAGACTCATCTATAGCAAGTGATAAGGCAGAAGCCAGTTGAATGTCTTCCACTTGCATTGTGTTACATTATTGGTTACATTACATGTAAGACATTTTAGCAGTTCTATCTTGTACTGTTTTAGCAGATAATGGCAAATCTTTGATTTTTTTCATGATTTTTGCTTTGTTTTTAAAATCACGAAACAGTTCTTCAGATGCACCTATAAAACAATCTTTGACGTACTCACCATCTGTGAATGGTTTTCCTCTTTTTGCAATTTCTAATGATACTGCAGAGCTTGCCAGATTTACATTATTGGAAGATTTCGCCCAGTTACTTAGCATGGAACTTGACAGGTTTTTTTTTGTTTTTGTTTTTTAGCTCTTCAACAGCTTTTTTTCGCGCGTCACCGGTTGTATATTTACCAGCAAACTGGGTATGTTTTGTAGTGAAGTGTCTCTCCAAATTTGACTTCTTATTGTGTGCGAGTTTTTCGTGGCAAATGAGACAAATCGGAAGGCCATCTGTGTTGCATATGAATGCAAACGACTCCGTCCAATCCTGATTGAATTCTCGGTTTTCTTCTTCAGTTCTTCTCTTTTTTTTACCAGATGCCATGCTGGCGGCGGAGCTGAAAAAAATGATTTTTTAAAATTTTACTTAGCTATCTAAAACGGCAAGCAATTTATTTACCATTATTACTTCGTTAACACGATCCTCAGATATGTAATCCAATTCTGTTACTGATTTTATTATATTATACGCGTACATACCATTGAGAAGATAATTCGCTTCTAAATCGTATTCTTCTTGAAACAACAAGCGAATAGACACGCAAAAACCGCAAGCGATTAAATTAACACACATGCAACGTAACGTCGACCGTGCTATCCGAGGATGACTGACTGACAACACGTCTAGAGTCTAGACGGTGGCTGTTTGGGTGAGACGGAAATGGAATGCAATTGGCTGAAAGATAAACATGGTCACGGAGTCTCATCTCTAAGAACAAAACAATAGTTCAAATTTATCTCATTACGGTCATGTTAAGCGTAGCGATTTGTAATTAACGATTATGAAAATATATGCTATTGAGAAATTAGATACTTAAAAATATATTTTCTTATTTTTTAAGGGTTTTGATAATAAATTATTAATTTTTTCGTATGGAACTGGAGAGCCGCAACTTTACATCAAAAGAGCCGCATGCGGCTCGCGAGCCACAGGTTGCCAACCCCTGCATTAGCACATTGGTCATCTGAGATCGAATTTGTTTTTACTAAGAACCGTCACCTGTACAATATTCTTTTTCGTTCTAAAATTGGACAGGATGGACCCACTCAGAAAAAAAGATTTTTCGAAATTGTAAGCAGCAAGCTTTCACTCATTTGATGTTTGTTGTAACTGACGTTGAAAATCTATATTTGGATTAAAAAGGGCTGTTTTTATAGCTATACCATTATCGCCTGTTCTGTGTAAAATTGCCTAGAAAAATGTATTTATTCGATTCATCCAGCATATTACTGTATTTTGCATTTCGACGAATAGGCTAAAAAATAGCTTAACATTTCATAATCTGCGAATTTCAGCATCCAAAAATCCCGTCACAAGACTTTTCTTTCTATTATACTATGTAGTACGAATCACTATATTACTATGAATCTTTAAAGTGCACCGTGGACTGGTTTCAAATTATTTAATTCTCTTGCATATAAGCGTAGGCAAGATCTAGGATAAGGGGGGGGGGGGTCGACGATCGAATGTGGGTTTACACAACAGTACAAAATACTTTCTCAAATATAATCCCTAAGGAGAACTAATGTAATTGTTTAATTGTTTGGTAAATAATAATTTTTCTCCAATTTTCGAGTTATTTTCCAAAAACGAATGCATTCCTAAGGCTGGGCAAAGATGGGGTAATCTAATAAAGTTTAAAATCCAAAGAATTAAAATATATCCCAAAAGAGAATACTATATTATAAATTAAAATCCATCCAAAAGGGAATGATATACTAAATTTACATTTTTCAGCTACTCCGACTGATCGAGTTATTCTTGAAAAGCGAGTAAATTTCTATGGCGGGCTAGCCCGATAAGGTTCGAAATGCGATGAAATATAATATACCACAAAGGGCAATGATATATTAAATTTAGACATTCCAGATGTTCCGAATTTTGAATTATTCTCAGAAAACGATATATTCCTCTTGTTGGGCTCAGGACGGGCTAGCCCGATGGGGTTCAAAATCTAAATTAAAATCCATCCAAAAGGAAATTATATACAAAATTCACATTCATTAGCTACTCCGTTTGATCGAGATATTCTTGAAAGGCGAGTAAATTTCTTTGGCGGGCCAAGACGGGCTAGCCCGTTAAAGTTCGAAATGCGATGAAATATAATATACCACAAAAGACAATGATATATTAAATTTAGACATTCTAGATGCTCCGAATTTTGAGTTATTCTCAAAAAACGATATATTCCTCTTGTTGGGCTCAGGACGGGCTAGCCCGATGGGGTTCAAAATCTAAATTAAAATCCATCCAAAAGGAAATGATATACAAAATTCACATTCTTTAGCTACTTCGTTTGATCGAGATATTCTTGAAAAGCGAGTAAATTTCTTTGGTGGGCCAAGATGGGCTAGCCCGATAAGGTTCGAAATGCGATGAAATATAATATACCACAAAAGACAATGATATATTAAATTTAGACATTGTAGATGCTCCGAATTTTGAGTTATTCTCAAAAAACGATATATTCCTCTTGTTGGGCTCAGGACGGGCTAGCCCGATAAGATTTTTAATCCAAAGAGTTAAAATATACAGCAAATGACAAGTATATGCTAAACTTCGAATTTTTAGATACACCTGTTCTCGAGTTATACCAAAAAGTAAAGTCATATGGCGGGCCCAGGACGGGCTAGCCCGATAAGCTTCAAAATCGAAAGACTTGAAATGTACCACAAGAGAAAACGTCATACCGAATTTCACGTTACTGTGATGAATGAATTTGATTATTTTGGATCTCAAATGTTTGAACGACCACAGATAAAGCTAAATAAAATTTTTAAAATATGGATATATCCCTAGGTCAATCTCTCTGAAAATCAAATGACTTTTTGTGTATACCACTTGCAATAATTTCACCAAATTTCAGACAAATTCTTCAATTATTTCCAAAGATATCAATCATTTCGTTTGAATTAAATTCCCATTAGTTTCAATGTTAACTCCTCCGCTTTAGACCGCTTATTTGAGACCAACGCCGCCTGGCGTAGGCGGTTTTTAGGGAACCTGTTTTTCGCCTCGGTCGGCACACTATCTATTCTAGCCACTGTAACGGCACTCTCAGGCGGCGATTGCCGCGCCACCTTGTGGCACGTTCTGCAAGTTCACTCCATCTGACGTCACAGATAGTGTTCGTGGCAGAGGAGTGGCACCTCCCTGCATCTACAGTGTAAAACAACCTTTACAGGCAGCCATTCCTATTATATGAAAGTAGGGTTACCATATTTTGACTTTCGGGATCGGGTTTCCAGATTTGATGATTTATCATTAACTTGGTGACTTTTTGAAAATACTAGAACTTTCTCAAAATATCCAATATTCTTGGAGATATGATCCTTTTCAGAAATTTCTATGGACAGTATCATCTTTGTAATAATTTACTAAGTAACATCTTTGAACATTTCAAGGACCCGAGTGTATTCAATTTTACATGATCATTTAAAAATCAAAAAGATGTGTGCGATTTGGATTCCACATAATTTAACTCGATCTCAAAAGGATGGTCGGGTTAAATTGTGTAAGGAAAATCTCAGAAGATCAAACTGTGCCTCAACACATGTCTTTGACATTGTGTGTGTGTGTGTGTTACAGGTGACGAAACATTCCTATGAACCCGAAACAAAACAGCAATCTGTTGTTTGGGTATTTTAAAATGAACTAAATCCTACAAAAGTTGTTCGGGTTTGAAGTGTTTCAAAGAAATTGATTGCTTCATTTTTTTGGTAAATCCGGTCATGTTGCAACCGTTGCTTTAAGGGATCGTAGAACCGTAAATGCTGATTGGTATATGCTAATTTGTTCACCATAAATAGTTGCTTCAATCAGAAATAAAATGTGAAACATTGCATCACTCTTAATCATGACAATGCAAGCTCACACACTGCATTTCAGACTATCAATTATTTGAACCAAGAAAAAATTGATTTGATGAGTCATTGTCCTTATTCATCTGATTTAGCACCCAACGATATTTTCTTGTTCCCAATAATCAAAATAAAATGCATGGTCAACGATTTAACAGCCCAGAACAAGCAGTTGAAGCTTATAAATCACATGTTTCTTTCTTCCAAATTCTAAATGGCAGAACAGTTTTGAAAATTGGTTTATTAGATTGAAAAAATGCATTGCTGCTAAAGGCGAATATTTTGAAAAGCAATAAAATGATTTATTTCCATACAAAAAAATTTTGTGTATTATTTTCTAAAAACCTAAATACTAGCCTATATAACGTAGCATTTAAAGCATTTTAATGTTAAGCAATAAACATACCTGGCGTAACTTAGGCACTGTGAAAGCAGGGATTATTTAAATTTATTCATTTAATTTTTCTTAAGGTGTAGTCATGCCCCCCTATCCATTTTTTAACAACTTTTTAAACAAATTAACAAAAAGTATGCACACTCCCTAAATAAGTATCTTCGGACCGGTTTATATATATATTCAACCTCAAAAGATGTTTTTAATCTCTTCTGTAAGTTGTTTAGCAAAAAATGTTGAATCATCCCTACAAGAAACAAGTTTGAAGGACTGGAAGAAAATTTTCTTTTTAATGGCCCCTAGATTCAACTAATTATTCACCCATGCATCAACTGGATCGTGAACCGTTTTGTCATCATATGATGTTGCCCCTCGCACCATGGGGTAGTGTAACACATTACACCCTTTGCAGACATTACAATATCCATGTCCACCAGTGGGATTCAAACCCATGACCAGGGCCATTGAGAGAGAACTATAAAATGCTTGCCTTAGACCTATTGACTTAAAGAACATTGCAGAAATTCTTTATTCACATGAGTAAAATACTGATCATTTAGAAAACTATCAAACCTGCCATGAACTTGAATTGAGCTTTTCTTAAGGAAAAGCACAGGATGCCATTAACCAACAGAAAATTAGGTAAGAAGCACACTATTAGTGGCAAATCTTACAATGCTTGATTGCTTTGCAAAACTTAATATTACTATAAGAATAATCTATTTCTCCATCAGTAATGCCTGGCAAAATTCAGGAGATGAATTTTGATGGAATATTGCCCAGCGACTGTTTCTAAATGTTGCCAAATTGACAAAAATGTCACCAAATTCAGGAATATGTTGCCAAATTCAGATAAAATGATGAGAAAATGACTAATTGATGAAATTCAATATCTTAGAAATAATGTAAGAATCTACTATAAGAATAACCTATTTCTGCATCCTTATCGCTTGGCAAAATTCTGGCGATGAATTTTGGTGAAATATAGCTTCCTAACATTTTAAATGTTGCCAAATTGACAAAAATGTTGCCAAATTGATAAAAATGATGCTAAATCAATGAAAATGGTGACTAATTGGTAAAAATTCAATATCTTGGAAAGAACATAAGAATTGACTATAAAAATAACCCATTTCTACGTTTGTCTGTGATGCTTGACAAAACATTTGGCACAATGTCTCCAACTTGGAGACTTTTTTAAATGTTGCCATATTAACAAAAATGCCACCAAATTGATAAAAATGACACTAAAAGGGAAGCAGTGTTTTGCACATTTTTTATTCCATTATATGACGAGCATACTTTCTAGTATAGAAGATATTCTCTTCTTTCCATTTGTTTGTAACACTTAATGATACATTTAGCGAATACTCTAGCGAAATATCGCTAACTTGGCGATATTTAGCCCCAAATTGACAGAAATATCATTAAAATTGCGCCATGTTAATGAAAATTACACCTAATAGATGAATTTATTATTAAAATATTTTAATATATGGACTATATTGTTTATTGAAGATCCTATCAATATTGATAATTGTTAATTTAGAGTTGCGGAAAATATAAATTTATTGGATATGAAATACTTTTACATGTTGACATCTGGAAAAGTGCTAAATGTGCAATTCAATGTTACCAAGGATCTTTTCGTCATTTTTCACTGTGAAATAAGTAAATTTATTGCATTATATAGGCAAGGAATGTCATGTGCTACCTACATCAGAATTTTTGTAATGTGATTCTTTTTAATGTGAATTTTTACTTCTCAATTTTGTTTTGTATGATCTTAGCATATAACGTGTGATTGTGTAAAAAATAATTATTAATTCTGTAATTTTATTCTGTTATAGGGTATGGAAACAGAAGAAGAATTTTTAATTAAAGCTAGTAGTGATATCACTAATATATGTGGTGCTTTAATCCTTTTGTGGCAAAAGTTTTTAGAAACTGTGATTGGCAGAGAAAAAGTTAGGCAACATTTGTCTAGGCAAAGGCATTTTCAACGTGTCAAACGATTTTCTGAAGCTTTTTTCATAATTGAAAGAACCCGTGATTCTGCTTTAGCTCCTTGTGACAGCAGGTATGTTTTTGTATTAAGATATGAACTTGAGAAGTGGAAAAATTAAAATTTCCATTTATTTTTTAAAATTAGGATATAATTAACTTAGAATAATTATAAATATCTGTTTTGAATTGGGATATATCTGTTCTTCATTGAATATATTCCTTATAAAACTGCAATATTTATTAATTTTTGCAAAGATCAATGTAAGCATATCCAGGAGTTACATCATTTTATGTTCCAGGCTGCCATAACTTGAAAATGTCTGCGATGCATCTACTACACTGCAGTCATCATAAATGTACATAACTGACAGAAATTAAGCATTTGTAACTAAAAGTAACACTAGGCCTTATTATTAAGCATACTATTCACTGGTCACTGTAAAATGGAGAAATAAAAATATATTAAAAGACGTCTTAGTGATAGGGCATATATTCCATATATAATAAAAGTTATAAACGATTCACTTAGGTCTAAGTTAATCACTTCAATTGCACAATTTATCGTAGAACAGAATGGAAGATATCATTCGATATCTTCTATGAATATCAATATTTAAAATTTGCATAAGGGGCCATCTTTATAGTCATTTTGACACTAACTCCAACATCTTCAAGGGAAACCCCCCATTGATTATTACGTATTTGGATTCAACGAAAACTTTCATGCAGCTTTAAAATGTAATGGAAAACAGTCCAAAATTGACTGAGAAAATCCTTAAAAATTATTAAGGGTGCATCTAAAAATTGAACTCTGCAGCAGAAAGGGCAAATTCCAATTTGATAGTCTGGTTCCACCAGTATGTAATGTTCTGTCACTTTCACATATATTTTATTTTAGTGTTACACCTAGATAGTCGTATTTGAAACATCGATGAGTTAGGCATGGTGTTTGATGTTTTTAATATCATAGAGGGTTTTCAAGCACATTCAAGGTTTTCTTCCAATAACTTTGGGAGTGGTCCCCAATAAGCATAAGAATCATAAAATTTTGAATAAAATTTGATAGCACACTTAATATATTGCACGGATAAAACCGAAATATTGTATACCGATGTTTCAGATGCCACTGCATCGAATGGTGTCAAAATTAACAGCTGTTTATATTTATAATTTTTATGAATAATTATTTAATAATTAATAATAAATATTTTAAATATGCTTAAATATTAAAATTTGTATGAATTTTGTTTGGGAGTTTTAGTAGAAAAGTATGCAAAAATTGATTTATTACCAATATATATCTCCAAAACTATAAAACCCATTTAACATTAGGATTGTAAATAGATGAATAATATTTTTAAAATAGTTAATTTTTTTTAAAATCTGTTTGAATTTTCCCTAAAATCTGAATATGTAATTAATGATCAATGGGGTGAAGATTCCCTTGAAGATTTTGGAGTTAGTGCTAAAATAACTATGAAGATGGCTCCTTAAGCAAAATTTAAATATAGATATTTATAGAAGACATTAATCTCTCAAATTATATTTTTTGTTTATGTAAATTAAACAATTGGAGTTGTGTGTTTCATTTTGATTTTTTCTACCGCTGTACATAACAGCCTTTCAGCATATCTTTGAATTTTTGTTTATCATTATTAAATTTTACATTTTAATCATAACAAAATTAAAAAAGTTATAAAGTTTTATATTCACTAAATCACAGAATTTAACACAAATAGATGCAAAGTGTTGTAAATAATGCTGGGGTGTACGTTGTACCTCTTTTAACTCCTGATAATGAATACAAGTTCTATATTGGTAGTACTAAATGTACTGTCGGTATCCGTTTATCCGAACATGCTCGTGATGTCAAGAATGGTAAACTCCTTACGGCTCTTGCCCAATGTGTTGTTAACGATAACTTTCAACCCTTTTTTGAAAACTTTCCTTTTAATTAGTTGCAATAACTCTCATAATATTCTTCTTTATGAATCCCTGTTTATTTATTTGTACCGTGACTCCATTGTAATTTTGATCCTGTGCAGATTTTAAGTTACGCTTGGCGATTCATTCTCGACTATATGTGTTTCAAACCTCCATATGATTATCTATGATGTTTCAATTTGATGTAATTTATGCTTTGCTGAAATTTGGGCCTGTTTCATTTCCATTTTTGTATTTAATACTGGTTTACTCTTAAATTTTCTCTTTATATGTTAATATAATTTTGTAATCGTTTAATCTTAAATTATCATGTTTATAATACAATTTAATTATCATTATTTCGTAGTTAATTTATGCAAATTTTGTGTGCTAATTTTGTCTGTATATAAGCCTGTTTGCACGATAATTTTTATCTAGCCACTGATGAAGGGTATGGTAATCTCTCTCTGTCTATCCACAGCTAGAAAAATTCCATTGAAAATGTGCACAATTTTTACCCAATTTACGTACAGTTCTTTAATAGACTTGTCTTTTAAGCTGCAAGGAAGGAGTTGGGTTGCCATATTGTTGTTTCTTATGCTATATTCTACGGATATGGCATTTTTTCAAATCCTTTTGCCTATTTTTTTTTGGTTTGGCATTTGGCACATTTTTGTCATGTTTGAAAATGTTAACAATTTCCTCATTTTAAAGGCATTTTAGCATTTTTTCTGTAAAAATGTCACATAATAATATAAATCCCCCCCCTTAAATTTTGGAAAAACTGAAATTATTAATATTTGAGTTATGATTACTTTTTGATAAAAAATTCAAAAGTTTTTCCTGGAAATCTGAAGTGTTTCGATATAATTTTTATTCATACAAATCTATAAATACATTCAGATCAGACAATATTTATATTTCTTTCTTTCCCTGTATACACAGTATAATGTGTTAGGAAAGTACTATGATGGGGTTGAAAATTCTAATTCGAGTTTTCGACAGAAAAGCATGTTTTAAGCCTGCCTGAATCCAAATTAAATGTTTTTGAGGTGATGTTTCTATGTATGTGTCTGTGGAAGTTATCAAAAATATAACATAAAATTCAAAAGTATGTATTGTGTAAGTTTGGTAGCAGTCTGCGAATTTATACTACACCTTGCTGTGGGTGAAGACATGTTTAGGCATTTATGCAGGGCTTATGTCTGCACAGTAACCGTATTTTTTATTTTTATTTTACATTTATTTTTTAAAGGCTGATTGCCTTAAGAGTTACCGCACACACGTGCAGCAGAAGGTTGGTCGCCGAAGCCAGCTAGTGAACATTAGATTATAAAGTCAAAGGATTATTGACAAAGTATTAAAAACAATCTATAATAATAAAAGAAGATATCTGTCAGTTTGTGTCGTCTGTAACGGAAAATCTAAGCTACGTACAGTCTTGACATTTGATACAGGGGTACTTCAGCTCCCAAGAGAAAGCACCTAAAAGATTTTTCTTTAATTCTAATTAGATTAATTATTTAACTTTAAAGTGTCATTTTGAGAGAATTCCATACAAATCAGTTCCTTAAGACAATTGAAATGTCAATACCATTAGAAAAGTCAAAGAATTTTTTTTTTCAAAAAAATTTTGAATGAAATTCGTGTTATCATAAAAGGAATTTTCTTTAATTTAAAAAGTATATATATTTTTCATGTTTTAAACATATAATCAAATTTTAAATTCCGCTATAAAAAAATTTGACTGACAATCTGATCGTCATAATTTAACAGGAGCTAAATTGAATGTTACACACTGCTCCAAAACAAAAAGTATGTTCCTGGAGTCATTCATTCATTAATCATAATTTTTTAGGTATTCATGTATTGCTTAATTTTTACAAATCTCAGTATTCTGCAAAAGAGCGAGGTCAAGAAGTCTTCCCCGTCGCATGCACAATTGGAAAAATGCGAGAGTTGCAATTTCTAGAATGTGACATCACTTACATGCTCAGAACTCACTGCAAGGCAAAACCTGGATGATAAAAGACAAAAATGATGTGGCCAGTGATTTTTTGGATTGCAAGGATTTTCTTTCAGAAAATGTATTGTTGATTTTTAGCATGTTTAGCATCTCTGATTTGCATGCATCCCATGTGCTAACTTAGGATATGTCAAAGGAGTTTAATCCTTTGTGGGCGGTGGCATTCCGGAACTGATGTGGCCCAAAGGACGGAGCACTTCACTTCCGAACTGTTCCCAAAGGATGATTAATTTTTTGCACTAAGCCTAACTCTCGAAATAAAATCACTAAAAATCACATATTCAACACAGCAATCTACTTTTTTCAGGAATAAAAGAAATACTTATTTTCTATTTGATGTATATTTCTCATGCAAATCTCAATACAAAATACTCATTAGTTGCTTTTACTATGAATTCTACTAGTTCATCATCAAAAAATATGCTAAAAAAATAAATTTCTTTATCTAAATTAGGCGGCATAATATTGTGATTGATTCCAGGTATGCTCAAAAACTCAAAAGAATTCAGATCTTTCAAATCTCTTGTCCAAACATTATTCGCAGAAACAGCCACTGAAGCTGGCACCATTGTAATAATAGTACGCTCAGAATCTGAAGAATCACTTGCATTTTCTGATTCATCATCAGAAATACCACAGTTTCACGAATCTTTTCTATCTGCATCACTTTCATTACTGTCCGGTTCGTTTATCAAAGGAGTATATTCTTCCACAGAAAGAAAACGTCTTGGCCCAGCCATTCTTTTATCTGAAATAACCTAATAATTCCACTGCCACATATTCCTCTAAAACCCAAACTTAAAAAAATACTCTCTTGTATTCCTATGATTCACCAATGAAATCATTAAGCTAAAATCAAAACATAAACCGAAACCCAATTGTAAAATAGTAGAGGCTTTGAGAAGTGCTCTATTTGTTTATATTACAAAACCATGTTTTACCGCTCCAGATTAAGAAATGACTCATTGAATCCCCCTATGCCAAGGTCAAGTATATCTGCAAAATACATTGGAGTTGTTTGTATGAACATTTAATGCCATCTATTACACAATTAAATTCAAATAAAAACGTTCCATATGAAAACTCACATCAGTGACTGCCGTCCTTTAGGGTCAAGTTTTCTCCGACGTGAATGTGCGACTACCGTCTTTGAATGCAAGTTCGCAGTCGATGCACGGATGCATCAACCGTCCGCAAAGGGTTAATCAGGGCATATTTCACCCATGCAGAGGGTGACAGGCATATATATTGTGTAGTTTTGGGGGTTTTCTTGCAATTGTTTAAAAACCCATTTAATATTTTGAACTTTTGAAAGTTTTATGAAATTTCTCAAATTATTTGTTTCATTGAAACAAAAAACAAGGTTCTAGGCCAAATATTAGCTTTGCAATAAACGTAATATACATACATAGTCACATAGAAATATGATTTACCAAAAATTAATATATAAAATTAATAAAACAGTGTATAATATGTAGTCTAATATTTAAGTTTTTAGAAAATAATGCACAAAATATTTTTGTATGGAAATCAATCACTTTATTGCTTTCAAAATATTCACCTTTAGCATCAATACATATTTTCAGTACCAATTTTCGACACAGTTATTCCATTCAGAAGTTGATATAGCAGAAGCATGTAATTTATAAGCCTCAATTGTTTCTTCTGGACACACTATTAAAATCCACAACGAAATTCAATTGTTTGCACATGGTTCGATTATTTCTGGACCATCTGTAGGTTTATCTAGAGTGGAAAAACTCCATATGATTTCATATTTTCCAAATTTCCCCAGGTGTTCAGTCCTATCCCTAAAACAGAGATAAAGCATGATAGTGGCTTAATTACTCATTGTATTGAGACTACCGGTCCTCCTGTTTTTCAAAACCTAAGAGATTGAACCCAGGAAGGTTGGCAGCATTAAAGAAGGAATTTAAAATTCTGATGGAACAGTGTATGATAAGACCCTCAAAGAATCTGTGGGCTAGTCTGATTAATATGATAAAAAGAGCAATACACGGGGAATTTATGGAGATTTTAGAAAACTCAATGACCTGTGATAGGTAACTACTTCCACACATACATGATTTTGTGATAGGATTAAAAGAGGCAAAAGAGTTTTTCAAAAGTTGACTTGGTTTGTGTTAGCTTAAAAAATTAAAAGCCATTTAGAAAAGTTAATTTATCCCACATTTCCATTTGATGCGGATGTAGCAGAGACAGACATAGATTCCTATCAAGTTGTACTTTGTTGAAGTAAAGAGACTTTACTTGAAATAACTGGTTTATTTTCACGAAAGAAGCATTAAAATATAACATAAATGATACTCATATCCATAACTTCGATACGGTATCTGCAAAGATTTGAAGTGACATTGTCTTGAAAATTTAAGCATTAGGCAATAAATAGGCCTAAACAAACTGGCCACATACTTTGCCTCTTACCGGCAACCAGTAATACACAGTATCACATAACATAACATCACCATCACAACAGATTAGATCATCAGATAAGACAGCCGGATAACCTACTGACACATCCACAAGTTTAAATAGTGCTGCGTCATAGAAGTAAAAGTTAATGTTTCCGGAATATGCCAATCTCTAATTGGATGAAGTAGAAATTAGCATATTCCGGATGCTGACGTCTCAATTTGCAGGAATACGGAACATGGGGTTAAAACTTATTGACAAGCTATCTTAAAGTGATTAACCAATCGGGAACAAGTAACATTTGGGAATTAGACCGTATGTCAACAGATGTACGCATTGCTTCTTTACATTAAGTTTTCTAACAATCGGCCCCCTCCTGCAGATTGAGTTGCTTAACCACAAAATACAAGATACAATCAAATTTAAATTCATATTCATGTTGAACATACACTGCTTTATAGAGTTTCAAATATCATATGTATAAATTTTAGTGTGTAATTACATTTCAAGACAACGTTTTAAAAAGTATAAACACATCATGATACAGTTTACATGAAAACAAAAAGTTAAAATATCTCTGTGTTTAAAACAGGAGATACCATTTTAAATTCAAAAACTCTTAAACCATCGCCACGTAGTATAAATTCAACAGTACATAAACTACATGTTGAGGGAATGTCAAAAAGTTTGTATATCACATTAAAAAAACTTTTTTTTTAGACTTTTAAACCTTCGCCACACAGTTTTAACTAAACTACACAATGTGGGTTTTGAAAAAGGGTTGAAGTTTATTTGAAAAAACAACTATACAACTTAGACGAGTTAAATTTTGATTTAGAATTAAGTAGTTTTAAAGATTTCACAGAATTTAAAAATTGCTTCCTTGGTAATTGGTTTTGTAAAACCATCAGCTTTGTTATTTTTGCTGTTTACAAATTTGATTTCAAAGAGTTTCTTTTCAACTAGATTTCTCAAAAAATGATATTTAATATCAATGTGTTTTGTTCTATGATTCTCAATGGGTGAATTGGAAAAGTTAATGGCTGCTTGGTTGTCACAGAGTATTATACTATTTCCTAACTGAATGCCAAGTTTATTACATTCCAGTAGTATGTTTTGTACCCTTACCATTTCCTTTGCAGATTCAATCAATGAAATATATTCAGCTTCCATTGTAGATAAACTCACACATTTATGCTTAAATGTCTTTCATGAAATAGGTACCCTATCTACGAAAAATATCATTCCTCCCATCGACACTCTATCATCCCTATTTGCTGCAAAGTCAGAATCAGTAAATCAATTTAAATTTATAGTTTGAATATTAGATAAGTTTAATTTAAAATCCCTTGTTTTATTTACATACCCTAGAAGTTTAAGTAGAACATCCCGGTGTTTCATGCCTGGGTTCTCCTGAAATTGGGATAAGATATTTACAGCATAGCTTATATCAGGTCTAGTTCTGCTGGCAAGAAATGATAAACAACCTAATAAGTTTCTGTAAGGTATATTTTTCATTTGTCCAATTTCAGAATGATTTGCTGGGCAATCTGCTTTGCTCAAAACTACACCTTTAGCTATGGGCAAACTTCAAACAGGATATTTAAATTTTGAAAATTTATCACAAATTTTAGTAATGTATTGATTTTTATGTATAAAATGTTTATTATGTTTTTCCTCACATTCAATACCAAGTAATATTTTTGTTTTACCTAATACTTTAATATCAAATTTAGACTTTAGAAGAGAAGTTATAGAATTTAGATCATTTTGAATTTTGGCAAATAATATTATGTCATCTACATAAACAATTAATAAATTTTTATTGTTAAAATTATATGCGCAATTGCACCACCTAAACTTTATGAAATTTAGTTTTCTGAGAACCTGGTCTAACTCAGATACCATTCTCTGCCGCTTTAGTGCAGGCCATAAATTGCCTTATTCAAATGACATATATATTTACTTTTGTTTTCTTCAAAAAATCCTGGGGATTGACTCATGAATAGTTTCTCACTTAGATTGGCATATAAATATGCACATTTGATATCAAGTTGTATATGGAACCATCCTAATAAACATACAAAAATAGTGTAAAACATTCTAACAATTGTAAAGTTAATCACCGAGCTAAACACCTCTTCATAAGTTTGCCCTTTTTGCTGGTTAAACCCCTGTACTACTAGTCTAGCCTTGTACCTGCTAATTTCACCCTTTTCGTCTCTTTTGACTGTATATACCCAACGGAAACCGATTACCTTGTTGGAAATAGGTGCAGACACTAAGTCCCAGACATCTCTTTCCTTCAGGACACTTAATTCGTCTGCCATGGCTATATTCCATACTTTGGATTGGGGTGAATTAGCCACTTCCTTGTAGTTCCTAGGGATTTGGATATCTACAATGTTTGCTTCTGTCTGATTCCCTGATCTCCCTTGATCCCCCTTGAAATTAAAAAACTTTTCTACAAATTTTATTTTCTTTTTCTCAAAAAACTTTCTACTTCTTTTAATGACCTTAATTTTGGTCCATTTCCTTTATAGTAGTAATATACATCCTTTCTAGATCCTGTCATCCTTGGAATGACTTTTCTGACCAAGTAATATCTGGATCGAGAATTGGATGATTATCACCAGAGGATCCAGTTTCCTCACTGCTTTCCACAATGTCTTGATCTTCCTCTGATGAATCATCTTTTTCTCTTTCCACATACTCCTCATCAGACGAGTCTAGATATGTAGGCTTGTGAGATGAAAAGTGAATTTTTCTACTGATTTTGGTTTCTCATTAATATTGGGTCCCAGACCGCCTTCCTCTGCATTGTACTCTTCATTAAATTTTACATTGTTGGTTTTGACTATCTTCCCCTTATTCAAGAGCCAGATCCTATATCCTCGTGTTTTTAAAGCATAACCTACCATAATGCCCTCTTGTGCCCTCATGTCAAACAACCGCCTAAGCTGTTTAGGCTTGTCTACAAAAGCTTGGCATCCAAATGCTCTGAGGTGGGCAACTGATGGTTTTCTGTCGCTGTATAACTCGATCGGTGTCAGATTCTTGAATTTGTGGCAGATCCGATTCTTAACATATGCAAAACAAAGTAAAGCTTCTGCCTAAAAGTCATCTTTTAAATTACTGTCATTTAACATTGCCCTAACACAATCCAAGGCTATCGTACAAAGGTGGAGAGCTAACCAACTGAGTTAGGGTTCCCAAAAGCAAGAGAAAGGCGCAGAATGGTTAGAAGTCACAATCTAATTAAAATGAGAAGCCATAAAACTATGCTGGATGCCACCGCTTACAGCGGAGATAGATATCTCGTACGTGGCGCCCAGGTAATGATCGAGGGTGCTTGGTTCCTGATGTGGTACCTTGGGATACTGTCTAGCATGGGATTATTTACGCTTCTGAAACCTCTATGAAATTTTAGAGAAAGTTTTGATCGCATTTCATGAATGGTCTTACTCTGATTTGAGGTCTTTGGGCAGGACTTCTAACTGGACGTAGGTCGGATAGTTAATAACATACGCATTGTGTTATTCTGAAGAGCTTAAAGCTTCCTTAGGTGAATCTCGGTTGCATTGCCCCAAATAGGGGCTCCATATGATATAATTGGTCGTATGCAGTACTTGTATAACAATAACTTATTTTTAGTTAACAGGCGGCTGTTTCCTGCCAATAGGGGTGCAATTGGGCAAGTGAAGACTTCGCTTTCTTACTAATTTCAGAAATTTGAAGTTTCCACTTTAAATTTGAATCCAAGTGCACTTCAAGGTACTTGTAACTAGATTACCAGGGAATAGGCTTGTTATTTAAAATTAAATTAGTGGTCGGGGTATGACGAGGGAAGGGAAAGGTGATGGCAGCACATTTAATAAAGTTAACTTTAATTCTCCACTTCGTTACCCATTGTGTCAGGACTTGTGTTTGGTTATATTGTGCGATCAGGGCTGTGTCATCAGCATACAAGCTTAGGGTGACACCAGGGAAACATGGAAAGTTATTAATGTAAAAGTTGAACACTTTGGGTCCGACATTTGAACCTTGCGGTAGCTCACTGAGAATATTCCTGGGAAAGGAAAGCGTATTAGAGACTTGTACCTGGAAGCTACGCCCCTTTAGGTATGAGGGAAGAATTTTAATGAGTTGAGAGGGAAAGGAGTGTTTGATAAGTTTGAATAATAATCTATTTATCCACACTTTATCAAATGCTTTCTGGATATCCAGAAAGACAATAGAAATAGACTGATTCCTGCTACGAGCGTCATGAATGAGTTTTACAACCTGAAGCAATTGGTGTTGCGTGGAATGTTTTTCCTGAACCCAAATTGTTCAGGAATCAGAATATTGTTCAGTCTGCAAAACTTGTCCAAATGCTGTGCTAGTACAGATTCGAAGAGCTTGGATAGGCAGAAGAATAAAGATATAGGACAGTAATTAGAAGGCAAAGAGAGGTCCAGTCCAGGCTTGGAGAAGGGGGCCACAATGGCCACCTTCCAAGCACTGGGAATGGCACCCATCTAGTCGCTGTATCATTCATCACCGTTACAAAGTTAGTGGAGATATCGAGAGGTACTGTATCCAAAATCATGACAGTATGCAAAGTTCATGGCAAAATATCGCATGTGAGACAGAATGGTGGACAGGAAATGAAACTTATTGATCGAGACAGGAGAACATTAAAGAGGATTGTCACCGCAAACAGGAAGACCACTGCTACAAAGGTGGCTGCTGAGCTTAAATGAAGTGAATTGCACCAGCAAGGAGATGGCAATTCATGGCAGATCTGCTATTGCCCCTTGTGTCAGACAGGAATGCAAAACAGAGACTACAGTGGTGTCAGAAACATAAAACATGGGCTGCGAATGTCTGATAACATGTACTGTTTTCTAATGAATCAGCCTTCACTCTATTCCTCACCTTTTGACATGTGTATGTGTGGAGAACACCGCAAAAACTTACAACCCCGACAATTTCTTTCCTACCTTAAAGCATGGTGGCGGTTTGGTGATGTTTTGTGCAATGATGTCGTGGATTTCCACTGGTCCCATTATCAACTTAAAAGGAAGCATAATTGGCAGCGACTATATAACCATTTTGGGGGACCATGCCCATTCTTTGGTGCAGACATTGTTTCCAGGGGATTGCATCTTTCAGGATGATAAGGTGCCATTCACAGAGCGGGAACTGCTCAATCATGGTTTGAGGAACATAATGCTGACGTTATACACCTTTCCTGGCCTGCACAATCACTGAACTTAAACATCATCGAGGCACTGTGGTCTGTGGAAAATAGAGTCAGATCCCGTTATCTTCCACCAGCATCATTCACCGAATTGGAGCTGTTTCTGCATGAAGAATAGTATCAAATACTACTTGCAACCATCCAGGCCTTGCATGCATCTATTCCAAGGAGAATTCAAGCAGTTTTAACTGCCAAACGTGCCCCAGTACCTTATTACATGCATAAGACCTCCTTTTCCCAGGTTTTCCCATTATTTTGGACAAACCCTGTATATATAAATAATAATATAAATAATATGTATATATATATATATATATATATATATATATATATGTGTGTGTGTGTGTGTGTGTGTGTTGATTATGTGGAATCATGATTGTTATAATGTTGATAAATCTTCGCCATATTCATAACTCCTCGCCATATTCAATTTGAAATAAAAGCATTAGACGAACACCAAGTAATTCCTAAAGAAAGAAGCTGCTAGAATCAAAATTAAAAAAAAAAATTATTCTAGCAGCTTGAAACCATGTTCGAGAGTTCGATGGCCAAAGCTTCTATATATAAATCATGTAGTATATGGAGTTAAAAATCCCAATATTATACAAAGTTCATCTACATATGACCCAGCAAAATTTTTTTAGGAAACTAATTTTGGCTCCTTTGGTTTGAAGGTATAAATATACGTCTTTTAATCATACGTGAAAAAGAGTATACATAGAATGTTGCTTTTTCTTCCGACATCAGTTGATACATTTTATCATCTGTTCTCATGCTCTTATTACGTTAATAATATTGACAAAGTATTTTAATTTTCAAATAACTATAATATGCTATTCAAAATGAAACAAAATCATTACATACCTTCTAAACTTTTAATTACAAATTTATGAAGCATAACATGTATTGGTTAAATATAAACTAAAACTAATAAAGTGTATTTAGCCTTCTTATCATTTAATCTACTGGCTGTGGTTTCATTGCCTACCTGGAAAAACACGGTTAACTTGAGTTCAGATTCTCACCTAATACCGCCTCGGTTTTACTTATCGTCACAAGATATTGCAGCAGTAATCCCGAATAATATTTTGTATACCCTATAATATCACTATCGTCACTGTAATCGCTGCTATCATTGCTCAAAGAACAATTGGAATTCTGACAGAGAATCTAAAAAAATTTCTTTGGTTTCATAATCAGGATTAATTTTGTCTGGGTTTTGGATCAAGAAAACTAAAAATTATTTAAATCCACAAGGACACGTGGCTAACACCCATGTTGTCTTGAATTCACTAATGAAACTGCACATCTACACTTTAAAAGTTACTGCAGAAAATAGGCTCACGGTTGATAAGCATTGGCACACCTAAAAGCCTATTTTTAGGTTTGCGGTAAATAAGCATTGGCATCAAAAAACTATTTTTAGGCTTGCAATAGATAAAGTGTTAAGATTTAAATTCATATTCAAAATCATTCATATATGTATATTGTGTATTTCAAGCATGTGTATGATTATTTAACTCTTGAATAGCATAATTTAAAACATTTAACATAACGTTAATATTTATTATTATTTCTATAATCACTGTTCTGTTGGTCGATTTAAAGTTTTCTATTTCCCAAAGCTAAACTTTCAATTTCCTGCAGAAATGCACACTGCGATGCTGAAACACGAAATGGAAAAAATCGGTCTTTTTGTCATCTGGCATTAAATATGCCTCCTCAGATGGATGCTAAAGTTTCATTCATGTACTCAGTGGGTCGATGGGTTGAGACAAAAAATGCCAAATAAGTTGCCAATAAAGTAAAAATTATATTTTTGTACACCAATCGATTTGTTGCATTAAATAACACTCAGAAAAAAATTTCATATTTTTGTGTTGACAGTTGTACATACAGTTGACAACAGAAGTTTGGACTTTTCAATGTTAATTTGTCTCAATAAAGTTTTAGCCATATCTCATGAAAATATGTACTTATTGCTACCACTTTTGATTGAAATTATGTAGTAGGATAACCCAAAAGTCTTAATTAAAAATTTTGCATTTTGATATTTTATATTTAAAAAAAATTTAAATTTTGGTTGGGGAAAGGTGAATTGCAACATACTTTTTTTTACATAATCTTAATGTACATATATATATATATATATATTTTTAAACCTTTAAATATAAAATTTTGTTGAATTCTACAGATACATTTTAGAAATATAGATGTTTAAAGTTTCAAAATTTCGACTTTTGAGGCATTTAGCATGCAGCTTGCTACCTGTAATGACTACCAGACTCATAAATCCGTTAATGGTATGTAAAACCTATCATTTGACACCAATTTCATCCGTGTACTTGATGGGGTAAGTAGATGTCAATTTTAGCCTATTTCATAAATACACCCAGCCCCCAGGAAGAAGGCCACCTAAGGGGACTGTCAGATTCACGGATCTCTGTTGACACCATGAAGTTCTACCACATGCAATGCTCAAACCTTTTGTACTCCATAGGGTAGGTAAAATAATTGCTGGCTGTCCGACTAAAAAGTGTTGAGTTAAAAATGGTGATGGTCTTTTACTACCTGTACTAAATTTTCATAGACATCAGTCAATGGACATTTAACTCTTTGGATAAAACTAGTAAGCCTAAATTGTTTATATTAATATGTAAGTTATATTATTTGTTCAATTTATATTTGACATTCTAATAAAACATTTGATTTTCCAAATTAGTTTTAATAAATTAATTTTTGTTTCTTAGTGTGGAAGCATATATGGAAGCTTCGGAAAGTTTAAGGAAATCTTCTTATCTGAATTTGCTACCACCTCTGGAAGTGGAATGTGTTGAATTTGATGGCGATTTGAATACTTTGCCAATTTTTTATGAGGAACAATATCAAGAAACTCCCCGTAGAGGATCAAGCAACAGTCATAGTTCACGTAAGTTAAATATTATTGCTGAAGTAGGTATTTCAGAACCTTTTCTGAAAGTACAAACTGAAATTTTAAACTTATATTGCACCCCTCTAGCTCTGTGACAAATCACAGAGTGACCCCATTAAATTTAGAGAGTATAGTTTAATAGTTGCCAAAATCTGAAAGGAACATTATTAAGAAAATGAGAACTGTGGAAAACAAAAAGAAATTCAAAGTACACAGTCTGTGCAAATGTTCAGTTCTCTTATTTTCCTTATACAATGACCACACATTACTTACATCATTATTTTCTGAATTGATTCTCCATGGTACTTCATCAGCTGTTTACTTCTCTTAGTAATGTAGTATTTTCTGAGATCCTCTGTGACATTCAAAATGTAATTTCGGAACTTATTTTGCTTACTTTACCTTTTTTGCTTATAATCCAATAATTTATTATCCAAGAATTTTGCATATAATCCCAGAATTAGATCTAAAATGTTAAAGAACACTTGCACAGGTCAATGCCAAGATAAAGATTTTACTTAGTATTGTTGTGCCGTTTGATCCATTGTGTCTATGCCAAACTTTTTAGAATTATAAAATCTCACTATATCTGGAATCTTCAATCTTCTGGAATCATTCTGCTCACTTCAATTGAGAGTATGGTGCTCAGTACTTATATTCGTATTTCTTTTAGCCTGATATGATATCAGAGAAATGCCAGCAGCTTTCACAGTTGTTGAATAGAGTTCTTTCTGCATTTTCTTCAGATGCAAAGAGACATTGTTTTTTTCCACAATTTATAGTTCCTAAAAATATTGTCCCTTTATTTTTTAATTCAAGTTTTACAGTTATAAAAAGTTTCGTGTTGTAAGATTTCTTTTAGTATTATAAAATGATTCAATACAATCATATACAATAATTTTATTGTATATTCTTAGTAATATAAAATTGATTTTTTGCGTAATAAATTTCATTTATTTGATTAGTAACTATTTTATAATATATACAAAAATCAAGTTAATACATATAAAAATCAATTTTCTACGAATTATTTCAACAAATTAGGCTTAGTGAGAAAAAACCTCAGTCCCATAGCGACACTTTTCTCATGAAATGCTCGTGTCAGTGTGATTCTACCAGTTGCGGTCCTAAACGGGTTAAATTATGATGTTCTAAATTTTTTTTTGGCTAAATGATGCTCTTTATTTATTCTGATTTTAAATTATCTTTTGACAAATTGTTTTATAATTGTAATATATCTTTATTTAGTTATTTATTATAGTTATCTTTAACTTTTATAATTCTAACAATTCATACTCCACTGTACTTTTGGCCTATTGTTATTTAAGATGTTGAAATTATTAGTTATGAGATGTAAAATATTATAAAGTTCTTTTAAAAGTGGATTTAATTTTATTAAGCATTTAGTCTTTTAAAAACTTAAAATCATGTTTTATTTATTATGTTTCTAATTTTAAAAGGTCCATTCTATGTTTCAGTAGTTTGAAGATTTTTATGCATTAGGGTTGTGGTTAGATGAAACACTTTTAGATTATTAGGTTTGTAATGTCTTTTCAGATTCTTTCTACAGTTTTAGAGAATGATTTTAAAAGTTTTGATGTTTCAGGATAATTTAAGTACACTTCACTTCCTGACATAGATACTCCTGCCATTTTGCCAGACATAATCTGAAAAAGTAATATTTCCAGCTTAATTGAATTCTTCAAAAAGTGTTATAATCAGTGGCAAAGCATGAAGGGAATTTAGGGAGACCATGTCTACCCAAACAACCCACTACAAAGCAACTTTCGTTTTAATTGTATATTATTCAAAGTAAGTTGCATAAAATATGTTGAATAATGTATAATTAAAGTAGGAATTGCCCTGTAGCAGGCTGTTTGGGTAGACACTGTTTCCCCTATTTCTAAAAGAAATACGAATATAAGTACTGAGCACCATACTCTCAATTGAAGTGAGCAGAATGATTCCAGAAGATTGAAAATTCCAGATATAGTGAGATTTTATAATTCTAAAAAGTTTGGCATAGACACAATGGATCAAACGGCACAACAATACTAAGTAAGTTCTTTCGCACTTCACCGCTGGTTATAATTAAATTAAGTATAAAAGCCAAAGTGTCACAGATGTTTGGACCAAAAAGTCGACTTTATTTACATACTTTTAAGCAAACCATGAGTAATTTAGCTCCAAATATCCTCCCATTTTATCCAACTTTCACTGAGTTATTAAATTTCAATTCAAGTATGTAGATTTTATGCTATGATTATAAATTTTTCTTTTTCATTTTTACTGTTGATATAATATGTGTTTTCTTTGCTAATGATTGTTATTTGTCTTCTAGAATCAGAATCCACTGTAAGTTTGTCTGATGTCAATTTTCTAGTAGAGGAAAGTGTAGAAGAAAATGCTGATGCAATTCGCAGAAATTCACAAGGTTCTCTGGGTCAAAAATACAGATCACCTGACATATCTGCTACTCCAACAAGTCCTTCAGCTTATTCATGGTGTCCTGAATCTATGATTTCCTCCCCTGTTTCTGCAAAATCCAGTTGTGTACCTTCTAAGAAGCATACATTAAAAGAAAAGATATTTCACAACTTTCGTGCTGATATGGATGGAGATAATGATGAATATTGTACTCCTCCTAGTGCTTTCACAAGGATAAATCAGAAAATTGCTGTAAGATCAAAACTGAAGCTAAGATCAAAAACTGTAAATTTTTTACGTCAATTAAAGAAGCCACAAAGCAATCAGGGACCAAATTCTGTTGTTTTGTTAGGTGTGAAAAAATTAGAATCTTGTTCTGTTGCTTGTGGAATTGCTAAAGTATCAAGAATACCTTTTGCATTGGAAAGTGGTATACGTCATTCTCAGAGTACTCTCTCAGTTATGAGTACTCTTTATACAGAAGGAAATTCTTCAATTCCTAATAGTGAATCTATGCCTGATTTAACAACCAGATTTGTTCCCCCACCTCCTCCACCACCTATTCAGAAATCAAAGCATTTGAATACTGATATCTCTCAAATAAGATCAAATTTACTTATTGCAAGCCAAGATTCTTCAGCTCCTTTTCAGCCAATTGAAAAAAGTGCATCTTTAAGTCATGTTATTCAATCAGATAATGTCTCTAATAGTTCTGATCTGCTAAAAACATGTGATGAACCTCATAAAAATTCTAGTCTTATTATTACTAATGGCGAATACAATAATGAAAAAGTTTCTAATTCAAGTATTTGGCAGGAATCAGATGAAGTTTTTGATTCAACTTCTCTAAAAAGCTATATTAATTTACCATCACATTCTATTGTTTCAAGTCAACCATCCAAATCTGCTAATACATCCATTTTTGATGGAGTAAAAATGAAGAAAGGTACTAAATTTGATCCTCCTCCTCCATTGTCTATTACTTCTGAAGAAAGTTTCTCCATCAGTGGTTCAAATGTTTTTGAAATATGTCCTCCATCACCTCCTGTACAATTTAAAGATCCTCCTTCATCTGAAAAATCAAAAACTGTTATTTCTACTGAGAAAGAAAATTCATCCAGATCGCAAAGAAAAAAACTTCCTGTTCCTGCCAAATCAAGTACATGGTCCAATGAAAGTTGTCTCACCAGTATAATATGCCAAGGTACATTATTTTTCCCAAGGCCTCCTGCTCAGTTTGGAGATGATGTTAATGAGACACTAACTGCAGAAACTAAAGAAGGTAGTCTAAATTTAAAGAGAGAGAATTTAGCTCCAGTGGGAGAGCAGAGTGTAAATAAATGTGTTTATTCAAATTCTACAGAAAATGAAAGTTTAGCAGAGAAAAATTCTAAAAATTTACAAAAAAATTCATCATATTTTGATGCAAAATATACCATACTTGAAATGTTGACAGATTTATCTGAACCTACTGAATCTTGCCTGCCTTTATATGTAAATGATAGTACTTGTCCAGATACTTCAACAAATAATTCTGATAGGCAAAGAAACTATAATCTCGTAGCATCCAATTCATCTGAGGAAGATGCTCCTAGTATTCGCAGAGCGTCTGCTATTGGTACAGAAATGATTAGGTATGATTCTTAATTTATGGAAAACATAAGTTATATAAGTATAATTTGTATTAATTATTTTTCTAAAAAGATATGTTGAAATGTTTGTTATATATAGTTAAAAAGTTTGTTTGTGGTTTTTAACTATTTTATATGTTTATTGACACCCCATCTGAATTTTGAACACAATACAGTATATTTTTAGTGCAATATGGGATTTGAAACATGTTAAAAAAGAAAACTTATATTTTCAAAAATTATCTTACATTTATATGCACATTTTAATGAAGTTTCGATTACTGCTAATCAAATTATTCATCCAATATATCATAATTATCCTAATATTTAATAACTTCTTGTCATGACAGGATAAAGATAATCATATGCTATCATTATCCACGTAGACGTTAAAAAATTTTGATTTTCTAAATAATTTTCACTATGATGCCCCTATTTGCAGCAAGAATTATTCACTTAATAAAAATAGTCAAGTTTTTCCAAATTTTTACCTTTATTTTCATTTCCAAGAAATAGCCAAAATTGGAAAAATATCATAACATTTTAACAAAATTTGTATCACATATTTGCAAATAATTTTGTGCTAAATATCTATTCAGGTGTAATGTTTTTGCAGCTGCATATATTACTAAAAATTCAAAAGCATTCATTTCCAGCAAATGTTTTGTTTCAAATTCTCCTGATGTATCCTGAAGCATCCTTTTAATCCATCTTAATCTTTCAAGAATCTCAATTTAGAGAAATAGATCTGTCATTTATACTTTTGCATTGTGTGTAAAAATTATTAATTATTTGCAAAAAGAATTATTGTTCCTCAAAAATTATTATTATACAACTGTTGGCAAAAGAAGTCAAAAACTATCCCACCCATCTTTATCTGATTGTGTTTTAGAGCCAGCTCCCCCCCCCCCTTTAAACTGAGCCATCCAAACTACCAGATACGCTTTAGCATATTTTTTTTTAGAAATACTCCCAATAAAAAAAACATAAATATTTGGAGGGAAAAATTAGAAATTGCATCTGAAAAGTCTGGTAACTCTAAAGGTGGTGAAGGTTGTTCATAGTTCATGCATCTGAAATTCAAACAGAAATAGAATAACTGACTATTAACTGATGCTGCCTGTATTCAACAATATCATATGTCAAGATAGGTGTCCAGTCTTATTTATAAATGAATCTTAGAATGAATGAAAATGTAACATTTAAGATCAGATTTTTCCTCTATGTTTTTCTTATTCTACAAAATTTAGCGAAAAGAAATGAAAATATGCTAACATAGATGTGTTTTTTAAAAAGAAACTGCAAAGTGATAATGTAGTTAGTGCTGCCAGATTTTTCAGACCCCTGTGCAGCAAATGTGCTTGCTCCCTTACTACCTCTCATATTACAAGTTATTGACTTTTTCATAAACTGTTTATGGAAAAAATTCCCTAAGCTTAGGATACATCCTTTTGCTCTCTCCATTCAGAAGTCCTGAATCCAGCGATGATGGAACAGAAAGAAATACAGTACAACCTCGAAAATCCAGACTCGTCGGGAATTTACCAATTCTGGATTTTAGATTTTTCTGGATAATAGAGTTTGGATAATATTTAAACTTAATAAGCACTATTTTCAGTAAAAATAATGATAAAAAGTCAAGTTAACCAATGAAAGAATATTATATAAAATTGCAACACCATGAAGGAATCATCAGAATTGATGAAATTTATTCTGCAAATGACCTGTATTGATACAAATAACTGATTAAATTTACAAAGCAAAAACACAATATTACATGTCGAAAATCAGTATTTGGTGAAGTCACCACATACTGCAATAAGCATGTGGGTCCGTAAGCCTTCCGAGAGGTTGGTGGTAGGGGAAGGAGGGTACGGTCCCTGTGGATGCCTCCCCCACTGGGTTCCGGTCTAAATTGGGTGGTACTTCCCGGCCGTCCATACAGTTACCTTACACCTTTCTGGTAGGTCGGACGGTCTGGGTCTCAACAACAACAACAACATACTGCAATAAGTGCTTCTATATGAAGTGGCATTGAATCAAACAAATCTTAAATTTGTACCTGAGGAAGAGTATTCCAGCTTGCTTCTATCCAAACCCAACATTCAGCTGTATTAGCTATGGGATAAGCATCACGAGTGAAATGCTGACCAACGAAATCCTAGACATGTCCGATAGGTGACATATTCTGTGAATAGGCAGGCTAAGGAAGAAGCTGTATCTGTTGTACTGAAAAAAAGTCTTGAACATTTCTAGCAACATTTGGATGGGCATTGTCTTGTTGAAATACAGCTTCAGGAATGCGTTGGAGGAAGGGTACAACTCCAGAAGGGGAGGGAAGGGGCTCCAGAAATTCTCTGATGTACCGTTTGCTATTGAGATTGCAAAGAATTATTTCTTGCTGAGATCGTCCAAGATACCCAATGGCGCACCAGACCATCACGCTTGGAGTTTGTCCAATATGACGTTGGATAACGCACTACAGAAAGTGGCGTTCACTACTATAGCATCTAACGTGGATGCGGCCATTATTGTACCCTATAATAAAGTGGGATTCATCAGAAAATATGACTTGCTGCCAATCGGCAAGCCAGTGTCTATGTTGATGAGTCCATTGTAGCTGCAGGTTTAGGTCATTATAACAATCCACGTAATATTCTCCTTTATAAATCTCTCTTTATTTATATTTACCATGAGTCGATTTGTAATTTTGACCCCGTTCAAATTTTAAGTTATGCTTGGCGACTCATTCTCGACTCAATGCAATTCAAATCTTTTAATAGTTATTTATGATGTCATTCTCAAGAAAATTACACTTGATGGTTCTTCTAAAATTTTGCTTTTCCTGTAACTAAATAATGTATTGATAGTACTTTTCTTGTAATATTTTTACAATTTGAAAGCGTTTAAAATAATTTTTGTATTATCTGTGTATATTTCTTGGATTATTTTGTATTAATTAATAGTAAGTTCATTTACTATTATATATTTTATGCAAATTTGCTGTATAACTGGTCTCTATATATGAACATTCCATGTTTTACCATTCATGTAGCCACTGATGAAGGGCATATTAACTCCCGAAAGCGCTCTGGCAGTTTTAAAAATGTTTTGGACATCTTTTAAGATGTTTTAATAAATGACCTTTTGTGTTAAGGATGTTTTGTCCTTAATTTTATTTGTTGAATGCAGACGTGATACCAATTCTGATTTTCATTGTCATTTGCCTAAGATATATGTTACTTAGTACAAAATTGTTCAAAATAAACTCTGCGGAATGTAATGCACACAGATGAACTTATCGATATATGATATAGAGTGACACAATTTATTGATTAATTATATGTTATCGAAAAGTCACTTTTTGTTTTTAAGAGTATTAACATTTAATGGTTAAAGTGTAAAATATTTTTCTATTTGTTTCTAAATTTTGCTATTTATCCTAATATTATGCTTATTAGTCATTTGAAATTATTTTAAATTTCCTTGATTTAATATTTAAATTTACTTTCTATACTTTTCTATTTAACATTTTTCTATTTTTAAAGTGCTAATAATCATTCACTTACAGATTTTAAGAGTATTACAATTGTATGATTAAGGTAATTTGAAATATTTTCTGATACTTATTTCAACAGGAGGATATAATTTTAACACATGGTGTATCGCAACTCAAATCATATTTTAAATGTCATTTAATAATCTATACTATTAAATAGATCCTACTATATATATATCCTACTATACCCTACTATGAATTATCCAACACCATTTGGGTCCAAATTTAGTGCCTGCTATGTAAATAATGCAGATAAAGCCATTCAATTTCCAAAACCCATATTTAGAAAAATATCATTCTCACATACCGTGACTTCTTCAACACACACATACAGGAGAAGGAAATTTAACTCCTTTGACATAGCCATCATCATGCATGCACTGTCTTGTGGGGTAAAAGCAGTGTCAACGGACTTCTATTGTTCATCTTAATTGCAAATGCCAACTTTTATAGACCCAATTAAAATTTATATATAAAAAAAAATCAGGAACAAAGTAATTACAATTTTTTTTAATTTTTAGAATATAAATATATCACTCCATATTCATGCAAAATTTATAATCATGTGAATATTCAATTCTCCAATGTGGGAAAGTAAAAATGAAATACCTTGAAATATGCATATTTTAATATTCTTCAAAAACATTTTTAAATGTGAAGAAATTGTCCTGTGATTCAGTTCAAAATTTGTTAAAAAATTTGATTGATTATTTGATCTATTTTGGATAATCCAGATTACATCTATTGAATGTAATTTAGAGGAAAACTGGATGTAATGTGATGTGTGGGAAGAATGAATGACTTCTGCAGTTTGTTAATATATTATATAGTTTTCCAAATTAATCCTGTAAATAAACTGAAGTGGGCTCAAAAGTACACATCTTATGGAGACAAATGGACCTCAGTAATATTCAACGATGAGAAAAAATGGAATTTGGATGGCCCTGCCGGCTGGAACTCTTACTGTCATGACCTCAGGAAAGAGGAAAGGATGCTATTCAGCAGACAACAGAGCTGTAAATCTGTGATGGTTTGGGGGGGCATTTGGTTTTAATGGTCTAACCTCCTTTACCATTGTTCAAGGAAGACAAAATTCAATGAAGTATCAAGAAAAACTTCAGCAACATTTGCTTCCATTCAGTGAGCTTCTTGGTGGATCTGAATCGGAATTTCAGCACGACAATGCCTCCATACATACCTCCAGTTCTACCAAACAATGACTTTCAGAGCAAAATATTCGAGTTTTGGACTGGCCATCTTTGAGTTCAGATTTGAATCCTATTAAGAATGTCTAGGGTATATAACCCATCAAATTTACAACAATGGAAAGCAATATGACTCTGTTAAAGAACTTATATTGGCTATTGAGGAAGCATGGTAATCCCTGCAACCAGAAATATTTCAAAAATTGATTTTATCAATGGGAACACGTTTGTTTGAAGTGATACGAAACCATGGAAATACTATCAATAAATAACTTCATTATGTATGTTTTATACCAGAATTTTTTTGTACTTTGCTTAAACTTTTGAGACAGTCTATAACCGGCTATTTTTTTATTTTGTATCAAAGTCATGATAAAAAAAATTATTTATACATTTTGATATGGATTATATAAAAGGATATGCAGTATCTAATGAATGGATCCGCCTCCAAGAGGAATCCCTTTAGATTTTTTTGCTGTTTTCACATTTGCCATAATTTTGCAGTGGCGCTGTACTCAGTACTCACGTATAATTGGTCACTCCTGTACTTAAAATTCATTCTCATTGGTTAGTAGCTTTGTACATGCTAAAAGTTGGGGTGCAGTATTTCTTACCCCTTTCCGAAGAGTGTCTTGCTCATCTGTGAAATTTGCTGAAGTGTCTATTTTAGTGGGTGTACCCTTTGCCAGTTATTTCTTTCAGTTGACAAGAATTATTGCTTTGTCGGATAACTGCCTATGTTTATCCTGACGGGGTGCTGCATACTAGTGTTGGATTACAAGTGGGAAAAGGTTCTCTGCAAGAAAAGGAATTTTGACCGTTATGGTCCTACCATGTAAAGTCTGTTGTGTATGCTTATCATGTAAAGTCTAACGTGTGTTGCATGGATTTTTACCACACGTTCGGTCAGAACGCATAAATCAGTATTATTACCCATTAAAACAAACTCCGACATTGGCTGTGTCGAATAAAAATACATATAAATCAATTTAATGGAAAATGAGGACAGTGGACATGATATAAAACAATAACAATATTTATTTTCACAATGATTATAATAACAATGGAATATTCTACTGACATCCCAATATAAGTATGATTAATATCAAACATCATCTCCTTGCACAATATTGATCCCGTTGTAAAAGAACGGCTTTCAAACACGACTTTCAAAAATTACCCATTTAAAACATATAAGTAAGATTCTCCATGATTAAATTACATTAAGCGACTCATATCTAAACACATGTTACCTTAAAATATAATTATTTTAGTTATATAAGAACTAATTATCCTGAATATGAAGGCTAAACCAATGCTGCGAAAGAGGGAGAGGAAAATCGTGTCATCGACACAGTATGTAAAAATACATGCATGGCATACCTCAGTATTTCGAAGAATAGCTCGTCAGCGAGTCGGTAGGCGACGGGTGTCCGGCATCTGCTCCGTGGATTGAGGATCTTTCTCCTCGGAATCAAAAAATATCAAGTCTTCTCAAAAAAACATCTCTAAAAAAAACTCACTCTCTCTCGGACATCGGAAAATGTGCCCTCCCACACAATTACGCCCGAGGTCTATTATTGGCTCCCCCACTGCAGCCCCTGGTATTTTTATTGGATAACACAGAATTATATCAAGCTATTGGGTGCTGTGATGACAGGGGAATGGTTATCACCCTAGAATTAATATCTGACAGCTGGGCCAAAGTTCCCATGAACCTGGGCGCACGTGCGGCCAAAACGGTCAAGGGGTCAGCTCTCCCCAAAGGCGCCCTGCTGTGAGCCCCTCTGTAACTGAGCCATTTCTGTCCATATTTCTCAGAAACGTTGCTTGCTCACCCTTTTGCAGCTGTTGGCCAAGGGAAATGTATAAGTATTGTAGGAGTAGCACAGGGACCATCTTTATAGGTTGTACTCCCTCCACAATTCGCAATGTTCCATATTTGCCATGGAACAACGTGTTTCTCCAAAAAAAGGGGGGGGGGGCAAGGATGCTTGCTGGTACCAAAGTCGTTAAGTTGCAGCTGTGAAAATCTCATCCTGCAGATGTGCAATGTGCATGAGAAAGGAATTTTGAAAATGGCTATTTTGGCCTGACAACTGCCTTTATATGTATTAAAAAAAAGTGGAAAAGTTAATGTAAAATTTGAGCAAAAAAAAAAAAGAATTCTAATTTCTCATTCAAATTAAAAAGTTAGCATATTTTAAAATGAGCATGTATTAATCAAATTTATTAAAAATATCATATTTATCATGACATATCGTCCGTAGAGTAGAGAAATAACATTTGACACTCGTTATTTACGTATAATGCAATTTCAATACAATTTGACTTTATAAATTTTGAAATCCTTGACGTCACATCTTTATGATTGTAAAAGACAACCATAGTCATCACATAATCGTTATACATTTTTCTATTCGTGCAATCATTCTTAGATTTTATCCATAATCATCAATTGTTGATCAATAAGCATAAAATGTTTTAGTAATATCCATATATATAAACATAAATGTTTAAGCACTGGTTCTATATGTAAATGTAAACAAACACGAAATTTTCAAAAGGTTAACAAACAAGAAATTTTTTTTTAAACATTCAATGTTCAATATCATGTGAAATTTTATCAAATTGTGTTGATACATTTATGAAGATTATAATTTTTTTTGTGTTCATAATGACAAATTGAACTTATTAACATTAAAAATATAACCGTAAAGCTAGGATGTGCTTCTCAAATTATTTTGCTAAGTATCAGTACAGCGAATCCTTCTGCAAAATGCAAGATTTCATATTAAATCTCCCTCATCGACAAGCACCGGAAGCAGTAGCGTCTATGTTGCCATGCCAATGCACTCGCTTTGCCTAGCGTTGACTTGCCTTAGCGGCTGTCAATCAAACTCTTCTCTCACTCTTTCTGTCTGCTTCGGAATTGAACGAAGATTATAAATTGGCGTAAGTTTCAGAAGGTAGAAAAATCAACACTGCCTTCAAATTTCCTGTCGGTGTCGCAATGGCATTTTCACGGGGAAAACCAAGTTCGCTTTCGGTAAGCGGCGGGATTTTTCATGACATAGCACAGCTCAGGAGTTGAAGTTTTATGTTTAAAATTAGTTCTGCTAATTTTAGTAATTCTTGCAAACAAACGTTTTCTGTATTGCAAGCGGGTAAAGATTTTTGTTAACTTGATCTTTACCCGCTAGATCTAGAATTGTGCTTTTCGAAAGTTTTAAGTTATCTTACCTCTGTTTCGAAAACATTCTATAATTATCAGGTTTTCCTGATAAGTTGATTTGCTTAAGTAATTCACAGTATACAGTCTCTATTTACCTGACCTTCGAACTCTTTTACTCTCTTATTGCACTTGCGTTTGCAAAATTTGTTTGCAACATCCTTATGGTAAATACATGACATTAACATTTCAAGTTATGCGCACAACATTTGTTATTTCATATGTAAAATCATAAAATTCTCAAAATTTTAAGATACAAATGTTATTTACCAAAATTGTATACTCAAAATATATATATAGTAAAATAGCATATTAAAATATTGAAATCTCGTACAATACTGTATGATATAAAAAAAGATATGTTAAAGAATGTATGTACAAAATATATGTTCCAATTTGCACGAAAATTATATGTTCAAATGTTGCACAAAATATACACTATAAAATTGTAAATTCGATATCATTCCTTATCAAATGTATGCATTAATACCCATACTTCATCTACACATTTTTTATCGATAGCTATCATTTTCTTTATATACATAATTGTCAATCGTAAGTGATTCCTTCAAGTTTGATCACTTTCATTCATATAAACTCATTTTCTTCGAGTCATTCCAATTTTCAGTGTAATTGTTTTATTCACTCAATACGTAACTTTTAGTTTCTATTCCCTGGATTCTCTCACTTTCACCGATTTCTCAAAAAAAAATGTTTCAAAATTGTTTGTGTATTGCAAGAAAAAAAAATGTATGTTGATGTTCTGAAAAAGATTATATTTTGAGTTTTGTCTCTGTCCTCCTCCTATGTTTAACATTCAGCAACAGATTCATTACCTCAATGCATCAATTAGCACTTAAAATTAGTGAAAACAGAATCAAGCGGATACTTGTTGATCACTCAAGTATGTCTTACTTGATAATTAAATTTTCCTAATTAGCCACACACACACACACACAGGCACACAAAATTTATTAAAAAAAAAATATTTTTAAATAAAGTTCGCAGTTCCCAGTTAAATCAGTGCATGAATGTGTACGGGGTGGAGATTATAATCTCAAAAGGGTGTTAAAGCAAAGTTGTGGTTGTATGGCAAAAAATGTGTATTATTCAATTTTAGTGATGGTTTTTATTTGTAATGTAAGGCTTTGAATTTTAAAGAAAATTTTTATGGAATTGTATGTTATGATTATCCTTTTAGGGCATAATTTTACTCACACTCCGAGGTTAACTACTAAAGTTAGACTTATTTAAGCAAAATACTATGGCGAAGGAAAAAACTTTCTTATGATTGCAATTCATGCCAGCATGAAATACAAAATTCTCCATTATATGTCATTATATGTTAAAGATGCTTGCCAAATGTTTTAAGCTCTACTCGTCCACTTCAGTGTTTTCTTTTAGAAGTGTTTTAATTTTAGAAACTATAAATAATTTATCAAAATGTACTTTTATGGTTTTCTCTTCGTTTTCAATTATTGCATTTTTATTTCTTATAATTGTTTTTATAGTATATGGACTTGAAAATTTTGGTTTTAGAGGTGCTGCTGGTATAAAATTTTTTAAATAAACAATGTCACCAATTTTAAGTTCATATGCTCTTGCATGTTTAAAATACTTCTTTTGCGTAAAATTGGCTTCTGCCTGATTTTTATACAGTTTTTGCATTATTTCCTGGTGTGCTTTCTTGGCTTCCTCTACAAATTGCTTAAAGGTTAAATTAGTGTATTTAGTGTCCATATGCATATCAAAAGGTGTTCTTACTTCACGGTTGAAAAAAATTTGAGCTGGAGTGTAGCCTGTGATATTGTGTTTTGAGTTATTATATTCATTTTTGAAAACTAGAAGTTGTTTGTCCCAGTTGAATGACTTGTTAGCTAAGCATGCAATGGAATTCTTGAGTAAAAAGTGGCATTTTTCTAATAATCCATTGCTCATTGGTCGATATAAACTGCTGCGATGGTGGGAAATATTCATATCCTGCAGGAAGTCTGTGAATTCCTTAGCAGTAAATTGCGTCTCGTTATCAGAGATTAAAACTTTCGGAGCCCCGAAGCTCCCAAAATATTGAGAAAGTACATTAATTATGCTCTGTGCAGTTTTTGATCTCACAGGGATTGCTTCAAGGTATCTGCTTAAGTGGTCGACAATGGTAACAATGTAATGGTGCTGACCAGATGATCTCACAAGCTTTCCTACCAGGTCTATGGCTATTTGCTCTCCTACGTGTATGTTTTTATTCTGTAACTGTATCTCTTGTCTCTTGATTTGTTTAGATTTAAATTTAAGGCATCTCTCACAATTTAAACAGAAATTTGTAGTGTCTGAGAACATTCCACTCCAGATGTAAAGTCTTTTGATTTTGTTGTAAGTCTTACTTATGCCAAAGTGAGCAACATGACCAGCTTGTATAGTAATTCTTTGTAAGCTTCTTGGAATTACTATTTTTATTGCATTAGGTGCTTTGCTTTTTGCTTTAAGTTTGAATTTTAATAAATTATCATTAGAGTCAATTCTGTAATTCTCATATCTTGAGTTAAATTCATTATCTTCCAGTATTTTTCTGATTTTGCTTAATTTCTTATCTTTTAATTGCTCTCTTAATATATTTTCATGGTTTAATTTATTTTCAGTTTCAAATATATGATTGATTAATTCATTTACTGTATTTTGTGGAAATATTTCTCTGGACATGTAATCAGCGGGGTTATCTTTTCCTTGGATGTACTTGACTTTGAATTTGAATGATTGCAAAAATAGCAACCATCTGCTCTCTATATCATTAGCTTTTTCCAATGCTAAATGATAAGATAATGCCTTTGCATCGCTTTGAATCTCAAATTCTGCACCGACCAAGTAATCCTGGAAATGTTTCACTCCCTCATAAATTGCAAGCAGTTCTCTTTTTATGCTAGGATATCTGGATTCTGTATCTCTGAGTCTTCTCGAGAAGAATTTTACAGGTAGCATTTGTCCATTATATTCCTGAGACAGAATGGCAGATACAGCCTGTAATGAGGCATCGCTAATTAGAAAGAAGGGTTTCTTGAAATTTGCATTTTTTACTATGGGCTCTTTTAAAATTATGTTTTGCAGTTTTTCTAGTGCTTCCTGGCATTCTTGAGACAAAATAAATTTTTGACTTTTTTGTTAAATTGATTAAAGGTTGTACAATACCTGCATAATTATCAATAAGGATTCTAAAATAATTAGTCATGCCTAAAAGAGTTTTAACTTGTTTAGCTGAATTTGGAACAGGAAAATTTTGAGTGTTTTTATCTGAAGGTGAAT